>OX578145.1:27695891-27815891 GCA_951213105.1 Amaurobius ferox
TATATATATATATATATATATATATATATATATATATATATATATATATATTTATGTATATATATATATATATATTTATGTATATATATATATATATATATATATTTATGTATATATATATATATATATATATATATATATATATATATATATATATTTATGTATATATATATATATATATATATATATATATTTATATATATTTATATATATATATATATATATATATATATATATATATATATATATATATATATATATATATATATATATATATATACATTAAAATTTAAAATATACGACAAAAGAGAAACTTATAACTTCAAAGTAAATAAACTTCAACATTATTCATCCAATCTTCATCCAAATTATTCATCCAAAATGAGTATATAAAAATATTATTAATAACTTGTTATTAAGAATAAAAATGTTAAGTATACCTTGTTACTACAAAGAACATCTTTTTGAATTCATAAACACGACTATCCAAAATACATACCAACCAAACCTTATTTTTTTTTATTAAAACACATTTTATATTTAAATTCAACACCTTGCTACAATTACAGCAACATATTGAGAGATCATTCTCAAACAGTTTTAAATAATTTTTCAACTTTATGTTTCACTTCCAACAGTTGAAACCTTAGTATATAGAATTAACTGTAACCTGTATTGAGTAAAAATGTTTAGTCAGTATCATGTAATCTACACAGCTAAGCAGCGCATGGGGTAAATGCATTTATATTATTATATGCTTATATTTTTTCATTACATTATATTCTCCTAAAAATACATAGCCACACGCTGGTATATTTGATTATTATATTTAATTTCTTATATATCTGATCCAATTTTTATTTTCTTCTACGTCGGGCCCTGTGCATTATTTCTGTAATACAATTTACAGTAATGCACACAGAAACGTAGATCCGCATTAACGAAACATGTATGTCCCTTGATAACATACATGATTTCGGAAATGCTTTTCACTTTATTCAATTTATTCAGTTTCAAAAAAATTTTGAGGAGCTAGAATAGGCCTAGCTCGTCGTGCAACACAATGCTTCTGTTTTGCAACTTTTCATCTTTAAACACATTTCTAGCATTTACACCATATATTGCAGGGAAGATGAGGATTAGTACCTGCATTACATATATGATTTATATCAATACTTTCATCTTAAAGTGTTGTTTAAAAATGTATTCACCCCTCTTTACCACATGTAATTCTTATTCCATTCCTTAACTTTTATATGGAATAGGGGAAAAAGGGGTATTTTATACCAATTTAGTGCTTGTTTTATTTATAATGTTTTCTTATCACGTTTTTTTTTTAATATTCAACGGTTTGTCGTATAATATTTTTGATGTCACATTTACATTTCAGTCCAATTTCCTTTCACTTTTGCTATACAGAACATTTTCTATTAATTATCAATTTCAGGTATATATAATACATATATATATATATATATATATATATATATATATATATTGTAATCAAAATGAGGATAAAGTTCAATGGAGGGGAAACCAAATACAATGCATGCAATGGCAGAGGAGGATGGCGACTCCTCATTCCCGTTTAAAGCTGCTTTTCCAGCCCGGGCAAACGCTCACGGAACCAATGCATTGCAAAGGTTGATCCCCCATACGTGCCCAGTCAGAAGCACCCAAACATGGAGAAACAGACCACTGAGAATGGAAGTCAAGAAACGCACAAATGAAGAAACACAAAATCTCCTATTATATAAATAACTATGCCAGGGGTCGGCAACCTGCGGCTCGCGAGCCGCATGTGGCTCTTTTGATGTAAAGTTGCGGCTCTCCAGTTCCATACGAAAAAATTAATATTTTATTATCAAAACCCTTAAAAAATAAGAAAATATATTTTTAAGTACCTAATTTCTCAATAGCTTCTATTTTCATAATCGTTAATTACAAATCGCTACTCTTCACATGACCGTAATGAGATAAATTTGAACTATTGTTTTGTTCTTAGAGATGAGACTGTGTGACCATGTTTATCTTTCAGCCAATTGAATTTCATTTCCGTCTCACCCAAACAGCCACCGTCTAGAGTCTAGACAACACGTCTAGGCTCTAGACGTGTTGTCAGTCAGTCATCCTCGGATATCGCGGTCAACGTTACGTTGCATGTGTGTTAATTTAATCGCTTGCGGTTTCTGCGTGTCTATTCGCTTGTTGTTTCAAGAAGAATACGATTTAGAAGCGAATTATCTTCTCAAATGTATGTACGCGTATAATATAATAAAATCAGTAACAGAATTGAATTACATATCTGAGGATCGTGCTAACGAAGTAATAATGGTAAATAAATTGTTTGCCGTTTTAGATAGCTAAGTAAAATTTTAAAAAGTCATTTTTTCAGCTCCGCGCCATCATGGCATCTGGTAAAGGAAAGAGAAGAACTGAAGAAGAAAACCGAGAATTCAATCAGGATTGGACAGAGTCGTTTGCATTCATATGCAACACAGATGGCCTTCCGACTTGTCTCATTTGCCACGAAAAACTCGCACACAATAAGAAGTCAAATTTGGAGAGACATTTCACTACAAAACACACCCAGTTTGCTGGTAAATATCCAACAGGTGACACACGAAAAAAAGCTGTTGAAGAGCTCTAAAAAAACAACAACAGTCAAGTTCCATGCTAAGTAACTGGGCGCAGTCTTCCAATAATGTAAATCTGGCAAACTTTGCAGTATCATTAGAAATTGCAAAAAGAGGAAAACCATTCACAGATGGTGAGTACGTCAAAGATTGTTTTATACGTGCATCTGGAGAACTGTTTCGTGATTTTAAAAACAAAGCAGAAATCATGAAAAAAATCAAAGATTTGCCATTATCTGCTAAAACAGTACAAGATAGAACTGCTAAAATGTCTTCAAATGTAACACATATGCAAGTGGAAGACATTCAACTGGCTTCTGCCTTATCACTTGCTATAGATGAGTCTTGCGACATTAAAGACACGGCACAAGTTACCCTTTTCGTCAGGTATATGTCGTCCCAAGGTCCAAAAGAAGAACTGCTAGGATTGCTACCGCTCTCAGGGCAAAATCGTGGAGAAGATATAGCAAATGCTGTGCAAAAATGCCTGGAAGACAATGGAATCGATATAAATAAAATCGTTTCTATAGCAACTGATGGAGCCAGAAGTATGACAGGAATACATAGAGGGGTAACATCAATTCTTCAGAAAAAAATAAACCACTAATTTCTAACGTTTCACTGCATAATTCATCAAGAAGCGCTTTGTGCCCAAGCATTTCCGGCCGAAATAGTTGAGGTCATGAACTTGGTAATTAAGATTATTAACAGCATCTTGACAAAAGCACTCTACCATCGCCAGTTTAAAGATTTCCTTGCAGAAATAGATAGCCAGTTTTCTGACCTACTTCTGCACAATAAAGTGCGATGGCTTTCCAGAGGTAACGTATTGCAACGTTTTGCTTTGTGCTTGAGTGAAATAAAAATATTCCTCAATGAAAAAAGCATTGACCATCCCGAATTGGAAGAAGACAAATGGCTGCAAATTCAACTTCATGGTAGATACCACAATGAAACTAAATGAACTAAATCTAAAACTGCAAGGAAAGGGCAACCCAGCCTACGCCTTGCTTGAAGAAGTAGTTTGTTTCGAAAAAAAATTACTTCTTTTTGTTGAAGACATGGGAAGCGGTAAATTACTTCATTTTAAAAATCTGAAGCAATATCGCGATGAGACCAATGCAACTATTGACACGAATTACTTCAGCCAAGCTTTAAAAAACATGAAGTATGGATTCGCTGAGAGATTCGAGCAATTCAAAACAAACAAAAGTACTCTCGCGTTCATAGTAAATCCTCTCAACACAAATGCAAATGAGATCAACATTGAGCCATTTGGAATTGATGCTGGATCGCTCCAAACGCAATTGCTAGATTTGAAAAGGAAAGACTTGTGGAGTGGCAAGTTCGCAGAACTCAAGAGCCAGTTGGAAGAGTTGAGGGTCCAGAAATGCATGCACATCGCGCAGCACAAGTGGACAAATCTAAAAGAAATTCCTAGAGTTGAGGCCCTCATATTCGGCGCATGGAATAGTCTTCCAGAATGCTACAGTGAGGTGAAGAAGTTGGCATATGGAGTGCTGACGATCTTCGAGTCGACATATTCGTGTGAGCAAGCGTTCTCTTGCATGAATATAATAAGAAGTAAAGTTAGAAGTCAACTAACAAATAAAAATCTAGAGTCGTACTTGAAACTTAAAATAAAAAGTTATAAGCCAGATTTAATCAAACTTTCAAAAGGCATGCAAAGCCAATGCTCCCAATGATGTAACTATCTATATTTGTGTTTTTATATGAATAAATATTATTTCGTATTTAAAGCCGTTTATTTTAAATCGAAATCCAATATATATAAGCAAATACTATAATATTGAAACGAAAATTTTTAGTGGCTCTTTAAAAACTGGGAAATTTTGTAAATTGTAACTTTTGGCTCTTCCGCTTCAATAGGTTGCGCATGTGCAAGTCTTCAAGTGATATGCGGAAACTATACCAATTCAGCAAAATCCCTTTTGAAAGAATTTGCTTCATTTTTATTGTTGAAAAATGAATTATAATATTTCTTCAGGAAATTAACAGGGTAATTCTTTCTTAATGCTTCTAATATTATCCCCTTGTTACTTGATATGCAATCCTTTTTTAAAGTGTTGCAAATTTGGTTTCTCTAGAAATTTCCCAAAAGTATATTTCTAAAAATGAATCTTGAAAGGTTCGTTTTCCAAGTGATGATATGGTTAATTTTTATGCCATAACTTGTTCTTTTATCGTGTAGACTCGTATAAATTCCATTCTCTGTATTGTACTTAATGGTGATATCCAAGAAATTCACCGATTCATCCTCTGCACGTTTATTTTCAACCAATTCCAAGCCATTGGGGTAATAACCAATTCCAAGCCATTGGAAAACGAACCTTTCAAGATTCATTTTTAGAAATATACTTTTGGGAAATTTCAAGAGAAACCAAATTTGCAACACTTTAAAAAAGGATTGCATATCAAGTAACAAGGGGATAATATTAGAAGCATTAAGAAAGAATTACCCTGTTAATTTCCTGAAGAAATATTATAATTCATTTTTCAACAATAAAAATGAAGCAAATTCTTTCAAAAGGGATTTTGCTGAATTGGGATAGTTTCTGCATATCACTTGAAGACTTGCACATGCGCATAGTTATTTATATAATAGGAGATTTTGTGTTTCTTCATTTGTGCGTTTCTTGACTTCCATTCTCAGTGGTCTGTTTCTCCATGTTTGGGTGCTTCTGACTGGGCACGTATGGGGGATCAACCTTTGCAATGCATTGGTTCCGTGTGAGCGTTTGCCCGGGCTGGAAAAGCAGCTTTAAACGGGAATGAGGAGTCGCCATCCTCCTCTGCCATTGCATGCATTGTATTTGGTTTCCCCTCCATTGAACTTTATCCTCATTTTTGATTACAATAGTATATTTACTTCGGATTAAAGAGCAGCATCTGCGCCTGTTCCTTGGTAATATTGGTTTACATCTTTGTGATTGCTTATAGCACTTGTCGTATATTGTGTATATATATATATATATATATATATATATATATATATATTCTTAGGCAAATGTTATTAAAATCATATACCGAAATTATGAACTTTATCCAACAAATGTCTGCGATCCATTTAGTTCCTAAAGCAAATCTCTTTCAAAGTCATTTCAGACCCCATTTTGGAGTTTCTCTTTCAGTTTGTCAAGCTAAGGAAATCTAAATCATTCATTTCACGTCCTCGGCAATGCATTTGTCTGAATGGTGTATGGAAATTACTTATTGGATTAAGCGGCAAACGAGGATTGGGTGGCAATTGGGGAAGGTGAGTAATTTGGTTCTGCAGCAGTAACCGCTTTTTATAACGATTTCGAACATGAAAAGATTAATTAATATGATAAGAAGACATGAAAAGATTAACAAAATATGATATGCATATCATATTTTGTTAGGATTAAATCATATTTTGTTAGGATCATACCATATTTTGTTAGGATTAGGAAAGCTTCCTACACCGAATAGGAACATTCCTCGAATGACTGCCAACTCACGCACAAACACTGTACATGAGAATTCAAGACACGGAAATACAGACATACAGACACAGACCCAAATTCAAATATAATAATCTTACGTTCTTTTAACACTGAGTTTGAGGGACTGTCTAGCACTAATAAAAGTGGTTCAACCTGTCATTGAAGTCGCTCGCAGCTGCATTGTATATTAAGATGGGATTATCCATTTTGCTACTTAAATATCAATTACTTTGCTACTTAATTATGTTTACCTTAGCCTTTTCACAGCGTATTTTCACTAATTGAAAGTAGAATACTATGAAATAATAAATATTCATTATATGCACTGTCTCTTTTATGAACATAATATAAATATTAATGGTATTGAAAATCAAATATTTACTATTCTAAAGGCAAAGAAAAGGCTGACCTAATCAACCAACATCACATGTGGATACGGTTTCCAGTTTCATTACAGATGATCAGCACGGTATAGCCAATATAATCTGCCTAATCTGACATTAGAGGAGTTTCTAGCGCAGAAGATTTTACCTTTGATCTGTGTTAGACATTTGAAAATATAGTACTAATTGAAATGGATAAGATTAAAAATTAAGTATATATTTATTAATGATCCTTTAAAAAATTTTTAAATATAGTATAATCATTAAAATATGCTTCGAAATATTACTTTGAATCAAGCGAAATACAAGTGGCTTAATTGAACTACTAAGTATAAGTGGTTTAATTGAGTGATTGGATTTAAAATTCTTTAAAACAATGATTTTAGAATTTTTCTGGGAGAAGTAGTAAACTTTATATCCAGGAACGATTTAGCGGTGTTTTTAGCTCCGCACATTATTAATGCAATTCTATAATCTCAGGATTATAGTGAAGAGCTCATATAGAATTGCCTGGGCATTATTGTTACTCTTAAACAACATTATTGTTACTCTAGCTATCAAAATATATTTTTCAGATAAATACAGATAGAATAAAACTATTTGAGAATATCCTGCTGAAATCCCAAATTAATAATAACCACCCGAAATTTCTGTATTCTCTTCATTGAAAAAGTAAAGTAAAATATTATATTGTCTCTGTAATAATGCTTTCTATTTTTCGATACATAACATGGATATTATTTATTCGTCTCCCTTTACACACATGTTATTACAATTCCACTATTTTGCTATTTGACCTGAAACATCCATGAGTTTCCCTGTATATCGGACCGGTTGATATTTATCTTAAATGTATTTTAGAATTATTGACGGTAAATTTTGAAAAAATGAAGAAAAACTACTCATTGTTTCACTATAAAAAATTTAAAACATCGATTTCTTGTTCTGCCCCAACCAGGAATCGAAACCTGGATCTCCGAAATAGCCAGTCAACGTTCTACAGTTGAGCTACCGGGACGAAATGGCAAGCTGTTTAGTCCAAGTGGAATCTACAATGTCCTTAAAAACAGTTTATATTTCCGTTCATTATTTATTTAACCCTTCCCCCCACGCAAAAATATAATGTTGCTAGTGTTAAGCACTCATCCTCCATTAACTACAGAAATAATAACATGTATTTTTTGACTTCGTCTATGTGCTCCTTTTTTATATATACCCAGTTCGAATATTTCCATAGTTCCTTTAATAGTTGCTCTCCCCACCACACTAAACCTCCCTCTTTTTCTGATCAGCCTTTAATTTCCCTGTTTCTTTTCGTATTTTTGTGGGGATGATGTAAGTCCTATATTTTTTTTCAGATATCATTTTTTTCGTTAATTACTTTTTTTTCAATATTAGAAAAATTAAAAATGTTTGTCATTTTTATTCTCTCTCTATTGCGCTAAGTGCGTTAAATCTTTTGATACCATACTCGAATACATTTATTTCATTTTAATTTCCTAATTTAAATTTTTATTTTTAACATAATTTAAATTTCTCCCTTTTATTCTGTTTAACTTGAATGGTCTCCTGTGATTTTCCCTCTTTTTGGATTGGTATGATAAATCTCTGAAACTTAATTCAGAATTTTTCATCTGTGACTGTTTTCTAAGCAACGACAAACAAAATATTTTTGTTTTTGCAACCAATCTCCCTAATGACATAAAAATGGCATTTTTCTCTGTCTCAACGAGCCATTTTGTTCGATATTCTACTCCATTTCTTTAAATATATTTATGTCTGGACTGTTTTTAAAAACCCTGTACTACCTTCTGAAATTATATTTCCCTTATCTATATAAATAAAAATGAAAATATGTATGTCTGTCTGTTTGTCACACCATCACGGGAGAACGGCTGAACCAAATTTGATGAAATTTTGTGGGTAGCCCAGAAATAGCCCCACTTAAAATTATATCCGTGTTTTGAGTTTCTACGACCAGTGGTTCTTGAGATATTAGTAGAAAACGAAATTTTCGTTTGTCTCATCATCACGGAAAAACGGCTGAACCAAATTTAATGAAATTTGGTGAATAGCCTTGAAATATCCCCCCATAACTTTTGTCCAAGTTTCGAGCTTCTAAGACCTGGGGTTGTCGAGATATTATTGAAAAACGGAACTTTTTCCTAGGAGTTCTACTCCCTAACTCCGTGGTTTATCCAAACGAAAAGCTTGAAAATCGTTTGAAAGTGAATTAAAATTTAATCTCTGAGTTTGATGGGAGATTTTTTGTGTTAATTAGTCACTTTCTGAAAACATGAATTGTTTGAAACATGATTTAAAGGGGAAATCTATCTCCATGGTTCATGGTTTATTTAAAACAAGCTTTTACGGAACAATGAGAAGTATAGAGAAATCAAAATCGTTATTTAATTTCGCAGTTTATGTTATAAGACATGACATATTTAACATGTTATAAGATTCTATCTTATATCATGTTACTCAGAAACGCAATTAAATTAAATCTGTCTGTTAATTTTAATAATTATTTTTTCGATTTGAATAATAAATAAATGGATATAAAAATATATTTTAGAAAAGAACGATTTGATTTTTCTTATAGCATTTTTGACTGGATAATATCAATTACGGTCTTCAGGTTTAAAAATTATTATTATTTATATTTTCGGGGATTATTGATTCAAGGATTATTGATATTTTCAAGTTATTATGCAATTATTTTATTATGACAAAAATTGTTTAAACTCATATATTGTATGTTGTACGAATCTTCTACAAATACACCTGTATATCTTTTAATCTACGAGAATATAAGTAGTACAGGTATATTGACATATGTTTTGATATATATTGGCATATATTGGAATCAATTACGACCTTCTGGTATAAAGAGTACGGATATTATTGATGTTTTCAATTTATTACGTCATCTCTTTTATTTTGGCAAATATTTTTGAGACGCATATTGTAATACGGGTAATCTTCTACTAACACATTGGCATATTTTCTGATCTGCGACAATATAATTAGTACGGGGTTGCATATATTCATTCAATTCCTATTTTTCTTCTGTAAATTTGCTTACAAAAGGGGGCAGGATGTTTTATTCTTCAGATCTGATCGTGAAGATAATTTTGCATAGTGAGAACATATATTCTTAAACTTCTCTTTAGGAGCAATAAATTTAATATTTTAACAGAATTTGCACATGATTGCGAACTTTAAGTTTCTTTAAATTATACACTCCGTACGAATAACGGGTGTGCTGTTAGTGGTTAATAAATTTTAACATTTTAGGAGGATATATCATGTTGCTCGGCATCGCAATTAAATTAAATGTGTTTGTTAATGTTTTTATTATTTTTTTTCGATTTAAATAATAAATAAATGGATAAATGGATATAAAAGTATATCTTATGAATGGACGGTTTGATTTTTCTTTTAATTATATTAATTGCTGACTGCGTACATCAATTTCATTTATTTTGGCAAAGAGTTTTCAAGCTTATATCGTATTTAGCTACTAAACTCATATATTGTGTTTAGCCAATAAATTCATATAGCCGATTGTTGAAACAGAAAAAGAGTAGAGCGGGTATATCTTCTAATACAATTGTAGTGTTTTCATTTAGTATATTGAAACGGGATAAGAAAGTTTCATTCAGATCTGCAAATTCAAAGCTACGAATTTGGAGGGATATCGCTAATTTGACAACTTTTCTTAAACTTTGCCAAATTGACGGAAATGTCGCCAAATTGATATAAACGACACATAAACAGCTGCCATAAACATTCGGGTTGGTCGTGTGGCTTGGGTCTTCTACATATCAATGAAATTTTTTTTTGTTTTGTTAGAAGAGAGTACTGAAATGATGTTTGGTTAGCATTTCTCTGTCAGACCAACCATCCTACTTAGTAATACATTTAGCGAATTTTTAAAATGTCACCAAATTGATAAAAATGTTTTCAAATCTATAAAAATATCTTGAAATTGATAAAATTGCGCTACATAAATGATATTAATTGTTTTTTGTTAGGGGATAGTATTGGGATGATATTTCGTCAATTTGTCGCAAAGTGGAACTGTCAGTTCTACAGTCCCACTTGGCGATAAATTTGGCGATTTTTTAAAATGTCGCTAATTTGACGAAACTGTCGCCAAATGTTCCATAGAAATATAACAATTTAGACGATATTTTTTCTACCAATTTATTTGAAGCAAATGATATCATGTCGCTTAGCAACGGATTTAAATCCAATGTGTTTATGCGGCAGACGATTTTTATTAAATCCTTTCCGATTTGAATAATGAAGATATGTATATAAAATAAATTTCATTGCCATTTCATTTTGGACTGGATAATATCAATTATACTCTTCAGGTTTAAACATTATTATTATTGATATTTTCCGGAATTATTGATTCAGGGATTATTGATATTTTTAAGTTATTACGCCATTGTTTTATTGCGGCAAAAATTGCTGACACACGCATATTGTACGTTGTACGAGTAATCTTCTAGGAATGCACGGGTATATCTTCTAACCTACGAGAATATAAGTAGTACAGGTATATTGGCATATATTTTGACATATATTGGCATATATATTGGAATCAAGTACAGTCTTCTGGTATGAAGATTAAGGGGATTAATTATATATTCAATTTATTACGTCGTCTGTTGTATTTTACCAAAAAACATTTGTGACTCATATTGCAAAACGGATAATCTTCTACTAATAATCGGACATTATAAGTAGTACGTGTATATCCCATATAATTTTAGCACTTTAATTTTGACATATATTGGAATAAATGACTGTCTTCAGATTTAATGATTACGGGTTTATTGGTATTTTCAATTTATACATGTAATCTACTAATACAGGTTATATTTTCTAATATTCGCGTATATAATTAGTACGGGTCCCATACAATTTTAACGCTTTTATTTTGCATATATTGATTCAATTCCATATTTTTTTTATATTTGCTTACATAAGGGGTCCAAGATGTTTTATTCTTCAGATATGTCCATGAAGATAATTTTATATAGCGAGAACAGAGATTCTTAAACTTCTTTTTGGGAGCATTATATTAAATATTTTAACAGAATATTTTGATTAAACATGTCATTTAGTATACTATAAGAATTTGGGCATGATTATGAATTTCAAGTTTCTTTATATTATATACTCCGTACGAAGAACGGGTATGCTGCTAGTATTTAATAAGCTCGTTGTTATTATACATTGCATATACATGCCAGATGTCAAAGTTATTAGTTGCCACGTCAGAAATAAAAGTCTGTGACTACAGATGCAAACAGCTCGCTAATAAAGCACCTGTTTCCTGACTAGAGAATCCTGAAACTTCGAATATTTAATAATATTAATATTTTATTGCCATAATTCATTTCTACTTACATTCAAAGATGCAATTAATAGCAATATGTTAATTGCCCTGATACATTTCAATATACGCACTGAAACATAAAATAAATTTATCAGACATATGCAAACCTTGTTTAAGACCATATATACAGCATATCTAAGAAATATACTGCACGACTTTTCGCATATTGCGAAATAATTATATCAATAAAATTCGTCGTTTTTGAGTTTCACTTTGATCTCATCTGGAGGCTAATGAAATCTGCATCACTTATATCGCGTTCCCCGTCCTGCATTTGGCAACATGAATTGGGAGAATTAGTTTTAAATAGATGAAGCAGTTGCCCTAGATTAGATACAGTATTACACTCAAACCTGTTTTTGTGCGATGGATAGGGTTCGCATAAAAGAAAACGCATAAAAAAAATCGCAAAAAACTTCACGAGTAGCTATAAAAAATAGTTTTCGCAACACAATTAAAAATTATTTTTTTATGCCGTGAATAGGGACCGCATAAAAAAGTCTCACGTAGAAAATAACTCAAAACCTTACGAAATAACTAGGAATTGCTTTTTTAAACGAAATCTTGACACGAGGCTTGGCAGCTACTTGGAATCTCGTGAAACCTGTTGGAATCTGATTTAGAAAATACACATGCGAACAATTTGAAATATTTTATTTACATATGTACTTATTTTACACATACAAAACTTTTCGAAACGTATAACCATTATCCTTCGTAGTCTGACAATAGGATTGTGAAAGCACTCTGAAGGACGTCAATTAATATTAGATTTAAAAATTACTCTTTAAAACTCTCTGCTCCTTTCAAGTAAACTTCTTCTACCTACTCGTTAAAACAAACAAAACAAAGCATGAGACAAGTCGCCAACTATCTCATTAGCAAAAAACCATCTCAGTGACCTAACGAGACACGCAGTCCGTTTCAGGAAAACCCGAACTAACACGATGCAGATGTCCATCAATGTTTATTTGCTAACAATGCATTTTTGCTTTGCTACGCAAGAATTCCATCGCAATATGCTATTGCACATTTCATTTATTTACATGGAAATTCTTGTGCGTTCAACAATCAAATTATGCGATTATAGAATTCAATACATATGTAATGTATTTGGCTGACGCAATACTTATATAATGTGATGAAATACATATCAAAAATCGAAAAAACTAAATAGCGAATCAAACCTACTAATTTTTAACACTTTACAACAAAGTTGAAAAGTGTTTATGACTTTGGTCATTCTGTCTGTCTGACTGTCTGTCTGTCTGTCCGTTAGCACGATAACTGCCGTAAAAATGACGTAATCAAAATGAAATTTTAGTATGTTGTTCAGACGGTCTGTAGGACCTATGG
The DNA here is from genome assembly GCA_951213105.1 of Amaurobius ferox. Classification (NCBI taxonomy): domain Eukaryota; kingdom Metazoa; phylum Arthropoda; class Arachnida; order Araneae; family Amaurobiidae; genus Amaurobius; species Amaurobius ferox. The sequence goes on from OX578145.1 coordinate 27,709,171, forward strand.
GAATATAAATGAATAATATCACCCAATTAGTTTTGGATAGAACCCGGGTTGAAAAAATGAAATACATTGAGCCCTATGAGACCTAATTTTTCAAACATCTTTTAAGCGGATTTAAAATTCACAAATTGCTTCGAAAATTTTAGATAATATTCAAATTGTTCCATAAAATATATAAAAAAAAATTCAGCGAAATATATTCAGTAGTTTTTTAAATAAAAATTAAAATAATAATTGCACCTCTTATATGAAACGATCACGTGACAATGATATGAAACGATCACATGACCCACTTCAAAATGATATATGGCATCCATCTTGTTTCAAAATCGTGATTTTTTAAAGTTCTTTTAATTCATATTGAGTGTTGTATCCGTCCTAAAACTACTTTATTTTTGCTTAAATTCTGTGCATCTACATACTGAAACAATGCAATGACAATATATTTGAGTTTAAATGATCATCTAAATTTGATTATTTCTACAACTAAGCCTATTTTTCACCTATGTAAAATGTAAACAGCAAAATATGTAGAATGAGTTGTATTAGAATTCCTGTATTTTTTTAACACAAAATAATTTAGTCCATGCAGTCTGCATGGCTGATATGAATGAAATATTAATTGATTTTATAAAGAGAAGGACGATTTTTTTCGATGACGTTTTAAGCATAGAGTTTAATTATTTGTAGCTCCATGGTCTTAAATAAAATGTTCAAATAAAATAAATTATTATAGTATTGTGATGTGAATGGGAGAAAGTTATGAATGAAATCCTGTTTTTATAGAGAGATCCAGTCGTGTTATTTTTTCTATGACGTCATTTGAATTAATTTCAGTTGTTTTCGATGAAGTTTTCAAATATAATAAATTATCGTAGTATTATGATAGTTTTTAAAATATTACCGTGGAATGTATTGCATTTTAAAGATGTTTAAACCAGGCAATTTATATTTCAATGCCGTCATTTGTATGAAGTTCATTTTTTTCAATGAAGGTTTAAGTTTTCAAATATAATAAATCAATGTAGTATTGTGATAAGTTTTAAAATATTACCGAGGAATGTATTGCATTTTCGACTTTTTTAAAATACAATTGCATTGAAGTTGGAAAGTGTTTCATAATCAATGCTTTAAGCATGATGGATCTTTCTTGTTTTTTATTGATAACTTCGTCAATTATGTTCCAATTTGATTGAAATTTTCATATACCGCACAAAAAAAATTGCACAAAAAAAGACCGCACAAAAACAGGTTTGAGGTACATGGATTTCAGTTGGTGATTTCAGAGTGTGATATTGACACTTCTAAGGAAATAACTTTTTGCATATTGTACAGTTTCATTTACAATATATATAAAATTATATGCTGAGTATATTGAACTGCGTGGGTCGCATATCCTTACGATGTAATACTATTAATTTGTAAGAATGCATATAGTTATATAAGTACTAGGAAGCTCAGCCTTCTGCTCGCTACGTTCACCAACCCCCAGAATTCGCTACTCGTGTCAGAAGGTCCTTCTACTCGCTAGCACTCGCTCAGCTTTTTACACTTTTGCACTTTAGCGCACCACCTTCTTCGCAGGCGTCATTCGCCCCTAGAGGACCGTCCCTTACTGACTGACATTCATAGTCTTGGAACTCGCTTCGCCAGCTTTTTCAATCCCGCAAGCTCACACGACATCTTAAGTGTCCTGTGCTCCCTAACGCTTTCAACAATTGCTCGCTATGCTCGCCAACGCCTGTGACTCGCTTAGCGAGTCGGTAGGCTTTGCCTCCTGTTTTCTTCGCTAGCACTTTAGCGCCGTCTGAAGTAAGAATAAATATAATTATATATATATATATATATTTATATATATATATATATATATATATATATATATATATATATATATATATATATATATATATATATATATATATATATATATATATATATATATATATATATATATATATATATATATATATATATATATGTATGTATATATATATATATACATATATATGCATATATATATACATATATATATATATATATATATACATATATATATATATATATACATATATATACATATATATATATATATATATATATATATATACATATATATATATATATATATATATATATATATATATACATATATATATATCTATACATATATATATATATATATATATATATATATATATATATATATATATATATATATATATATATATATATATATATATATATGTATATATATATATATATATATATATATACAGAGAGAGAGAGAGATCGAGAAAGACCTAGGGTCAGATGGAAGGAGCAGGTAGAGGAGGATTTGAAATTGCTTGGTATTAGCAATTATAAGAGGAAAGTGGCCAATAGAAAGGAGCTCTGTAGTACCATACCCTACAAGCTCTGTAGTACCATAGTGATGATGATGAAGGATGACGGTTTCAGGATACAACCAAACAAAAACCAATTTAATTTCTGGTTGGTTGGCTATGAATGTGTTTGTATTCAAATCCGACCAACCAGGAACTAAATAACGACAGACCAGCCAATAAGAAAATGTTATCTTTAAGTAAGAGACTCATGATTTAGAATTCCCCAGGTTAAGTCTCAGTAGAGACAGAGAACAAAAATATTAGGGGTAAAAAAATCTTATAGAGAGAAGACGCGCTGCCTGATAGAAGAAAAATTGTGTACTGAGTAAATAAAATAGTTAACACGATTAAGGCATTTACACCATTTTATATAGAATTCCGTTTTCTTTTCCGTTCCTATTTTATAACATATTTTGAGTATCTATTGTAGAATACGTAGGAGGTTTATACTTGGTGCATTCGAAATACACGTATATTGCACCCTAAAGTATATGTGTTACTAAAACTCAGTTAAATCTTTACCTTTAAAAAAGGATATGATAAAGAAACTTGACACGTTTCCTTAGAATCCTCAATCCTTAGAATAGATTTAGCATGCTGAAATAAGGAGAAATAGACTAGCCATTGATGCTCTGAGTATAATTTATTGTTATCAATATAGTTGAAACTAAAGCATTGTTATTTTCAGAAAATTGTACACATGTATATATTTTCATTAAGTACATGTTCAAGATATGTACATTTCACATTATGCAGATCGATAATATACTGGGGAAATAGGAGAGGACAAAGAATTAAATCCTGGAGGACACCAAAGTGTGTATTCAAAGTAATAGAACTGATGTTTACTTTTTTCCTATTATTTAAGTAAGGTTTTAACAAGTCATCAGCAGCACCACGTAACCAATGTGCGTAAAGCGTATTCAATAAAATCTCATAATCAGACGTTTTGTAAACTAATAATATATCTAAAAATGTAGCGTCTTTTGTAAAATACCGTAACCACAGACTCACAATGGCAACACTTCAAAAACGTTCGATTTATGTTCAGAGATACATGAATCATCCCTTACCGTCGAAAATTGGAATTCGAATTTTTGACACTTTCACTGTACATTTCTGATACAGTATACTGCATATGTAGCAAAAGTAGAAATATATCTTGTTTTTCCCAAGATCTCTGATGTGGTAACTATTTTTTTTCGCGGTACAGTTTAGTAAAAACTAAAATTAAGAGCAACACTTACTGTTAAACCTTTTGAAAGCCTGTTAATCCTTTTGCTTATACGGGCAAAACTATCTTTGATTAACAACTGTATACAATACTTCTTGCTAGCGAGATCAGTGCGATAAAAACTCCTTTTTTTAACGCATTCATCTAAAATTATCTAAAAAATGATATGAGAATCATTTCACTCTCAAAGGAATCAGATTAAGAAATTCCATCATTTCTGACTGCCATTTTAATTTTCTCTGAAGGCAAAGAACATCGGCATCATTTATTTCAATTTTTCAGTCCTGAATTTGACAACGCTGTTTGAAGGAATCAGACTTTAATGGATCAAGAGTTAGCCATCCATTCGAAAATATATAGGTACCATGGAAGTTATATAATTCGGAAAATACTTTCCGATAAATTCAGATATATATATATATATATATATATATATATATATATATATATATATATATATAAGACTACAATCCATAGAATAATATAAAAGGTGAAATGAGTATAGGCGCGATTTGCAGCTCTTAACACACATCTCAAAAATATTACAAAAGAAAGATTTAGGAAAAGTACAAGGAATATCATGAAACACAAGGAAAATCAGAAACAAATAAGAGAGTGCAAACGAGGTATTAGTAATTCCTAGGGGGATTGTGACCCCTATATCTGTTTAAAGCGTGCTTTTATTCCCGGGTAACACTCTCAGAAACATCCAATCGTCCGAAGTAACTCCAATCCGTGCGTACAGGAAAAACAGAATCCTAAGGGGATATCAAATCCATAAAATCCAAAACAGATCTATATAAGAATCATAGGATTTCCCAACATGGGTTCACACAAATATATGAAAAAGGGAATCCAGAGTCCAAACACAAATAAGAATTAAAAGCACAAAGTTACAGTGAAGGAAAAGATTCCAAATAGTCAATTGGCAACAAGTCTTGGAAATTAGCATAAATTGCATTATCATTACGTAGTTTTTTACAAAATGCAAAGTAATAAGTTTTTAGAAAGCCGAAAGGAAAACCGTTCTTTAATGCTTGTTTCTTCACTTTGATATGTGAAAGACATTTTCACAGTGAAAGACATTTGAAGGACATTGTTTCTCGGGAAAAAAAGCACACTTCAACCAATTATAGGGGTCACAATCTCTGTGTGTGTGTGTGCCTTATACACTATACGTTCAGCGACCGCGCGTCGGAGAGCTACGAAATTTGGCAATCGGAGACCCGGGGGGAGGGAGGACACGTGAAAACCGATTTTTAAAATTTTAATTATTTTTTTTGTTATTAAATGTTTTATGAAATTTCGACAGTTTTTTGCATTTTTGTCCTTTTTCTCCACGATCCAGACGTCGTAGAAAAAAACAAATCACACCACCGGAAATCTCAATTTTGATTTCTAATATTTTTTAAAGATTTTAAAACAAAAGTCACTTTTGACTAAAAAAAACCCGATTTTTGGTTTTTAAATTCTCGCATAGTAAAAAGTACTCTTAATTTCGACTAATAATTTACATTTTTAGAAAGCTCAAACATCTTTCTTTCTTACAAGCCCAATCTGGTCGAAATATAATTAAAACTGGCCGCTGGATCGGAGATAAGATTTTAAAGAAGTCATGATTTTAAAATTCATCGGCGGTCCAAAGGAGTTCCCATTTCCCATCGCCCGTTTCCACCAAGAGCGCGTTTCAATGGCGCCGGTTTGTGTCTAGGTTGAAGGGACGTCACGGTTATGAATATGCAAAGCGATGGGTGGGACAATAAAAAACTAATTAGTGTTTGCTTTCCGTTTCCCGCGCTTCCGGTTTTAAAAGAATTAAGAGCTTAGCATACGTATTGTAGAAATTATTATATTTATATTTTAAATGATGGAACGATATGAATTTTTTAAATGGATATTTTGATTTTTGGATATTTTAAATGGATATTTTAATTTGTGGATATTGTAAATGGATATTTTAATTTTGTGGATATTTTAAATGATGGAACGATGGATATTTTAATTTTATGAATATTTTAAGTGATGGAACAATGGGACGATGGAATGAGGATGATGGAATTAAGAACTTAGCATATGGTCATTTCACATTGTAAATTAGCACGCGGGAAGTTAGCGGAAGGCCCGGATTCGATTTCCACCACTTCCAAAACTGACGCCGGATTCACACGGAGTACGATCACGATAAACATGTGGGTCGGGAAGTCCTTCCAAGAGGTTGATGGTAGGGGAAGGAAGGTACGGTCCCTGTGGACGTCTCTCAAATTGGGAGAATAAAAAGAATGTTATGTAGATTGTCGCGGAGGGCGAAGTAGCCCAGTGGTTAGTACGCGGGAATTGCTCTCGGTAGGCCCGGTGTCGATTCTCGCCACTGCCAAAACTGCCGCCATGTTCACGCAGAGTACGATCACGTTCAACATGTGGGTTCGTAAGTCCTTCCGAGAGGTTGGTGATAGGGGAAGGAGGGCACGGTCCCTGTGGATGCCTCTCCCACTGGGTTCCGGTCTAAATTGGGTGAATAAAAATAAATTTATGGAGATTGTCGCGGAGTGCGAAGTAACCCAGTGGTTAGCGCGCGGGAGTTACACTTGCTTGGCCCAGGTTCGATTCCCGCAACAGCCAAACTGCAGCCATGTTCACGCGGTGGCCGTCCAAATAGTTATCTTACACCTTTATGGTATCTTACACCTTTATGGTACCGGCCGGCTAATCGGTTGCTCATGTCCCTGTTGACGAGCCGGTCGGCCTGGGTCTTCAACACCTTTATGGTAGGTCGCGTTAGCGAGTTTGCCACGGTCAGAATTTCCAAGAGTAGCGAACAGGCTGGTCGCCAAAGGCGGTTAGTCTTAAATAATAAAAGGCAATGTCTGTGTGTCTGTCTGTCTTATACACTATACGTTCAGCGACCGCGTGTCGGAGAGCTACGAAATTTGGCAATCGAAGACGCGGGAAGGTGGAAAAATGATACGTGAAAATCAATTTTTAAAATTTTAATTATTTTTTTTTATTCAATGTTTTATGCGATTTCGACCGTTTTTTGCCCTTTTTTCTCCACGATCCAGACATCGTAGAAAAAAAAACAAATCACACCACCGGAAAGAACAGACAATTGCGAGTAAAAATATATCAAATTCAACTTTCAATTTCGATATCTAATATTTTTTAAAGATTTTAAAACAAAAGTCACTTTTGGCTCAAAAAACGATTTTTGGTTTTAAATTCTCGCATAGTGAAAAGTACTCATAATTTCGACAAATAGTTTACATTTTTAGAAAGCTAAAATATCTGGCATTCTTACAAGTCTAATCTGGTCCAGAAATACTGAAAATTGCCTCTAGTATCGCAATTTTGAAGACGTCATGATTTTAAATTTCTCGGCAATCGGCTCAGTTCTTCAACGGCATCCCCCCCCCCCCCATCCGCAGTAGTTTCTTCCCCGTCTCTATGGAGACCGCGCTTTCGGTTTTAATTGAATTAAGAGCCTAGCATAAGTGCTGTATACATCGGGCGAAATTATTATATTTATATGATATTTTAAATGGATATTTTTAAATCGATATTTTAAATAATTTAAATGATTGAATTATGGTGGTTTGAATTGTGGTGATGTATTTGAAATTATTATATTTATGGATTGGTGGAACGATATGCATGTATTTTTGATTCTAAATGCATATTTTAATTTATGGATATTTTAATTTATAGATATTTTAATTTATAGATATTTTAAATGGATATTTTATTGTTATGGATATTTTGAATGACGGAACGATGGAACGAGGATGATGGAATTAAGAGCTTAGCATATGGTCATTATAAAATTTAAATTAGCGCGCGAGAATTGCACTCGGTAGGCCTGGGTTGGATTCCCGCCACTGACGCGGAGTACGATCACGTTAAATATGTGGGTCAGTAAGTCCTTCCGAGAGGTTGGTGGTAGAGGAAGGAGGGTACGGAACCTGTGGATGACTCTCCCACTGGGTTCCGGTCTAAATTGAGTCAATAAAAAGAAAGTTATGGAGATTGTCGCGAAGGGCGCGGCTGCCCAGTGGTTAGCGTGCGAGGATTTCACTCGGTAGGCGCGGGTTCGATTCCCGCCACTTCTAAAACTGCTACCGTGTTCACACGGAGTACGATCACGTTAAACATGTGGGTCCATAAGTCCTTCCGAGAGGTTGGTGGTAGGGAAAGGAGGGTACGGTCCCTGTGGATGCCTCCCTTACTGGGTTCCAGTCTAAATTGGCCGAATAAAAAGAAAGTTATGGATATTGTCGCGGAGGGCGCGGTAGCCCAGTGGTTAGCGCTCGGGAATTGCCTTCGGTAGATCTGGGTTCGATTCCCGCCACTGCCAAAACTGCCGCTGTGTTCAGGCGGAGTACGATCATGTTAAACATGTGGGACCGTAAGTTCTTCCGAGAGGTTGGTGGTAGGGGAAGGAGGGTACGGTCCCTGTGGATGCCTCCCCCACTGAATTCCGGTCTAAATTGTGTGGCACTTCCTGGCCGTTCAAACAGTTACCTTACACCTTACTGCTAGGTTGTGCCAGCGAGTGTGCCACGGTCAGAATTTTCAAGGGTAGCGAACAGGCTGGTCGCCAAAGGCGGCTAGTAAATAGTAAAAAGCAATGCCTGTGTGTTTGTCTGTGTGCCTTATACACTAAACGTTCAGCGACCGCGCGTCAGAGAGCTACGAAATTTGGCAATCGGAGACCCGAATGCATGGGAAAGGGACACGTAAAAACTGATTTTTTTAATTTTAATTATTATTATTTTTTTTTTGTTATTTAATATTTTATGCGATTTCGACCGTTTTTTACCCTTTTTTCTCTTTTTTCTCCACGATCCAAACGTCGCAAAAAACAAATCACACCACCGAAAAGAGCAGACATTTGCAAGTAAAAATATATCAAATTCAATTCTCAATTTTCAATTCTAATATTTTTCAATTCTAAAGATTTTAAAACAAAAGTCACTTTCGGTTCAAAAAACCGAACTTTCGTTTTTAAATCCTTCCATCTCAAAAACTACTAACAATTTCGACTAATAATTTGCATTTTTAGAAAGCTTAAACATCTGGCTTTCTTACAAGCCCAATCTGGTCAAGAAATAATTATAAATATCCACGGGATCGGGATTTTAATGAACTAAGGATTTCAAATTTCTCCGCAAATCGCGTTTTCATCCGTAGAAATTTTTCCCCGTTTCCACGGAGTCCGCGCTTCTGGTTTTAAATGAATTAAGAGCTTAGCATATGTGTTGTATACATCGATTGAAATTATTATATTTATATGATATTTTAAATGGATATTTTAATTCATGGATATTTTAAATTGATATTTTAAATAATTTAAATGATTGAATTATTGTGGTTTGAATTGTGGTGATGTATTTGAAATTGGTGTATTTGAAATTGGATGGATTGGTGGAACGATATGGATGATTGATGGAACGATATGGATTTTTTAAATGGATATTTTAAATTATGGATATGTTAAATGGATATTTGAATTTATGGATATTTTAAATAAATATTTTAATTTTGTCATAACGGTATTCCGCTCGACACGGCTGACCGGAGAATTCTAACATTCTCCAATTTTTACAACCCAGGTTCGAAACTTCTCTCGTCTGCAAGTAAAACTTACAGATGACCTGCCGCAAATACAAAGCGTAATAATAATAAACCCTTACCTTGAGTGGATGATTCTTCAGCTAAAGCATGGAGACATAGAAAACACAGAATATTGCAAATAATCACCACCGAACTCAATAAGCACACAATAATTAACTAATCCAATCTTTATTAAATACGTAATTAATAAGTTATATTATGGAGTTACACCTATTCCTAAATTATATCTACGCACTGGACACCGGCAGGATATTATAACACAATTTGCCACCAAATGATAAATATATTACCAAGAATTTAATACGTTACGTGGCACACACATTTCATATAGAAAGACAATTGAATAAAATAAGGTATGGTCTAAAGTATGGTAATAGGCAGACAAGGGCAGAGCACAGGAGAGAATTATAATCACAAATAATAATACTATTTAGAATTGCTGATTCTAGGAGTTAACACAAGGATCTGTAAATATGATAGTTCTCCGTTCTTGGAGATATCTGTTAGAACTTAAGGAATTTCGGAGAAAGTCTAATGGCTCCGCCAATGCATGTAAAGGAGCTTACCTTCGTACACAGGATAGTGTGAATAGGAGAGAATTACGTCATTGATTGCTCACAGTACAGGTCATCTCAGTTCCCGGTCCGGCAGGGACGAAAAGGCATTTCAGAAGATCTAAGTCGGCGTATCAGATGAATTCTCGGACAGATGTTTCAGGCATGAGAGTTGACGGCAATGTCCGGCAATGCTACCTCGGACTTCTTCTTCTCCGTGGCGGCGGTGGCGACATTCCCAACTCGCGAACCCCGGATTCCGCAGTGAGAGTCGGATCCCGGAGCTCTGGGCGAGCATCGAAAGTAAATTGAACTACCACATCTCCGTGTAGTATTCAGGATGGGAATGCGCGACGAACTTTTGCGTTCCAAGCTTATATAACCTTCCGAGACTCATAGGACTCAGAACCAAACAAGAAAACATACATGCCGAGAAATAAGTTCTCACCATCAGCCGCAGGCTTGCCCCGACACTCAGTCTAGACGTTCAGTACGTTGAACCGCTTGCATATACATAGAACAATCGAAACATTTACATTACTTCCGATTTCAACTGCCGAAGAACATGTACATATGAAATCTTACTAAGCTTTTCATCACCCGAATGCAGACCTTGAACTCATAACGGAAAATAATTCTCTCTCTCACAGTGCGCGTTAAAAGAATTAAAATGGCTGAATATTCCTTTGAAACTGATAGATACATGTGGAATATAAATTGCATATATATAAGACGAGAGGGATATAATAACAGGATTGAATATATTAAAGGATGCATAAAAATATAGATATAAAAATATAATATAGATTTCCACTATTTTGACATATTTTTACACAGGTGTCGAGAGATTAAGAAATCTCGTCACAACACTCCTCCCCTCCTCGAGGCAAAAAAATCTGACTAACAGGAGGATTTTTTTCATCACAGGATGTAGGCGCAAGTAGTTATTAGGTCCTTGAAGTCGATCGCACCTTCAAGTGGAATTTCAGTAAAAATTTTGAGAGATGCAGTCGGCCAAAACTACATCAGAGTTCTCGGCACGAACACCATCCCACATGGGCGCATGTCGATGAACCAGATCCAAAAGGAACCTAAAAATGACTGCAAATCAGTCGAAAACCCTAATAGCTACAAGCCCTTTACAGAAGTTCACAATATGTGACTTACCAATTATAAATTAAATATAAATTCCAAAAATTAGTTTAAAAATGTACATAGTATTCCTCAAGTCAACCAGTTAAATAAATTTTTAAATTTCCATAAATAAAATTTTTCAAATCAACCCTTCAAATCAATTTTCAAAGTATAAAAAGATTTTCCAATTTTCATCAATTAAATTTCAATCCATAAAATATTTCATATTCCTTATGTATTCAAATTATTTAAATATTAAAATGTAAACATGTGGTCAGCAGCAAATATCAGTTCAGTATATCAAGTGTTATTTATTTTTAAATTCTTGTAAATTAAAATTTTATGATCATTGCAAATCATTAACTTTTCAAATAATCACAGTGTAAACAATAACCTTCCCTTGCAGCTCCTAATTCCGAAATTGTCTAAGTAGACACAGCAGCAATTACAATACATATCTTTAAACATTAATATAATATAAATATAAATACAGATTTAAATTAGGAAAGACCATACCAAAAACAATAATTTTCAACCTACCTTGTCCAGTGGTTCACAATAAATCAGAATTCTTATTAAGTGTCTATTTGACACGACAATTTTTAATCAATATTTAACAATAAATATCTTCTTGACCATCAGCAATCAGTCAGCTGTAATGTGGATAATAACAAAAAGGCAAATAATAGCAATATTTTATATCAACAGTGACACAACACCAATTCTTAACTTTTTCAAATTTCACATAATTTCATCATTTAAAAATTATCAACATATTTTATTCAATATTTCTATTATATTTTGAAAATATCATTTCAAAAATATCACATTATATGTTCCATTCTTTTATAGTAAATTATTTTTTTTTTAAATCAATTGTTTCTTTTAAACAATATTACTCATTTATACATAAACATCAAACATCATTCTATACCAAGTATTTATTAACCTTGTGGCAGAAACGAGGGGAACTCAGTGGTCGAAAACAATTTCAACTCAATTTAGAATTAAAACATTGGAATTAAATCATTTTTCTCTTTTCCACTATATCAAGTAAAAACAGGTGGCACAAAAATAAAGAATGACCGGATGACAGAGACAGATCTCAGTTTCGAAATTATTCCTTGATATTATTCAAATATTAATTCTCAAAGTCTGTGACCCGCAATAAAATTATGTAGACAAAATGTCATACAGTAATTCAGTAAATATAATCTCTATATATGTGTGTGTGTGTAAACAGTAATTATATTCTTAAGAAATTTCCATTTCCTAATTTTGCAAGTAATACGTAATAAAAACTTGTTAAGAAATTCTCTATTCTTAACAAACACAAAGTAAACAAATGATATATACGATGCAACCCCAATGTGGCAGTAAGGGATTTTTTTTTCTTACTCCACAAACACCGAAGAACTTGCAAATTAAATTGAACATCCTGAAACAAGTGCAGAAAAACCAGATGTTCTGGCACACTGGTATTCGCAATTTTGATGAAATCTAAGATCTAAGTCGGCGTATCAGATGAATTCTCGGACAGATGTTTCAGGCATGAGAGTTGACGGCAATGTCCGGCAATGCTACCTCGGACCTCTTCTTCTCCGTGGCGGCGGTGGCGACATTCCCAACTCGCGAACCCCGGATTCCGCAGTGAGAGTCGGATCCCGGAGCTCTGGGCGAGCATCGAAAGTAAATTGAACTACCACATCTCCGTGTAGTATTCAGGATGGGAATGCGCGACGAACTTTTGCGTTCCAAGCTTATATAACCTTCCGAGACTCATAGGACTCAGAACCAAACAAGAAAACATACATGCCGAGAAATAAGTTCTCACCATCAGCCGCAGGCTTGCCCCGACACTCAGTCTAGACGTTCAGTACGTTGGACCGCTTGCATATACATAGAACAATCGAAACCTTTACATTACTTCCGATTTCAACTGCCGAAGAACATGTACATATGAAATCTTACTAAGCTTTTCATCACCCGAATGCAGACCTTGAACTCATAACGGAAAATAATTCTCTCTCTCACAGTGCGCGTTAAAAGAATTAAAATGGCTGAATATTCCTTTGAAACTGATAGATACATGTAGAATATAAATTGCATATATATAAGACGAGAGGGATATAATAACAGGATTGAATATATTAAAGGATGCATAAAAATATAGATATAAAAATATAATATAGATTTCCATGATTTTGACATATTTTTACACAGGTGTCGAGAGATTAGGAAATCTCGTCACAACAATTTTATGGATATTTTAAATGATGGAACCATGGATATTTTAATTTTATAGATATTTTAAATAGCATATGGTCATTATAAAATGTAAATTAGCTCGCGGGAAGTAAGCGCGCGGAATTTGCACTCGGGAGGCCCGGGTTCGATTCCCGCCACTGCCAAAATTGCCGCCGTGTTCAGGCGGAGTACGAGCACGTTAAACATGTGGGTCCGTAAGTCCTTCTGATAGATTGGTGGTAGGGGAAGGAGGGTACTGTCCTTGTGGATGCCTGCCCGACTAGGTTCCGCTCTAAATTGGGTGAATAAAAAGAAAGTTATGGAGATTGTCGCTGAGAGCGCGGTAACCCAGTGGTAGGCGCGCAGGAATTGCACTCGGTAGGCCCGGGTTCGATTCTCTCCACTGTCAAAACTGCCGCCCTGTTCACGCGGAGAACGATCAAGTTAAACATGTGGGACCGTAAGTCCTTTCGAAAGGTTGGTGGTAGGGGAAGGAGGGTACGGTCCCTGTGCATGCCTCTCCGAGTGGGTTCCGGTCTAAATTGGGTGGCACCTCCTGGCGTCCAAACTGTTATCTTTCACCTTTCTGGTAGGTCGCGCCCGCGAGTTTGTCACGGTCAAAATTTGCCACGGTCAGAATTTTCAAGGGTAGCGAACAGGCTGGTCGTCAAAGGCGGTAGTATTATAATAAACCAGGTTCTTAGAATCAATAAAATTTGTAATTAAAATTATAAATTAGCACATTTTATGGTATTATTGATTACAGTGATGCATATCGTCCCAAATCCGTTATTAACATTATCCACCAAGACAACCTTCCCAATTCTAGTGGTTAATAATAATAATAATAATATATATATATATATAGATAATTATTTATTAATTATGTAAATAAATAAAAATGAAAAATAAAAAAATAAGCTAAGAAAATTAGAAAAATTAAAAGCATCTGAAAATAAGATATATTAATATTAATGTTTTCAATTTTATTTTCGCTAAAAAATTGTAACTTTATCCAGTTTGAAAATACGATTTGACCGCCCTTTTAATGGTGTATAGTGGCATTCTCGTTTATGCACTTCTTCTATGAATCTTCTGTTTAGTAAAAATTTTCATCTTTGCTTCATGTTCATATGTGTGTAAAAAACCTGAAAATCTCTTGATTATAAGAAACCTGAAATGAAGCAAATTTTCGTTCACAAAAAGAGGATCACGCCATCTTTTCAGCCAGCAGCATCTTTGCTCTGGTAAATTTTGTACTTATAAATATGCACGATATACGTGCAATTGCAGAAATATATCTCCAAGTATACGAGAACTTTGCCAATCTCTTTGGAGACTTGACAAATGTGGTTCTACCACTCAGCTAATGTTAAATATCGTACAGATTGCGCTTAAGCTACACTCAGCTTCGAATTCATTCACATATATAGTCATTTATACAGATTCATCTATGGCGCTGGCTGCTTGATATGATTAAAACTATTGAACTCTATAGAAATAATAAAATTGAACAGCGTTAAAAGTTTTCTGGCTGACATTACAGATATCGACTCATCTGTGCTGATAAGTTGATAATTTGTGGAGACAAGGTGATAATGGACTCTGACATCGGTTCATGAATGCTTTTAAATTCAAGTAGAGCTCATTACGTAGGATCTTTAGTTTTATTTCTAAATAAACTAAATTAGTTTTACAACTAATGGTAGCCTAAAACATCGTTATTTAAATCTTTGTCACTAATTCTTTAAATAATCGTTGTATTTAACATTTTACAACATATTTGAAAAGCGTTTATGCCTTTGTTCATTCTGTCTGTTTGTCTGTCTGTCGGTTTGCACGATACATGCCGTAAAATGATTTTATCAAAATGAAATTTTAGTACGTTGTTGAGACGATCTGTAGGACATATTTGAATGTAAATGAATAATATCATCCAAATGGCTTTGGATTGAAACCGGTTTGAGAAAATTAAATAAATAGAACTTTATGGGACTCAATTATTCAAACATTTTTTAAGCAATTTTAAAATTCACAAATTGCATCGCAAATTTTAGGAAATATTCAAATTATCCCAAATAATATATAAAAAAATATTTAGCAAAATATGTTTGGTAGTTAAATACAAATTAAAATAATAATTGCACCCACATTATATGAAGAGATCACGTGACCCACTTCAAAATAAAATATGGTATCCATCTTCTATCAAAATCGTGATTTTTAAAGTTCTTTTAAATTTATATTGTGCGTTGCATACGTTCAAAAACCGCTTTACTTTTTCTGTACATCTATATATTGCGCCAGCGCAATTACAATATTTTTCAGTTCAAATATTCATAAAAACTTGATTTTTTCTTCAACAAAGACTAATTTTCACGTATGGATAATATAAACACATCAAGCTGTAAGATGAGTTGTATAAGAATTACAGAATTTCTGTAGTCAAAATTATTTAGCTCTGGAGTTTGCAATGTAGTTGATGTGAATGAAACATTAATTGATTTTACATAGAGAAGCGAAGCAGACGATTCCATAGTATTGTATTTTTTGATGAGGTTTTAAGCATGGAGTTAAAAGGTATTTTTATCTGCATGGTTTTAGGTTTTAAAGTAAAATAAATTAATGCAGATTGTGATAATTATTAAAGTATCGCCCCTGAATGAAAATAATTGAAAAACGTTTATGAATGAAACATTCACTGCTTTAATGGTGAGAGCCAGGTGATTTATCTTTCAATGATGTCATTAGAAAAATGTTCATTTGTTTTCGATGAGGTTTTCAAATATAATAAATTATTGTAGTATTGTGATAATTTTTAAAATATCAATATTGAATGTATCACGTTTTAAAGATGCTTAAATAAAATTGCATTGCAGTTGGAAAGTGTTTCATAATTAATGTTTTATGACTGATTGATCTTTCTTGTTATTAATTGACATTCATTCGTTCAATTTGAATTTATTACCCAATGGCTTTGTAAATCTGCTTCCATTGGCGGTAATTACGCTGTTATTTCTTTTTTTCCAAACTCAGGTTCATTTCAACTTAGGTTCAAACTTAGGTTCACTTATTTTTCTGAAAATCACTTTCCCTTTATTCCTTTGTGCTTCATTTTTACACCACTACAGTCGCAATAGATAATCTTAATTTAATGATAACTTTATAGTATTTCTATTACGCGTATTTCTTTTAAAATATTATATCTCCATCATTACTGTTAACCAACCTGGTGATCTAAAAGTTTATCACGTGCTGATTTTATTTTCTTAATAAGGTGACGTTTATACATTGGAGGCTAAGCAAATTTTAAGTAATTCAAAATTTGCATAAATGATGTATCACCTTTTCGCCTGCTTCAAACATTTTGCCAGAGAAGCGTTATGAGCTATCAAACCCTCTAATAAAGATAGATCTAAAATTTCCATATAAAAGTTTTTGAGCTAAAAAAGTTAAAAAGCATAAATGTTATGCATTATGAAATACGTTAACCATAAAATCGAGCACAGTAAAATATCATCAAACTGGGTCTCAAGTGAAGCCATATAATATCATACTCGACTTTAGGTTTATCCTATATATTTTTATGCAAGTGTATTGGAAAATCCAATGGCACATGAAAATGAGACTGACTACTTTACGATGACTGACCCATTTTTATTGGGGTATGAGGGTCTTAAAAGTTACAATTTGAATTATTTTAAATATTATGATCTTAAAAGTCAAATTCAGCCGATTTTGTACTATTTTAAAATTCCATTTTTCAAGCAGTCGATTCTTCTCAAATGAGAGCATTTTTTTCGCAGATGATCTGTAATTGATAACTTATACTTCTAATCTCGATTTTGAGTGCTATAGAAAAAACGATTTTTTAATTTCATGGACTAAAAGAAAAATTTTCCATTTTTGTATAGATATGTTCCAGAATGTATAATTATTTTAATAATAAATGTGTTTTGATAAATTATGTGGCTTAATTCGGACGTAAACTTTTGAAAATAGCCTATGTGTAACAACGTATTTTTTTTATTTCTGAAGATAAAATAACATTTTCTTTTTTGAAGAAGTTTTCTATTAGGGAATTGTAAACAAATGATGAGATACTATGTAGCTTAATTACTACTACTACTTTGGAATATTTTGAAATTTTTAATTTACTTTGTATATGCTGTCTTTTCTTTATAAATGTGTATTGTCGAATTAGGTTATTTAGGTGTTTAAATGGAGCCTGCTCAAACGCTTTGGATGCATCCCTCTTTCGAAGAAAGAACTTGATTAACGCGGAACCACAGTGTCTTAGGGCATATCATGCTCATTGCGCAGATGTATCCAGATTGCATACGTTAACTGCGCAGCCTATGTGCCCGCGCAGCGATCTAAAGTAGTATTTTAAGGTGCACGCGTACATTTTGCTCATTTGCACAAACATAATAATTGTTGAAAAGAAGGTTGGCAAGACTACGGCATTTGTAAAATTGAGTTAATGTATTCTATTAATCTCTGTTTCATATCCCGGGCAACGTCGACTACTATTTTCTAGCATAATAAAATCTAAGAGAACATAGCGTTTTTATTAAGTAATTTTAAGCGTACATTTAAATATATTTCTTAAATTATAAGATGTTTTTAAATTATGTTTATTGTTTTCAGACAGAAACACTGTCTATATGTCATGATTTTATATATTACTTCAAGAATTGTAAAAGCCACTGGAGCTCAGATTTCCTTTTAAGTGATAAATCTATTGATGTACTTCGGTATTTAATGTCTCCCATGTTACTTATTATAACAATGAAAATGTAAAGACATCACAGATTTGAAACATGTAATAACGATTTAGAAACTCCTTTCTTCCCAACGGAGAGAGATATCGTGATTTTAATTCAGGAAGGTGCAATTAAATGTGCAATTAAATGTTGGCTTTTCAGTCGGTATTTGTACTATGTAATGTGAGTTTTCTGTGCGGACTCCTTAACTACGGCGCATATATTATTTATGGCATATTTTAACTAGTGCGAGATGACTTTTAATGTCTTTTTAACATTTATAAAAATTGTATTTACTGAAATATGCTGTAAATATAAGGTGAACTGTCATGTTCTTGCGGTCAACGATTTTTGAGGAAATCCGGTATTTATTATAGCTAGGGAAATATTTTGATTGGTTTTAAATATAAAAAAATTAGGTTTTATTTAAATGTTATAGTAATATTTGTTTTTTTCGAAATCGTAATTATTGCATCATAATTATGAACATGACGTACTCATGGACATTAATAGCATAGTACATGGCAGTATAGCAAGAAATGCTTTTCAAATAATTTCATTTCAAGAACATATGGATTTCTTTATATTAGAAATCGTAATTATTGCATCATGATTGTGAACATGACGCAATCATGAACATGGACAACATAAAACATAATATCATAGCAAAAAATGTTTTATATTGATATCATTTTAAAGAAACCTGAACTTATTTACATATATGCGTTTATTTATATGATTTATTGATGTGGAATTGGATATTAATTATAGGGATTGCTAATTGGTTTATTTGGAAATTTTGTTGACTTTGGAAGCTAGTACAATTTAGAGACTACTGCTCTATTGAATTATTGTTATATTTCAAAATGTATTCAGAAAATATTATTATCCACATCTGTAAGAAGGAGGGTTAGGGGATAAAAACTCCTTTCTACTGACAAAAAAATTACATTGTCTCTTGATAAAATCATACTCGAAATCCAGTATGATAAGCTTTCTCCATCTCTTAAGTACTGGCTTCGCCTATACTACTATTAAATATGCTATTAAATACAAACTACTAAAGCTAGAGTATTTACATGTGTTCGATCATGTATGTATCTATGTATCAATGTATGTATGCATTTATATCAAGCGCTTTTGCAGGTAATTTACGTTCCTGAATTTCGAGGTTGGTACTTACCGAAAGAGCTATTCATATAGAAGACTAATATCTAAACAAAAACTGAAAAATATTCAAAATAGTTTACAAAATTATTTTGAAAATATTCCCAAAATTGATCTTACTAAATAATGTGTCCATTTATCGATAAGTTTTTGTTGTGGCGATAAATTTTATTATTATGACCTTATTTTTGCAAAATAAGTTTAATAAGCAGATTAAGTAGGGTATGTAAAATAGTCTTTGAGAAGAAAATTGTCTGCCGAGTTTCAGCTCTCTATCTAATTTGGTTGCCGAGAACGAGCCTGTAAAATATATATAACAAAGAGACATAGCCTATGAGGCGTATAGAAATTGCGCCATATCTGCTACTTTGGCAAAGAATAAACTCGCTGAATATTTTTTTTAAATTCTCAGGAAAGAGTAAAAAATCCAGTATGATAAGCTTCCTCCATCTCCTAGATACTGGCTTCGCCTATACTACTATTAACTATACTATTATATATAACCTACCAAAGCTAGAGTATTTACATGTGTTCGACTATGTATGTATCTATGTATAGGATAAAAAGTTCGGAATGTGCATTTTATCCATTCTTCTTCAAGCTCTGAATTTGCCTTTTTCGTCATTATCTAAAAAGACATAAACACTTAAGTCATATAAATCATTCAATATCATCTGAAAGAGTAGTTCAGATAATGATGTTTCTATTCCGGTATAGGTTCGGATTTTACTGTTTCTATCATTAGTGGAATTGGCGCAGAAATGCGTATGACATTTAAAATTTCATTTTCGTCTGAATGAGTTATGCACTTCATTCCAAACGAATCAGCTCTGCAAGTCAGATGCAATGATGATGGAGGCTGTAATAAGTTTAAAATTTTTAGTGATCCTGCGAATTATGGCGCTAGTTTCAACATTATGATTACACGACATGTTAGCCTGAATAAAGAAAACAATCAGAGAATACGATGGTGGTTGTAATCGTCGGCAGTTGTATCCCGATGTGTCTTCAAAGGATGGAATTATAGAATTCGACAAGATAGAATTCGACAAGAAGTTTGATCCCAGTTGGCCAACTGTACTTCCTAGCCAGTTCAAAGATCCGCTCTTCGATACCCAGATAGGACAGCGTATAGATGTGATACATTTACAGAGACAAAATTAAATTGTTTACATAAAGTTCAAAAGATATGATTTTGAATTTAAGCCCATATCTTGTTTTTTCCATCCATTACCAAAAAAAGACATGAAAACTTTACACATTTTAATGAACGAACCCATATCTCTGTGTTTGCTATTTCTGTCCCGTGATAAAATTTTAACTCTATGCTAATTTATCGACTGTGTGTAAACAACATAGTAGTCAGTGACGAATTATGGGATCTGAATTTCCGAAGGGAGGAGATTGGAGTGAATTTTAGTGGAATTTGATTGTTTGATTGCAATTTTTATAATTTTATATATGATTATGATATTAAATATTTTGTATGTTGTAGGCTCTAACTGCTGTGTTAGTTGCTAAATTTTTCTCTGAATTTCTGTCTACACTGCACTGTTGTTTGATTAATTAAAATAATTAATTTCTCAACAATACTAAATGTCATATTTTTTAAATAAAACCATTTTTTACAATTATTTAATGTTTTTATTACATATACAAATCATCATTTTTCACAGTTATCTTGTTTAGCAACTGATTTGAGAGAGGAAAACTTAATGTCAAAATAACGAGATCCAAACAATGTCAAAATATCATAGTAAAATTATAGAAGGCTTGGCACGCATCCTTCAAATAATATTACAACATGTTTATTATAGGAAATGAAATGACACCAAAATGTTATCTTCATATACAAAAAAGTATATTTTAATGCATCGTTAATTTTAGTTTAGAAGTTCACAAAGGAATTGGAAAGCGGCATATACTGTTTCAAATTGTAACCCAAGTACAGGATCAAGTGTCTGTGTACTTGTTTTTGCATTATAAGCTAAGTTGCAATTTTTCGTAGGGTCTACGATTTATGGTAGTGATTTTAAATTTACAAGTGTAACGGCAAACATAGTGCTGCTTTGTATAAAAATACAGAATGCAAAAGTCGTTAGGTTTAGAATCCCCTTTCATATTAAAGCTAAAGCAAAATAATATATAAGGCCCAGTTCCAATATAAAATATACGTATGTAAAGTAGGATGCTTATTTATCGCCCACCAAAGATTTAACTGTTTTTCTTGACTAAAAATGTTTTTCAGAGACATAATTAAGCTGCTAGTAGAGTTATGTAGGGAACAAAGAAAAGTATATGATTCTTGTGACTGTCACTTAAAAAATATAATGAAATGAAGTACAAAGTGTCGTGATGAGATTTCTATAAATCTCGTCACTTATGCAAAAATCATAAAATCTGCAATATATTTCAATATTCTGTATTTTACAAATCATTTTTAATATTTAACCCTGTTTAATTATCCCTCTTGTCTCTTAAATATATATATTATGTTCTACAATTATCTGTGTTAAAAGAATAACTTTTACGCCATTTTTATAATAATCTGTAAAGCGCGCATTCAGAGAGAGAAGTCTTATTTTGACCGTTAAATTCAGGGTCATTTATCGCCTGCAATAGACGGAAGTTCATGTAGAGGGTTGGTTCTCTGCATGTCTGTGGTAACGAAATTGACTGCAAGGTCTGCATTTGATTTCGCACAATGTGTTTGATTGACACAATTTGACATAATGGTTCTACAGCGAAAAACGGCTGTTATATCTTTTGAGATCCCTCGACGAGGGGAAGATCTTTTGAGACCCCGTTGCGAGGGTAGGAGTTCAAAGTTTAAAACTAATTTCTATTAGTCAAAATCGGTAAATAGTTCTCTTGGAGGTCCGATTTTGGATCACTGGGCCGAAAATGGATTTTGTGTATAAAAGCGGAGTGTTGGAACACTTTGGGCGCCTTTCCCTGTCTAGTTACTGACGAATCCAGGTCGGTCTGGACCGTGTTTCACGTTGCTCACGACAGAGTGCGGGATCCGACACTACGTCGATCCCGGCTTCCGTGGGCATGAGGAAGGGTCGCCGACATCGACGGACATCGAAGGAAGTTCCCACCGACCGCTGGTCAAGCGATGGTTATCGTCGTCAATTTAATTTCAAATCCTCGTATCATCCACTACGACAACGACGAACCCGAGGTCCTTCTGCCGGGTCTGAATGTTGATGAACGAAGTGCTGTATGATACCGAGCCCTGGCCTGGCCTATGCAGTCTACCTGTATATTGTGTGCCGGCCTTACTTTCGTACGGTTCTGCCGAGGGCAATGCGGCGGAAGTTTGCATCTAGATTCATCTCAACTACTACGTATCCGGAGGTAAACGAGTTGTGTTTACTCTACTTCTGTACACTGAATCTTCGGAAGTACTACCTATAATATCAGCATAAACATAAAGTAATCGTGTGACTTCCGAACCAAAATTATATCTGCATTTAAAGAGTAATTTTTAATTGGATTATACATATATATCATGCTATTCAAAATTCATATCTAAGGTAATTCCTCTGAGTGCGTTCGCTCTCTGTTTCGTGACCATACTATATATGTCAATTAAATTGTAAATATTGCTTTGTCACAATTATTATTTGAAGATTTATTATTTCGACATTAAATCTGTGGCTGCTTAAGAAATTAACGTGGATCCTGTGTCCAGTCATAATTGTACTGACATAGATTCAGTAGTTGTTCTGATAAATTGGTAACTCCGTACTAATTCTAATACGAAAATAAAGAAGAGTAATTAAATTAACTTTGGTGTGATAATTCTGAGTAATCTTGAATTTTAGTGTATAATTGTGTTTTCAGCTGGTGATGATGCCTTACGAGATAAGGGTTTTGGTATAAATTGCATTTAGATTTTTGTGACAGGTCATCCAGGTGTTTACTCCTGGACTGGAGTATTTCGAACTTGAACCTGGGTTGTTGTCAAAATTGGGTTTTGAAATGGAAATATCACGGCTTTGCATCTCATTATCTTCATGCATATAATTATCGTATTATCATCGACTTACATAAAAAGTATGTGTTTGGCACGCCTCGCGTAATGGAGAAAAAGGCTCGTTACGTCTATACGAAGTGACGTGTGGATCATATGGGAAGCAGGATTGCTCCCAATATAGTCCACTTTGTAAATTACGAAAAAAAATTTGCAAAGGATAATCTCTTGATAGTACCAGAAACATCAAAAAAGCTTTATTTCTTCGAGTAAGCTATATATTTCTTGAAAAATCAGATTGAAATAAATGCAAATTTTCGAAAAAATTCACATTAAAAAATGACTATATGCTATACTGTTTAAGCCACATGCATTTTACATGGTCAATTGCATTTAACATAGATAATCAAATGCTTAATAAATTTTTAACAAATCAAAAAGTTTATTAAATATGAGATTGTACATCTCGTTTAAGAAAATAGCTCTTGGTATTTTTCTATACTTATCACCCATTAAAGTTGGTGGAATTGGAACCTGGTTATATTCTGCACATCTGACTTTCATTGTTTTCATTGAAACATTGAGCTAAAATAATCTGATATGATTAAAACTATTCACACTCATCGTATCAAGTGGTACATAAGGTCTTCATCTTCCGTCGCCATCGTGGACGATCCTGTGCCGCAGTCCTTGCTTCTGACCAGCTCGCCCATTCCATCAGATTTCTCTCTTGTTCTACAGTGCTCGAAAAAAGTATAAGGACAACATATAATTGAATAAAAATATACTTTATTTTCACTTTATCAAAATGAATTTTTGATATTTCTGTCCTCTAATATAAAATTATACAATAACATTTACAACACATAAAATAACAAATATAAACCTTACAAAAGTTGACCTTATAAAGATTATCACTAAAGAAAATATAGAAAAAAGTATAAGAACATGTTCTAAGTTACTTAACATTTATCTTAATAATCAAGAAAACAAGCTTTTTTTCAATTACTTGAATAAGCCGAGAGATCATCGATGATGAAAGTTTTTTTAAAGTGTATCTGGAAATGTTATTCCAAGCTTGTTTGATGGCTAACACAAGATCCTGTTTACACTGATATTGTGTGCCGTTTTTATAAACCTGTCGGGCTAGAAGGCCCCATAAATTTTCTATTGGATTGAGATCGGGACTCCTCGCCGACCAATCAAGTAAATTTACTGAATTAGCTTCAAATAAGAGTTTTGCGTTGTTAGAAATGTGTATGGAAGCGTTATCCTGTTGGAAAATATAGTCATCTGAAGTATTTAGTGGGGCGTTAGGTAACAAATGTTCACCTAACATATCAACATATTTGTCAGAGTTCATTTTGCAGTTGATAGCGATTAAAGTTGTGGTTCCGTTTGCAGCAAAAGCGCCTTAAATCATTACTGTGCCCCCATCGTATTGACATTTGGAAAAACCTTTTTGGTTTTACGCAGATTATACCAAAAATAGCCAAAACCATATGGCCCATCAAGATTGAACTTCTTTTCGTCCGAAACGATTACATCAATCCATTTTGGACCGAGAGAAATGATTTTTTTTAAATTCCTGTTTTCTTTCCTTATTTTGCTTTTTAAGAGGCGGACGTGACATTAACTTTCTATACCAAATATTCGGATGTTTATTCAAAACGTTTTGAACTGTTCGTGTGGAACATGGTAAGTCCAAATTCCTTCTAACTTCATGTGTAGTGTATTTTTTCTTGCAAGATTTTCTTGCAACCATTCTTTTCTGTCGATGAGTTAGAATGTCTGGTCTTCTAGGTCGTTTTTTCATTCCATACATTCCAGGTTCTTTTAGAAAATTATGAACTACAGTTGCAGATATTTAAATTTTTTTCGAAATTTCATGCCACATTCTTTAAAAGCAAACTCACTCCACATTCTTTAAAAGCAAATTTTTTCCCTTTTTCAAGGTCAGACAGATGAGTCCCTTTTGGCATCGCAAAAATCGTGAAGAAATGAGGCAAATGTGAATTTTGTTCAGAAACCCAGTCTTTATATATGAAATGGTCATTTTCTGCTTTCAAATAGGCAAAATTTACTATAATTTTAGATGAAAAACTTTTGTCCTTATACTTTTTTCCTAGATCATATGGGTTTAAAATTTCTAAAGTAATTTATACATATTTATTTTTGGAAAATTTAACTAATTTACATGAAAAAGAATCTACTTTTATCAATATTTTACTTAAGAAATTTTACATACATTTTCGTCTAAATGATTTCTAGATTTGGCGAGTTTTCGCTTGTCCTTATATTTTTTGCGCACTGTATTAGTCTCCTTCAAGTTATTTTGAATCGATCTTGAGATCTTTTACCTGGGGTGCCCAAGTAAGTGCCGTAGCAGGGATGTTTTGCTGTGGCATCCTTAAGACATGTCTAGTCCATTTCCGTCTAAGGTTTTTTATTTCCATCTCTATTGCTTTCTGTCCAGTACTCTTGTAGAGTTCGGTGTTAGTAATATTATAAGGCCAAAATACTCCCACAATTTGCCTCAGATATTTAGTCTACCATGCATTCAACTTGTTGCATTGGCCCTTTGTTAATTTCCATGTTTCGGCTC
This sequence comes from Amaurobius ferox, assembly GCA_951213105.1. NCBI lineage: Eukaryota > Metazoa > Arthropoda > Arachnida > Araneae > Amaurobiidae > Amaurobius > Amaurobius ferox. Next base: position 27,734,869 of record OX578145.1, read on the forward strand.
CATACAATAAAATGCTCTTAACTAAGGAATTAAACAGGTTGATTTCGGTTTTTAAATTAAGGTTAGTAACTCTCCATACTTTATTAAGTTTTTAAAACAATTCTGAGCTTTTCCAATTCTTATTTTGATATATCCATCTGTTCCATCATCCTTGTTCACCAGTACTCCAAGGTCAGTAAACCTATTTACATATTTAATGGGTGATTAATACACTTATTGTACCTTAAAACATGTTAAAAGAGCTACAATATTGATTATTAAATCAGTTTAAATATTAGCAAATGATAATAATACGAAACACGTATTTTTTCTTATGCAAATCTCACTAAAACTGTTATAATAACGTTGCTTGCACATATTGATCTGATGCTCATTCTCAATCGTCATGGCAGCCTAGTTTAGGCTGCATTCTGGCTGATTCCATGAAAAATAACCGAAAATATGAAGGTAAACACTATTGGGAAACGAAGTTATATTTGGGCCTTCTACCTTAGTCCCTGTAGTTTAATGCATAGAGTTTCACCGAGCCGGTGTAGATTTGTGCTTTGAATCCCGCTTGGCACTTGAGTTCTTGACAAGATTATGTGGCAAGTATGCAAAATTCACTGCCGTTTGTAATTATTTCTCTGAATTTTTCCTAGCATACCGTAAACAATTATTTTATTATTCTAATAATAATTGTAATTGTAATGAATTACAATAAATTATTAACCATAATTGATTGCAAAAATATAAATTACAATTAATTATAATAATAAAATAATGCATTTAATGTATTTTTAAATATAATATATTTTGCGTGCATAAGCAACATTTCCAAACTTATTACTTTCATTTATATACATAATGTATAAGGAAAGCATTGTGACGGGGTCGAAAATTCGAATTCGAGTTTTCAACGGGGGAGAGCACGTTCCAAGCATCCCTGATCACAAATCATGCATTTTTGACGTGATGTCTGTGTGTGTGTGTGTGTGTGTGAAAGTATGTGTATGTGCGTGTGTGTATGTGTGTGTGTGTGTGTGTATCAGTGAGTCTGTGGAGACGATATTTCACGAACGAATGGAGCGATTCGAGTGAAATTTGGTACAATAATTACAATCCGTGAATACTGGAAGCCTATTGTTTTAAAAAGCAATCAAATGTTCAGAACCAACCTAAATTTTCGAGTGACATTATGAAAAAAATCATCAAAAAATCAAAAACTTTAATAAAGTTACGCAAATAGACATTTCTTATGTAATTTTTCCTTAGAAAACAATTGACATAAACTTTAGAAATTTAACATGAACTGTTCTTGAGATATTGCACATTTTCAAATAAATGTATGAAAAAGTCATATAAAATAAAATAAAAATATTAACTGTTCAGAAACATGTTCACTTTTCATATGTAATAACATGCGATAAATTTGATACATCATTCTCATGGATCTAACTCGTTCCATTCACGAGAAAAGATACTTTGAGTAATACTTTGCATTTGAACGCCAATAGTCATTTATCCGCTGTAAGAATAACTGGTTTCTCCGTCCATAACGCTTGGCGAGATTTTGGCGACGGATTTACAAGAATGTCGCCAACTTGGCGACATTTTAAATGTTGCCAAGTTAACGAAAATCTCGTCAAATGGATAAAAATGACTACTAATTGAAGAAAATTCAATATCTTGGAAAGAATATAAGTATCTACTATAAGAATAACATTTTTTAACTGTAAAAGTAGTAAATTCATTGCATTATATAAGGGAAGTCATGTGCTGCCCACATCAGAATTCTTTCTATTTATATTACAAATCCATAGCATCATTTTTCACCGGCTTTTCTTTTAACAACGGAATTCGACAATTTCAATCTGAAAGTCATCCGCGAACGCTGAACAATCGCAGGCTATCATATATTGGTACTAAAGAGATTGAAAGTTCAAATTCTATTCACCAAATAATATTGTAGCTTGTTAAAGTTCGGAAATAAATCAGCGGACTCTAAAAAGGATTTGGCGAAATTGGGTGAGATTTGTTGCGATGGTGACAGCAGTATATAGTATTCTTTACAATAGACGATGGATGGTTTCAAAAGAGGAAATATTTAAAAGTAATAGGACTAACTTTAAGAAGTAAGAATGAATATATCTAAAATATTTGAGTTTCATTATGCAGTGTTATCCAGAATGAAAAGCAGCACATTAAAAGTAAATAATAGTTGAAATACATATATCATTTCGGCTTTTTTATCAAAATGCTTTACCATTTCTTTTCACTTTATTTTACATAGTATAATGTCCAGGTAAATTAGTATCAATAATTCTTGTGGCATAGTTCAGTGGATTTACATGGTATAGATACATCAAATAAAGGAATCAACTATTGCATTCAATACATTCATATAGTGCACTGTATAAGAAAAGTGATATGACAGTTTCGAAAATTCGAATTCCAGTTTTCGACAACAGAGCAAGTTTCAAGCATATCTGCATTCGAATCGAGTTTTTTTTTATGTTTTTAAAGTGTATATATAAAAAAAAGTGTAAAAAAGTGTAAAAGTGTTTTAAAGTGTATAAAGTGTATATAGATGCAAAAACTCCGACTGAACGGTTCTTTTTAATCGTAATTTGATACAACTATTACAGCCCGTTGAATACTAGAACCATATTCATTTTTTAAAAAAATATTCGGAAGAGTCACAATTTTCGAATGAACTTTTGAAAAAGAAAACAATTTAAAAAATCAACCTCGAATTATGATAAGCAAATAACTATTTCCGACGTAATTTTTCATTTGATAACAAATGACACAGACTATCATGCACATCACAGCACTATCATGCATCATTCTCGATGTATAACCCGTTTCCGGATAAGTTTATCGAAAATGGTAAAAGTAGTAAATATGATTAAAAAGGTCAAATTTGGCGATTAATTTGACTATATATAGCCAAATTGGCTACTTTTCGAAAATGTAACCGAATAACGAAAATGTCACCAAATTGATGAATGTTCTATATCTCTAAAGTGAAATTCACATTCTTTAATAATCTATATATCTTTGGGGGAATTAGTAGTCTTAATATTCTGCGCATTCTTATACTAAAAACATTGAGCAGTGGATTTTGCAGAAAGTTATTTCACTGTGAAAGAAATAAGGACATTGCATTATGTAGGGAAAGTCATGTGCTGCCCACATCAGAATTTTTATTGTAACATGGGTACACTACTCCATGTGCTCTTGTGTGTGTATCTGCGCAAGGCTGGCCACACCTAGCGCAGCTTTTGCGCAGGTGATTAGAATCCATATTAGTGGTCTCACAAAATAGAGCAGTGCTAATAGAGTTTTGTTGGTGCAATCGTGTAGGCAACCAAGGGCGGCTAAATTAGGTTCGGCCGTGTGAAAATAAAATAACGTGTAATTAGAATTATTCTGTATTATTAAAGGACGTCATTTTCATAAAACCAAACGATTTTTAACCAATTTTGCAGATCTGGGAAGGAAATACATTTTTTAAACGTTATAAAATCCTTCCGATTGAGGAACATGCAAAATACGTACACTATATTTATTGGACAGTTAATAGGGCCGTAAAATCATAATTCATTCTTGTAGCTCCTGCAATAGTGTTGGAATGTAACTTTCTTGAATTTCTTTGAAACATTCTTGACTTTCCTTCTTGAGCTTTCTTAAAACTTCCTTGAAGAAAACGTGCATATGTTATTTAGGTGACGATAATTGTTTTGAAAGCATTATAAACCTCCTTCTTCAGACCAAAAGAATAGGTAGAACAGTATGCGCTCTGAACAACAACTAAGAACGAACTGTTCTTTTGTTGAGCGAACAATTATTTCTTATTCTTATCTGCGCTTATATATGGTACGAGTATATCTCGTATATCAGAGGAGCTTATTTAGGACATATCAATAGCGTTTTTGTATTATTAAATAGCGGTCGCTTTTTAGGATCCGGACTACGTCGGATATTTAATAATTTTAGGTGGTTCAAGCTATTATCATATGACATATTTACTATGTAGTACATAATATAGTAAGACAGTGCATTTATCAGTTTGATATAGCTATAATAGTATTAAAATTTGTAGAGAAAATAACTGTAGATCATTAATTATTGCTATATGGTTCTTGTTTGTAGTACATTTCAATTTTTTAATTTTTCTCTAGCTCTAACTAAAAATATGTGGTATATTATTAGTTCATTCAATAAAATAATCATTTACTGACAATTTAAATTTTGTAACATTTTTCAAGGCTATCACTTGAAGTTGTTTTCTATTTCCATTTCCATTTTATTTATATATTTTCAGAGAAGTTTCTTTCGAAACTGGACTTGACAAATCAAATTTTGAAGTTATCTGAACAGTACAATAGAAGGTCATCATACTTTAAAAGCAAAGACACTTAAGTTTACGGTCTGTTCGTATAAAATGTATCCTATCATATTTCTAAAACTATTATACCAGACTGGAACATTGATTTATGAAATAGAGTTAAACATATTGCGATGGTGCTATTTGTTTTAGAGTAGATAGATGAAGAAATGGACGGATTCGAAAGTAATAATTCTAGTTTTAATAATGGCAAAGCAAATACATTTTATATACTTGTTTGAGTTATTTCAAATACGTATTTTGCACTATAGAGCATTCACTAGCATTGATTTATAACTTGCTAAATATGTACTGCTTTGATAATTTTAGAGATAAAAGGAAAATCATGTGTAATCTATTGTATCTGTTTATCTGCTAAATTGGTAACATTTATAGAATTGCATGTATAATGGAGGTTAGAAAGATATAATTACTAGTTATTTTAATTAAATTTTACTATTTTTAATATACTTATTGACTGACAATAATCGTTTACTAGCAACTTAAATTTTGAAATATCTTTCAATGACATCACTTGAAGTTATTTTCTATTTCTATTTCCGGTTTATTTAATAATTTTCAGAGAAGTTTATTTCGAAACTGGACTTGACAAATCAAATTTTGAAGTTATCTGAACAATACAATAGAAGGTCATCATACTCTGGAAACAAAGCTATTTAAGTTTAAGGTCTGTTCATATAATATTGTATCCAATCATATTTCTAGAACTATTATACCAGACTGGAACATTGACTTACGAAATACAGTTAAACATATTGCGATGGTGATATTTATTTACTGTAGCTTTATAATAGAGAATGGATAGCTGGGGAAAAGGAGGGATTCCGAAGTAATAATTCTAGGTTTAATAATGACAAATCAAATACATTTGACACACTTGCTCCAGTCACTATAAATGCGTATTTTGAACTATAGAACATTTCTAGCGTTGGATTATAACTTGTTAAATATGTATTGCCTTGATTTTTTATAGATAAAAAAAAATCCTGTATATTATATTTTATTTGTTTTTCGGCGAAATTGGTAACATTTATAAGATTGCATATATAATTATATTGTAAAGAAATAAATAATAGTTTTATAAATTACATTTTACTATTTTTCATCATACCTCAAAGATTGAAATCGAGTGAGATAATGCCTGGTGATATTGAAGGACATAGGAATAGGCATCAATAGCAGAGGCAGAACTCCAAAATTCGGAAGCAGTAAACACAACACACACATAATCTCTTCTGTTATTATAGGAATATATTTACTTATATCGCTTAAAATCTTAGTTTAGATTTCAAATTATTAAAAAAGGCATTTAATTTTCTTTGTTTTCCTGCCATCATATAATGCATACATTTATATGTGATACATACTAGTTATCAGGGGCGCGGTAGCCCATTGGTTAGCGCGCTGGAGTTGCACTCGGTAGGCCCGGGTTCGATTCCAGCCCCTGCCAAAACTGCCGCCGTGTTCACGCGGAGTACGATCACGTTAAACATGTGGGTCCGTAAGTCCTTCCGAGAGGTTGGTGGCAGGGGAAGGAGGGTACGGTCCCTGTGGATGCCTCCCCCACTAGGTTCCGGTCTAAATTGGGTGGCACTTCCCGGCCGTCCAAACAGTTACCTTACACCTTTCTGGTAGGTCGGACGGTCTGGGTAACAACAACAACATACTAGTTATCAGTAGTGAAAAGTCAGCGGTGGCAATCGTCCGAGAGCGCCTAAATATTTTATATGACTAGCTTTTTGTAAAATGAAACTCCAAAATGGTTAAACAAGTTTATTATCGTTTTCAATCTCATTTGTTTGTTTTTTCAACTGATAACATAGGCATATGGCAACTGAAATATGGTACATAATTAGAACTATTTCAGATTTCTATGTTAGACGTATCTTTTCAAAAAAAGATTTAAATATTAAACTATCGAAATTATAACTGCTTTAATTTTGAACTAAATACTTAATCTGAAATTAAATCATATATTTTTGTATAACTCTACATAGGGCAAACCATTACACGCAAACTGCTGATAGCTCAAAAATTTAGTAATCTAGATATAAAGCATTACACGCTTTAAAAATTGAAAACTTCTGTCATGAGAAACATGACATTTTTTTTATAAATGTGACTTACACACGCTAATTTTAAAACATGCTTATTTTTTTTTAATTGAAATGGGAAATTAGAACCTTTTATTTATTTAAAATTTACTTTAGCTTTTAAACCTTTTGAATACAGATGAAGGCAGTTGCTAGGCAAAAATAGCCATTTTCAAAAAGTACTTTCTCACGCACTTTGCACATCTGCAGAAAAAGAATCTCACAGCTGCAACTAAGGAGTTTGGTTCCAGAAAGCATACTCCCCCCCCCTTTTTAGAGAACACGTGCAGATTATACATAGCAGGACCACAACGGTCAAAAAATTCCTTTCTTGCAGTGAACCTTTTCCCACTGGTAATCTTAAACTTGTACGTACGCCCCGTCAGGATAAACATGGGCAGTTTTCGGGAGAAGCTATAATTCCTGTCAACAGAAAGAATCTACTGACTAAAGTTGCACCCACTAAAATAAAGACTACAGCAAAATTTCACAGATGGGCAAAACATTCTTCAAAAAGGGGTAAGCAACATTGCACCCCAGCTTTTAGCATGGACAAGGCTACCATCCAATAAGAACGAATTGTATGTACAGGAGTGGCCAATCATACGTGAGTACAGTACAGCGCCACTGAGAAAATTACGGCAAGTGTAGAAAAAAAAATATATATATAGAAATTCTCTCTTGGACGTGGCCGGCCTGCGGGTCGGACCGTTGAGGTCCTCTTCTTTTTTTGAGCAAATTTTTTCATATGACTCTGGCCCTGCTCATCAACCAAGAAGGTTGATTCTTTTTTTGGTCCATGGAGACCTATAGACACACGCAGCGATTGCACTTTGGGACCATGCGTCCAATACTTTTTATACAAAAACACAAAGTTTGCTCCTTGAATTAAGAGTTATGATGACGAATCATTAAGCCTCGTCTTCGGTCGACTGTTTCCTGATATGCCCAACGAAGATGAATTCCGACACTTGAAAGATTTTTAACTTAATGATCTTGATTCAAAAATGTTCCAAGTCTTTATTTTCTCCAGTGATGAGTACCAGCCTTGCATCCGTTGGTTCACAATGACATTCAGACATGTCAACATAAAGCAGCATGATTATTTTTATGGACATCCAGCCATCGGACCACCAAAAAGGGGATGGTTCCTGCCACCGCTTCGAATACATATGTAAGTCAAACTCTTCTTATTTTATGACATCTGCAACTGCTAATGAAGGCGTAGAATTTGACAAATATGAACTTTAATTATTCATTAAGGATGAACTCCAGCAATTGTTCTACATCAAGACATTGCTAATAATTGAACTTTAAAATTAAGATCTTAATGAGCTGTATTAGTGCTTATATCATAAAAAAATAATTTAGACTTAATCCTCCATAAATAGAGAAAGAACATAATATTGTTAAAATAGTGTTTGCAACAGTATATTAATATTTGATTACCTTGGTATGATTCAAATAATTAATTGCCTAACATTTGGCTACTATGTTTTGTTTGTTTTTTTAATCACACATATATATATATATATTAATAAATGAATTTTTTGGCCAATTTAAATCTCTTCTTTGTTGCCTATAATATTTTGGAATTTTTAATTTAACTTTTTCATTTCAGCAATTTGGAGAATGAGGAGTTTAATATTAAAATTTACCACTTGATCATATTTGATTTCTGAGTGATAACCAGGCTTAATTTAAGATGAAGGATTTAATATTTGCTGCTTGGTTAAATCACTCTTTAAATGTCAGAAACATCCACGGCCTTTAATGTTTTCTGATAACTTCCAACCTTGTTTAACTTGACAGGACTTAAAAGATATTAGTAGGACTTAAGAGATAGTTTGTAACAGAAATTTATATCCATAGTTTACTATGTAGCTATCTCTCCCTATTATATAACTATCATATCTTACTGAGAGCTATTTATGGCTATATCTCTCAGAGTTATTTATAGTTATCTCACTCAGAGCTATTTATAGCTCTCTCTCAAGATGTGTTGAGTGAAATTAAGCAAAGTGACGCGAAAACTCATTTGGAGAAAATATTTTAATTCATTTTTACTTTCCTTATATACATAATGTATAAGGAAAGTATTGTGACGGGGTCGAAAATTCGAAATCGAGTTTTCGACGGGAGAGCACGTTTCAAGCATCCCTGATCACGAATCAACCATTTTTGAAGTGATGTCTGTGTGTGTGTATGTTTGTGTGTGTGTGTGTGTGAAAGTATGTGTGTGTGTGTGTGTCAGTGAGTCTGTGGAGACGATAACTGACGAACGAATGGACCGATTCGAACCAAATTTGGTACAAAAATCACAATCAGTAAACACTGGAAGCCTATTGTTTTTATGCGTAATCGAATGTTCAGAACCCCCCCTAAATTTTCGAATAAAATTTTGAAAAAATCGTCAAAAAATCAAAACCACTAATAAAGTTACGTAAATAGACATTTCTTATGTAATTTTTCATTAGAAAACAATTGACATAAATTTTAGAACGCTAACATGAACCGTTCTCTAGATATTGCACATTTTTCAAAAAAAATATTAAAAAGTCATATAAAATGAAAAAAAAAATATTTCCTATTGAGAAACATGTTCACTTTTCATATGTAATACCATGCGATAAATTGGGTGACATCATTCTCTCGTGTATCTATCTCGTTCCATTCATGAAAAAAGATACTTTGAGTAATACTTTTGTATTTGAACGCCAATAGTCATTTATCTGCTGTAAGAACAACTTATTTCTTCGTTCATAACGCTTGGCGAGATTTTGGCGACGAATTTGGCGGAATGTCGCCAACTTGGCGACTTTTTGAAATGTTGCCAAATTAACGAAAATCTCGCCAAATGGATAAAAATGACGCTAAATTAATGAAAATGATGACTAATTGTCGAAAATTCAATATCTTGGAAAGAATATTAGTATCTACTATAAGGAAAACCTATTTTTTTACTGTAAATGTAGTAAATTCATTACATTATATAAGGAAAGTCATGTGTTGCCCACATCAGATTTTTTAAAAAACAATTAGTTCAAAACAGCAATATATTGAAACAATTTTTATATATTCATAAAATGTATTATATTTCTAACAAAATATGTATAAATTGTTTGGATTTTCATCTATTAGTTCGTTGATATAAGCTTATGAAATGTTCACATTTTTCAGACAAATATACCGAATATATCCGTTATTCACTTCAAAACTGCATGAGCAAACATAAAAATTATTGCAAGTGTCTTCCTCCACAATATTTCATAATACCGTTTCGATACAACTGAAAACCAAATACGATCCGAATACGAAAACCAAATACGATAAAAAAAAACCGCTCTGTACGCATTTCCCTTATTTCAATACAGTCCAATTAATAAAAGAGGTATAAATCGAGATATAAATCATCTTTATATAAATCAAGATATCTTATTAAATATTTACCTTCTGCATCTAAGCCACAATCTGTAACAAACTTTCGCATTTTTCAAATATACTTCAAATTACAGAAGTATCGGTATTTACCGAGGCATAAATATATATTCGCTTTGTTTGCTATCTCATCAGTCATTTGTTGAATTATTTTCCGAATCCCTCAATGACATTTTTTAAGTAAGAATTTAACGTTCTCAGAAAACTCAGAACAGTATATTATGCATTAAGAGTAAAAAGATTTAAAGTTTCGTTTTTTCACTCTAATAATAGTGTAGCCTGCTCAATTTAAGCTATAAATCAGTCTGTCTGGTAATGGAATGTTTCGAAATTGGGTGAGTTTTTTGCAATGGTGACGTAGACATATAGAGACCTTTAAAAACGAGAATGAATAGTTTGACGAGAAGGATTTGAAAGGATTACGCTTACATTTTAACAAAGGAGTGAAAAAGCTTGGATGTTTCGCTTTTCACGGGAATTTGGAATTCCCTATAAACTACAGTGAATGTTCCGAATAAACTACAGAAAATAATGTGACAAAATGAAAATTGAATAACTCATAAAGAAGTGGGCATATCTGTTTTATTGCGTGGTTTGTACGGATGACAAATTGGAAGTTTTTTAAGGACTTAACAGATTTTTACACTGTAAAAAAGCGTATCGAATAGTTCTCTAGTAAACTTAAATTCAGCTACCCAGTGAAAAATGGAATATTTACTTATTTAATAACGAATTAAAGACGACATTTTATTTTCGTCAATGTTTTAAGCTATCGAAATGGACTGGGATGGAATATTTTGACACGATTTTGTTCCTCTTATGTATATTGTACCATTTTGTCTTACTGTTATATTCACTACATTGGGCATGTTTATGCATCTTAATGTCATATAATTCACAGTTAGGACATTGGTGAGCATTGCAGCTCCTGCAATGTACTTTATGAGTAAAATATCTGTGATTCCGATTCTAAGAATTCTGTTGCCACGAATTATTTTAGAAGTTTTGCAGTTTTCTAAATTTCTTAACCTTCCATGTTTAGTACGTAAAGTCTGGGAAATATTTTACAGCGTATTTTAGATCGTAATTATTTTATATAACGACATCCAAATTATATGCCAATTTAATGCAGGAAAATTTAAAATATCAATAATTATAAAAAATAAATAACAATAACAATAAAATTTAACAATAAATTCATGACATTAGTGATTCTAATTAATTTATTTATAGAAATTAATTTCTTTATAATTATTTCTTTCATAATAAATTTCTCATACTATATTAACGGCTGAACAACTTCATGACATGAGTTATATTGAGTGTTAACAAAGTTTTAAATCCTAGAGTTATTCATAATATTTTTCAGTCTCGAGTATTTTAAATATAATCATAGAAGGAGAAAATTACAGTAATTGGCTGCAGAATGCTCATAAAAATAGACAAACGTAGCGATATATTCGTGGTCTGAAATTATTCGAGAAACTGTGGATCTTACGTAGACAGTTTTATGAAAAGAGGCACTTTAATTTGGAATTTTTCAAATTTAGAAACCAATTACATAACTGCACTATTGCACAAAATGATCAACTGATCATGAAACGTGATAAACAGTGCGGATTTTCACGTTTAAAGTGCTAAAGATAAATAATTAACAACAGTTTCACACACACAAATATCGTTTAATTACATTTATTAAACGTGGAAAAATAAATTTCCACACATATGAAGATAGTTATAGTCCACCTGTAGGAAGGCAGTTTCAATTTACATAATAAAATAAGTATTCTGTTTGTCTGCTTGTGTTTTCTTAAATGAACATTTGAAGTTATAAACAGTCGCGAAATTTTATGTAGAGTAATATGATCTTTCGATACGACATATCTTGTCGAATTTCTGTTTAAATCGAAATAATTCAAAATATAAGAACTTTTAAAGCCGAAAATAGCATATTTCCCACCATTTTGTCAAATGTATTTATCCATCACTACTGCAGACGATCTCATTTCCCGTGCTCGTGTTCCAAATGTAGGTAGTCTACAAACGATATTTCAAACTTTCTGTCTAGACATAGGCTGGAGTAAATGTTTAGGATTTTCTAATTTCTTAAATTTAAAAGTTAAATTGTCAATGTTTAGAATATAGAATTATTTCAATATTAAAATTGTGCTTTGAAATTACGACTTAAATAGAATGAAACTAACTAAGATAGCAACTAATTTTGCGAATTTTACTTCTGAGATAAAAGGAGAATTTTATTTTTTCTGTTATGCAACATCGAATATTTTTATTTATTAATGTTTAATTGAAGCAATCCAAAAGTCTAACTTATTGAATACCGGTTTTCCAACATTGTGAGTATAAAAATACATATTTAGGGTGTATTATAGGAGTGTATGTATTCATTAAGTAGCAGTCGCTTATTTAGGTCCCGGGCAACGTAGGGTAGTTCATTTTGGTAATGCAGAAAATAAAATCATTTATTTTATATCTTCTTACAATTTTAGTGAATTGGTTTATTATTGTATGGTGTCTCTAACACAAGTTTTTAAAATGTAAAGTTGGTATATTGTGTATCATTATATACGAGAAAATCTTATCTCTAAAACTGAACTTTAATTTTCACTTTTTCTAAATTTAATAACTAAAAATATTTTATAGTTCCATTTTGTTCTCTTTTTAAGATTTATAAGAAGAGTATTATTATTTTGTATTGGTAGTGAACAGACGATTAGTGGCAAACTACTTATCTCTTCACATTATTTCATACGCTGAACTAAAATATACTGCAACATAATAATATCTACTTGTACGTGAACATTAAAATAGTGCGTCACACACTAGAATGCAATTATGGTAGCACACTGGACCAGACCATTTTTATCAGTAATATCGGTTACTGTCATTACATAATTTAGACCATTAATACCATTAGAAATGTGACATTGCACTGGACCAGATCATTTTGACCACAAATGTAGATCATTCCCTTATTTAGGTCTATAATGCCAAGAGACTCATCTTATTGCACAGGACCAAGCCATTGTGACCAAGAATATCGGATGCAGCATTTCATGTTTTTACACAATATACTTCTTACATATTATGGTGTATGGAGCTACCAGTACATATTGTCATCATCCACATCATTTCAATGTAGCTAGCAGCCAAGTTAAAGTAAAGAACATGACTTTGCGTTTAGCGAACATGACTTTGCATACACATTTAGGAAATCAATGGATTTCCTCCTTAAGTGCTACAAACCTGGACTAGAAAACCCAAGTAAGCGGAGACTAAATTCATGAAACAAGAAATGGATAAAAAACGGGTTCAAATATATTGGCGCCACCTACAGTGATTAAAGGGAAATAAAACGAGAAAAATTAGAAAAATCAAGGAAAAATGAACATGAGGAGCAAATTGCTAAAAGTTCTTATTGGGTTTCCCTTGCTTTGATAGGAAAGGTTTGGAAAATAAAATTCGAAAGAAAGAAAAAAGAAGAAAAAAAAATATCAATTTAGGAAGAAAACCCTCGATCTAAGGGAAAACTCACAATCTACTAAGTAATTGATGTCAGAATTTAATTAGTCTGACGTAGAGTAGAATTCAAAAGCATGGTACATAACAATATTGTATGTGGCAAGCTATCGAGTAAAAAATTTAGAAACATTATTATGTGGGATAATACGACTTAAGGTCTACTGCAGTCTCAAATAAATTTTCACTGCAAATACACAGTAAATCCAGAAAAAAAGATAGTTATTGCATTCTAACTAACAAAAAGTAAAGTGAATACAATCAATGGATGGAGTGCCCTAACAATATAACAATATATCAAAAAGATCTGAAATATTTAAATTTTGAATTAACTAAAATAATAAATGTTGTCACATTCTCTAATACTGTTTCTATTAACTTTACACAGTCCCTCAATTGTGCTAGATTTTATGTTCTATATAAAGTTAAGTTAATGTCTTTTTTTCGGCCCATTGTTCCTAACATGGACACATATGCTCTCTACGCTTTAGCTAAATTTCTTGTTTTTTTTCTCTACATTTTGTAGCAATATTTCTACTACTAAGAACTGTTGTGACTTTTCAACAAAATTCGTAATATCAAGCTTGATAAGTATATTACAGCTTCTTTTGAATCACTCTTTTCAAATCACGCTTTCAAACCACTATTTACAAATATTGCTGCTGAAGGTTCTTAATTATGCCTGAGAAAAAGGCCACGGTTTTTTTTTTTAATTTAAAGTTCAAGGCCTCATCTTTTTGACCATGTACATGTTTGTCTGAGAAAACTTTTATCTCTCGTGGTGATTACTTTAAAATGTATCATGTCTTAACCATGGACTATCCTCTAATTCATTACTTTGTGTGACATTTACATGAACGATTTTGAAGTACTGTTGCTTAATCTTAATCAGCTTCCCTTTGTGTTCCCTACGCAGATGAATACTTTGTCTTCTCTGAGCAATCTAATGTTTATTTAGACTGTTTTTTCATTTCTATTGATTCTTGTATTTAGTGTGCTTATGAGTTAGAATGCATTAATTATCCTGTTTTCCTGGATGTGCTGGTCATTTGCAGTGAAATTTCATTTGACTTATTAGTAAATTATTGCAATGCTTTTGGTGTAATGGATGCATATACTTTTAATTTTTTCTGCTTTGAATACTTAAAATATGAACCGACTTTACAGTAACAGAAATAACATTTATTTTCTAAAGACCATTTTTGGGTCATTTATCACTAGATCACAATAATAAACATTATATAAAAACAAAAAAAATCACAGCACGCAGCACACATACAAAAAACTGGTCTACTAGTTTCAAAAGCAAATAACTGATTTCTTCTTCAGAATCGACATAAAGCACGGCCTGACTTACTTAAGTAAAGCTGAGGGTGGCACAAGTGATCAATGGTAGAGACAGGAGCTAGAAAATAATTGAAGAGGGAGGGAAAGAGCCAAACCAAATGCAATGAAAACTCTCAAATCCACAGAGTAAGAAAGAAGAAATTAAGGCGTCAAGATAATGGATAGCAGAATGAATAGGAACAGCTGAATACAGAGAAAACTTACAAAGAAACAGCAACTAAATTAAAACAGAAACAAATAAATTAAATTATGGACGAACCAACTGGTCTTAGAGGCCATAGGATCTAACTTCGTACAGAAAAAGTGAAAAAGAATTATATTCAGAAAACGGTAGAGAAATAAAGGCATGTATGTTGTATTTACGAAGTTTTTGTTTATGGTGTTTTATTGCAGCAGTTTCTGAGCGATCATTTTATTTTACGAAAGCATTGCGTCGAAATTGCATAACGTTTTGCAACTGTAAAGGGAAGTGAGTTTTTGATTTACGAAATCCTCTTGTTTTAAAAAAAAAGTAATATTTGCGATGAAACTTGAAGGTACTTTATACAGAATACATTACATTGGAAACGTGACACTAACATGCTTGATAAAAAATTTCCCAAGACAGACCAAATGCTAATCCTTTACCATTCCCCTCCAAAGATTCTTAATTAAACATTTATTTCATTACCTTAGAAAAAAACCTTAGTAAAACAATTCGTTTAAATTTACAATTAATTACGCCTTCAGTTTTTATTCTTAGGTCAAAATCTAATAAGAAGAAAATGTAATTATAACCCACGTGAAAATGCACGAGGGATGTCACATTTTAAAAATTAATTAAAAATTAAAATCAGTTTATGGTAGTTGTATTTTTATGTATAAATTTTTTAACACATTTTATGCAGTATTTTAAAATTCTTAAACTTCAATTGTTTAACGAATTACAGTAAATAAACAATGTGGAAATTATGGGAAATAATTATATAATGCTCTTTAGCTACATTAATAAGCTAGATAATTAAAATAGCTACATTATATGTCACGAATTAAACTCGGTTTTCTTACTCTTATTTGATACTAGATTTAATGTAGAACGTAAAAGAGACAAACTATGCTTATGTGATTAAATATAATAAATGAAAAAGCATCATTTAAAATTCGATTTATAACAAAAAACTTTTATGTTTTTATTTGTTTCTTTTGCTGTATAATATATTTTCTACTTTTATTTGTTGCTCTTGCTCTATAATATATTTTCTATTTTTAATTTTTGCTCTTGCTGCATAATATATTTTCAAAGTTTCATTGAAAAAGTAATTTTGGCAGACTGTTTAGATAATGATAAATAAAAAATATGTTAAATGATTTGAAACTATTTATATATTTCTTGTTATGCAGTTGTACAAAATGTTTCTTGTCATCAGAAAGATGTCATTAAAACGAAACAATTTTAAATATTGTAATTTAAAATACATTTTAAATTATGTAGAGTGGAACATACCAATATAGGAGAAGTAAATTATGTTTTGATAATATATAGGTCTCACCAGTATTTGTGCAAGACATAGGTGTATTATCAAACAAGAAAAATTAATCATGCATAAAGCATTTATTATGAAACACTTTCCAACTGCAAAGCAATTTTATTTAAACATCTCTAACTTCAGAGGTGATAAGTTTAAAATTATCACAGTACTGCAATTTGGATTTAGTTAGAAACTTAAAACTTCATCAAAAGTGCAACGTTATAAAATCGTCTATTTCTCTATGTAAAATCATGGAATATTTCAAAATCACTTATATTCCAGACTCCAGAGCTAAATCATTTTACGTTAAAGCAAGAAAGATCAATCATGCATAAAGCATTGACTATGAAACACTTTCCAACTGCAATGTAATTTCATTTAAACATCTCTAAATTGCGATGCATTCAGCGGTGATATTTTAAAATCATCACAATACTACAATATATTATATTTGAAAACTTCATCAAAATAAATTACCTTTATTCAAATAACGTCATCAAAATATAACTCGCCTGGCTCTCTATATAAAAGCAGTGAAACTTTCATTTATTAACCTTTTTCCATTCCTTTCATTCAGCTGCGGTACTTTTAAAATTATCACATTACTACAATAATTTATTTTACTTAAAAACTTAAAATCATGGAATTAAAAGTACTGTGTAACTCCATTCTTAAATATTCATCGAAAAAGGAAACAGAACCGTCTGCTTCTCTATGTAAAATCAATTAATATTTCATTCATATCCGCTATATTGCAGACTCCAGAGCTAGATAATTTTGCGTTAAAGAAATTCAGCAATTCCTATGCAACTCATCTTACATCTTGATCTGTTTTCATTATGCATACGTGAAAGTCAGGCTTCGTTGTAGAAATAATAAAAGCTGGATGATCATTTAAACTCACAAATATTGTAATTGAGTTGTCACAGTATGAATTGAGTAGTCATAGCGCTTCATCAACGAAGGCAAATTGACAATTCTCATAGTTTGTCAAATTGTTCGAAGTGTTATCAGCTGGTAAAAATAATATATTTGTTTAAATGCATTATAAAACATATCGATAATTTTAAAACTTTGCAAACAATTAAAAAATATTTTTAAGTGTAATTAGTGAAATTCATATTAAAATTATTTAGCTTGTTCTTCGAAATTAAAACAAAAATTAAACATGTATTTCAATATAAAGAAGAAAATACCAAGTACTTCAATTTATTTTATTTTCTTGCAAAATTTCATGCGGTTTTCACAACATACATTATACAGTCAAACAGGACAATACATACGAAATAAACCAAGCGTTATAATCAAATAATACCATTAATTATTTAAATGAAACACAGAAAGCACAAATCATTAGATTCCTATGTTTGCAAAGTTGTGAAATTATGATCATTAATGTTAATGAAACGCTAAGATATGTCCTTTAATACATAAATCTAATTTTTAATTTATTTCTCTATTCTTTGGTATAAAATATTAAGCTCTTTTAATGTGCTGTGGAATATAATAATCTTCCCGGATGCATAAAGGATGTTAATCGCACAATATTTTGTTATATTTTTATTTATATATATAATTTAAAAGCACTCTTTAATTATAATAATGAATAGTAATTCAAAGTTATCTTCAAATAATAAATAATGATTTTGTCGCACAGTCTTATTCAAGACATGCATCTTAGTTGTAGGTTATTAAACATGTATTTGATGATGTATTTGATAACCTAGGAAATACAAAATGCATATTTATAAATATTATGATTAATTTTATTTTATGTTAAAATTCACTTCAACTTATATAAGCATATTTATTAAAGGCAACTATCATAACTGAAGGGTTTAATGGGACACATAGCATTGGCATTCATCAACATGATATTTTCACTGTCGACCATTGCAATACCCTCTATATGAGTGTCATTCCCAATTAGGATTCCGAGGAACGCTGGGGTTCCACGAGAGGGTACCCAGTGTTTCTAAAATATTGAAGTTAATTATTTTGCATTAACTCTACTTCTTTACATGAATAATTTGCAAAGCAGTAGAGTTAACACAAAATAACTATATATAAGAGTAATTTACGTTTTCATCAACTTGTTACGAAATATGTCGATCGTGACTACTAAAACAGTTTCGAAATCAGTGCTTTATAGTACAACATAAATTTTCCTCTACATTTAATTCGCAAATCTTATAACAGGTGATAATACACATCTACATTGTATTTCGGTATATGTTTATATTTCTAATTAATCTGTGGGTGCAAAAGCGCATTTAAAATATAAAACATTTTTTATGATTTGTATTTTAACTTCGTTTGTGTTTTCGTTTCCGGAACACAATAAATGGCGCTTACCACATGTTTTTTTTTCCACAAACGCTTCAATTAAATCAAGCAATGTAATCTCAATTAATTTTAAAATTCATTATTCAAATTTCCTTTAAAGAAATCTGTGACATGAATTAAAATACAATTATATTAATATACGTATCTCCATTGTATTGAACATTTTAGTGGTTTGACAGCAGAAAGCTTAGTTATTCGTAATGTGAGTTAAACGGTTTGACGAAGTATACTATTTTAATGTAGCACTCTGTTTTTCGATTCATCTAATGCTGCTTTTAGTACGTAACTTCAAGTTCTTAATTATTTGATGAAGCGGATTTAGTAATTGCATTAATTCACAATGCTCCTTTATGCTATTGATTTGAATAATTAACATTTCATGGCATAGATTTTTATAAGTAGAAATAATTTGATATCTTTTCCAATAGATTACAAGATGTAATATAAAGATATAAAAATAATTTAAATTATAATTATTTTTTACTTATATTTATCAAATGCATATACAGAACATTGTATATTTTTAATTTAATAAATTTATTGTGTAGTATTTTATATTAAAAAACCGATTATAAACGTTTTTATATAAATAAAACGTATGCTATAATCTTATGTGCCAAAACTGAAATCGTAATTTCACTTTATATAGTTATTACTGTACATAAAATACATCTAATTTGTGACATAAATGTGTTTTTTAAACAAATTTTAAATGTCTTCTAAAAAAAGATATATTTTTATCAACTGAATTATAAAATACATAATATCAGTGCCAAATATTATATTTTTTACAAAAACCACGTGATATATATGAATAATCCATTAACGTGTCAAGTAAAAATTTCAACAATATCAAAACAAACACGCAGGCTCCGTGCATTCCTGACATTGTAAACAAACAGCCCCGAGAAGAAAACAGCATTGTATAGGACTCCTTTCTTGTAGTCTTCAAACATCCTTTCTGCTGCTTTAGTTTAGGACGGATTTAGGACGAAAGCTGGTTCTTGAGCTCGTTTTGAGCACTGCAGAGGGTCCACGTGCTCAGTCTTTTGACAATAACCAGCGGTCATCTACCAGTTGACGGGGATACTTAAGTAGTTCAGTTAAAGACGGAAGTCTGCATTCTATACGGTCGTTTCTCCCCGGGGTTTCTTGAGCTGACTGACAAAAAGGGAATAGGTGAAGGATTGTTCTTACATAAATATATCAAGCTTTTAAAAACATTAAACATGAACAAACATACGATTAAAATTGTTAATTAGAAATCATTAAATGAGCAACAGCTTTATCCTGCTCTTGATACAGCAAATCTTAAACAACGTCTCAACCTTCACTACTTCTTAAATTTGATCACTACGCAATATTATATTTCTAAATGTAAGCCCAATATGTTCGCAATGGCAAACATATGCATATATACAGTTTCCAGAGTACACTAATGAATTTTAATTCGTAATTTTCAATTGAGGAATGTTTAATGTCATCGCTTGAATTGGTGTTATCTTGGAGGTTACTGATGAAAAAAGAGCTGTTGTAAATGTTTCGAAGGATGAGTTGTAAGGATCTGATGTTAATATTTTAAGTGATTGCATCTTGACTTTTATTGTCTTTGCAAGTCGTTTATTCTTAATTAAAAACGTGGCTTCTTGACATAAAAGATAAAAATATATTTGTGCAAAACATACACATACTTACCATTATACATTTGGCATTGAAAAAAAAAACTATTCTTGTATTTTAAGATTAAAAATGCTATTAATATTTAGAGATAAATCATTGATCCCACTGTGCGATGTAAGTACTAAGGCATCAAAGTGCACTCTCTTGAAGGCTGTTGGTTTACCATTTATTACGCTTAATACATTTATTTCTCATATGGTAACTTTTAATTATTTCTTCTTTATATTAAAGAATATTTGTTATTAAATGAAAAGTTATATCATTATATAACTATCGTAATTAAAATTATAAATATAGTAAGTATTTCCATATTAATAACGATTCTTAAACAATCTCTTAATAAATTGCCATTTAACACGATTCTCATGCTAAAGATGAAAGTAGCAATAATATCCTTGCCTCAGTATTAACAAAAAAATCCCACTGCTATATGGTTTTACTTATCCTACATATCATTACATTTTTGACAGAAATTGGGAACTAGATACAATTTATAGGCTAGTTTGTAGCCTTAAAAATTCATATTATAATTATAATGCACTTTTGGTAAAATGTTTGTTATTTCACGATTAACCGTTATACGTGTATCTCATTTGAAAAGCTATTCAAATGGATCATTAATCTCTAGCCATTATTGTAAATAGCGTGTTGATAAATAATTAAAAGTCCATATTCGCCAGCTGCTATTCGATCCTTTAAATTATCAGTCTTTTCATTTTCAGGAATACATGTCATTGTAAATAATTTCTTACTATACACGCTGAGATAAACATTATAACCAATCCTTATAGTCAAGCAAATGGAGGCAACAACAATCCTTAGAAGGCACATACCAAAGCCATTAAGCAGTCAACTATTACCTGTTGTACTTGTTCTAAAAGTAGGTAAGGCACAAATACTACATAATTTCTATACTGATGAGATGAGTAGCATGCCACGCTATTCAACTCATCAATTTGTGCCACAGTAGCTCTGCTACACACGTAGCCCCTGTGTCACAGTAGTCACAGAAACCTTTCGTAATCTCCTGCTCTGAAGACCTGTGGCCGTACAACAATAGTCTGACCATTATGATTTGTCCAGTAGAATGGCCATAAGTATCTGACATTTTGTCAAAATCGCTTTTACTCAATGTTTTTGGCAACTGGAGAATGAATACAATAGTAATTAGCAGCCATCGCACTGGAGAAGGCTGTAAGAGATTCAAAAATTGATGTACGGGGAAACATCATACACAGGTCTGTGCAGCTCCTGGCCTACGCTGATGATATCGATATAGTTGCTAGGAGTGTTCCGGCCTTGAGAGAAGCATTCTCCTCCTTGGAGGTAGCTGCAAGTCGAATGGGTTTGATTGTGAATGTTTCTGAAACCAAATATATGCCAGTACAGAAAACACCAACTGGTGGTATGGCCAACTTTCTGAAAATTGGCCCACATGAGTTTGAAACTGTTTCTGGTTTTAAATACCTGGGATCTTTTGTTAATGCAAAAAATAATATTATCCCTGAAGTTCAAAATCGTATCTCACTGGCTAAGAAGGCATGTTTTGGTCTTCGCCCTGTTTTGAGGTCTTGTTTCCTCTCTAGAAAAACAAAGTTCCTTATCTATAAAACTATCATTAGGCCAATCCTCATGTATGGTTCGGAAACATGGTCTTTAATAAAACATGGAGAGGGTAGAGTTGCTGTTTTTGAGCGTAAGGTTCTCAAAGGCATCCTTGGTGGAGTAAAGAAAAATGGCCTATGGCGGAGGCGTGTTAACTCCGCCATAGGCCATTTTTAGATATTTTTATAGGAGATTTATAGATATTTTTAAAGGAACCCGATATTATTAAATATTTTAAAATTAAGCGAATGAACTGGGCCACTCATATTGCTTGAATGGATGAAAGGGACCCGGTAAAGATGTTTGCTACAAGGCCCTTTACTAGTAGAAAAAGAGGAAGACCAAAGCTGAGATGGCTTGACTCAGTTGATTCGGATTTTAGAGTGATTGGACCAAGAGACTGGCAGACAGACAGTTATGGACAGTCCTAGAAAGTCCTAGACAGACAGTCCTAGAAATAGACAGTCCTGGAGGAATCTTTAGCGGAAGGCCATGGATCATCCTGGGCTATCGTGCCAAATATGATGAGGATGATGATGAGTAATTAGAAGAACAAACTATGTATGGTGTAGCTATATAGCAAGTGTTATTTAAAACCATATGACTTTGGCATACACCGTTGTTGACCCGAGATTTCGAGTATTTGCGGAAATAAGGAGTAGTCAAAATGTTTTAATATGAAAACAATATTTTTGTTTCAATGACAACCAAATAGATTTCCATTTATTCTTGATAACTAAAAATGAAATATAAATATTATGCAATGAATAGTTATGTATAAAATATGAATTATTTTCTATATTAAGAACAAAGCAAAACCTTTGAAATAAATGAAATCTTAGCCACGTACTCACACAGAGATCTCCTGATTCGGGGGTGGCCAAAGATGGCTCATCACCCTCACTTCACTCTGGTTTTGTGGAAGTAAAGGTTGTGCCTCTGGAGTGCCCTGGGGATCCATTTTTGAGTTAACCGTAGGGACACCCATCAGTGAGATTCCTTTGGGAGGCAGTGAGTTCATATAATGGGCGGGGTACGTAAAGTCTTGAACTTGGAGATACTGCCCCACTGGAGAAGGAGGTGGTGCTCTAACGGGATGTTGCTTTGTGTTTCCACTTTGTGCTATTGTATTAGGATCTAGAGTGGTCCCAGAAGCATCCATTCGGTTGCTCATCTGCTGTTGCTGCTGCTGTAATTTGAAATATTTAATGTTTGATTCATTTATAATTTTTAAAGTTTGTATTGTTTATATAAATATTACAAAAATATATAT
Source organism: Amaurobius ferox (assembly GCA_951213105.1). NCBI lineage: Eukaryota > Metazoa > Arthropoda > Arachnida > Araneae > Amaurobiidae > Amaurobius > Amaurobius ferox. The sequence goes on from OX578145.1 coordinate 27,758,089, forward strand.
ATAATATATATATATATATATATATATGAAGGAATGCACGTAGCCATATGTAAATCTCAATACCGGTAGAGAGAGTGCCATATGCAAATGGTTAAAAGAACAAACAAGGACATGTAAAAATAAACCTGTTTATTCAGTAAAGAATGCACCCCACGGGCAGATAGCTATACAGGCCGCTAAACGGCGAGGCATATCATCGATGAGGATATTAATTGTTGCCTGAGAAAGTCCTTGACAGGAAGCGTCCACTGTGGCAGAAGCATGCAGTTCGTCTACTGTATGTACCGGTGGTCCCAGCTGCATCTGACGTCCAATAGGGGTCCACACATGTTCAATGGGAGAGAATTCCGGCGAGACTTCCAGCCAGGAAAGGATATGAATTCCGTTTAAGCTGTTGAAAGGTCGCAATGCGGTGTGATATCGACTTACTGGAACATCATACAGGGGACGGCCTGCACCAGTGGCGGAACCACAGGCATCACAATGTGTGTGATGTACCGGTCCGTTGTCAGATTACTTACAATGTGCACGAGAGCTTTCTGCTGATTGAACATGATATCGCCCCAAACAGTTGATGCCCTGTGCGACGCTCCGTGATATAGGCTGGCAAGTGGCGCTCCCCGGGAAGACGCCACACCTGTTCACGGCAGTCATTCCTCCACAGACAGAAGCGAGATTCATCCGTAAACAATACCCGATACCATTCATCGGTCCAGTTGCCATGACAATAACACCACTCCAAACAAGCACCTCTGTGTCGATTCCTTAGTGTCTGGCCTCCATGCGCGCAGCTGTACTTCATGTAATGATACTTCATACGAATCGTTTGGTTACACACAAGTGCAACCATTGATGGTGGCAGGCTGTTTCGTATGTCACTCGCATTTGCGAACGCGTCTCGACGAGCCGTAATGCGAAGCTGCCAGTCTGTGCGCCTGTTTGAACCACTCCCTCTTCGGCGTGCTCTTTGATGTTCCTATGTTTATCGCATAACTGGATGGTACTCACGTTGCTCCCAACACCCGTGGCAATTGAACGCATCGACAAACCCACGTCACGCAGCTCCAGAATACGGTCTCAATCTCCAATTGTTAACTTCTGGTATACAGCTCTCTGACGTTTTCGAGGCATCATTTCTTTACTTTTTTGAAAGTTCGGATGCTTCAAATTGTCGCTGATAGGATTTACGGGACAAGCCGGCTGCTGGACTTTGTCACCCAAAACTGGGTGTCCCGTAACCACCCGATAAGTAAGAAAACTTAATCATTCGCATATGACTCTCTCTTCTACCGGTACTGTGACACACACACACATACACACACACACACACACACACACATATATATATATATATATATATATATATATATATACTTTCTGACTTCATTAGACACAAATCCTTTCTTCTTTATGCCTTTAATTATATTAATATTTCATCATTTTTTTCATTTTAGATAATTAATTGCTGACAAAGAATAAATAAATAAATTTTATAATAAATAAATTTTTACTTAGTATGTTTCATTCGCCAATAAATAAATTTTTACGTAGTATGTTTCATTGCATGGAATCAACCACATAATTAACTTGCAATTTGTTTTACTAAACGCAGAAAGACACCACAGGAAGACACTACTACAGAAAGTTCACTACAGAAAAATATACCCAGATTTTCTACAAAAAGATACATTTTAAGCACGAATTTTAAGATACGAATATAATTCTTTCACTTACCTGAAGATTTGCTTTTTGTAATGCTATTTCCATTCTGTTCCTATCGCGCTGATAATACACCCCGGCGAATATGAGAACATTTAGTATGAGTAATGAGCATCCAACTGCTATTGTTACACTCAAAGCTGTTGAATACACTCCCATGTCAAACACATTAGAAGAAGCAACTGTTGTCCTTTCAACAGGAGCTACTATTGTTGTCCGTATTTCATCGTACATAGTCCTATTATCGAAGATATCTGTCACGGTGTATCCAGATGGCTGGTTGTTGAGCTTGACAACAACTTGATTATTTCGTGTTGTGGCTTTAGTTGTTTCAGTTGTTGACTGGGGAGCAGAGGCAACAGTTGGAATTGGTAAAGGAGGAGGAAAGAAAACATCTTCTGGAGTTATCTTACTGATGTTGGTAGGAATTTCTCTAACTTTACCATCATACGTCCTCAGGTTGTTATGATCATCAAGCATGTGATGTTCGTAACTAAGGTTTCCTTCTCCGGGTCGATTCAAAGATGGAATTAAGTGCAACCAGAAAGATAGACGATGGGAATGGTAATGATCTCTAACTTTAGATTTCAAGCCTATAATAAAGATAATCATATGATATCATTATTATAGGCTGACTGAAACGATGAAATAACTATGATCGACATAAAACATCATTGAATCGAATTCTATATGGTAAATTTATGTAGCATAATATGAAGTTGTAACAAAATAGAGAAATTATATAATAGAATAGAGCGTTGGGCATTTCCATATTAAAAATTTTATAAGCTCTATTTACAACGGTGTTATTTATAGGTGCACAATTTAAATGGTATTTGTTTTTACTGGTTATGATATTTTTGACAGTTTTCATTCAAAATGGATATAATATTTTTGACAGTTTTCATTTAAAATGGATATAATATTTTTGACAGTTTTCATTTAAAATGGATAATCACTCATGATCGGTACAATATATTAACACTAACTATTCCTACAACCTGAAAGTATAGATCGATATTTTTTGTTAAAGGTTCCAATGAGAATTGTACACGCTCAACCATAATGCTTGAAATCGAAGCCTAATGAATGTTAAAAATGACGACATATAAGGTTTAAAGTAAACCCTCATAGGGGCAGAAAACAACCATCATGAATGTTGAAAACGAAACCTCATAAATGTTTATCATTGTAGTAGTTTCATGAATTCTAAAGTTTTAAACCGACCTTGAGTTGTTCACTGCCCCATATTAGATTGATGTTTAGGCGACTGGGCAATGATAATTGTGTGAGAACTTCACTGAACTTAGCGTATGGAGTCAGAGTTCTATTTTTTGCCATATTGAAACAGCCGAACTTAATAATATTGTCCAGTTACAATATGATATCTTACGTATAATTCATTTCAGAAGATTTCTGTCATCACGGCATCAATTAACAAGGACTGCAACTCCTCAGATTAAATAATTCCGTGATGCATGATCATGTATAGTCCATGCTGTTTTTTGAACATTTATTTTTATCAATAATTATTATTGTATTCAAATTTTGTAGGCATACTATCTAGGTGTTTTGTCATACGCATAATTTTATATGCATAGCATACGAGTTCTTGGCCCGATTTTTCTGTAATATGCTTATTGAAAGCATTTTACAAATCATCTAATGAAAAACTGGATCACACATTATTTAAGTCAAAGAATAAATTTGTAGAAAACGTTAAAATAAGATAATTAAACCAAACAAAACCTACATACATGAACCTCAATTTATTTAGGCGAGTCTGTATATCATAGAAAATGAAAATGCCATATAGCGGACGTTATATGGGTAATTGCCGATATATTTAATCGTATATAATAACAACAAAAATAGTGCTTATATCATCCTGTTACTCTTACACAATTCATTTTAGCTAGTTTTAATGTAAAACATATCTAACTTTTTTTCCTAGAGTAATGATGAGGAACTCACCAATGAAAATGTATCTTTGATGGAGTCTATCATATTGAGGCCAACTAACTGTATTATAGCGAGCAGAGTCACGGTCTTCCGTTTCTTCTTCATCTTCAGTAAAAATTATATTGGGATCGCTGAAATATATATCTCAATATGAAGAAAAGAAGTATATATAATATATACATGAATATAACGATTATATGCAATTGCTGCTTATATACTAATTTTTAAAGTTCAAATTATTTTCAACGGCTATCAAAATATATCTGGATATTTTGAACTTTCTACTATTAATGTATTAAGTCATATAATTATGAGAAGGATACAAAACATACTTTACTCCGCAGAAAAACTTCTTTCCCAGCTCGATGTTGACAATACCAATCCATTCTGTTGATAATATGAGGCAAAATGTTTTAAATTGATAGCTATTCCATACAGTAGAACCTGCCTCAGTTGAATTCAGGGGACCAGAAAAATTTTCCGTCTCGAAAAGGTTCCCGTTTCACGCAAGTCCTTTCAAGAAGAGCTAAGTTTTAAAGTTTAGCTGGAAATACTGATAGTCCATACGTAATTTCTCATTTATGCATCAGACATTAAAAATTCTGAAAAGTTTATTTAGATAAATCCGATTAATAATATATTATACCATATTAGCTGATTTAAATGTTTTATATATGTATATACGTACATTTTTGCATACTTCAATCACAGGAGTATGTAAATTAAAATATAGTGTACCCCATGTCCTCAACTATTAGCTTATTACCATACCTTAAAACCTAGATAAATTGAATTACAAGCAAAATAATATTGCTTACCATAACAAATATGAATTGAACTTTTAAAATAATCCAGCATGGTTTCTTGGAGATGTGTCTTGCTAATGCTGCAACTTCCATTTAAAAATGTGAATTGATTAATATTTCTAGCATTTCAGAGTATCCCTGATTAACGCGAAATTCTTGAAGTTCTGAAATGATATAATTTAATAGAAAGTTCTGAAAAAAAATGATTCTAATGGAAAATAATGGCTAAAATACACGGCTGGCCATTAAAATTGCTACACCAGGAAGGAAAGCAAATAGCAGAATATTATGTATTGTACATATACAGTATAATGGGAAGAAGACATGATTAAATTTGCAGGTGGTTTGGGATACACAGAGTTGCCACATCTGGCAGCAACAACGGCCGTAATCCGTCAGGGCATCGAGTCGAATTGAGCTTGGATGACAGCTGTGAACGCGTCATTCCATGCGGCTTCAACTCTATGCCAGAGTACATCAACCATAGTGGCTGGCAAGTGGTGGCGTGCCAGTCACTCGGCAATTCATGATAATATGTTCTCAATGAGTGACATATCTGGAGAACTTGCTGGCCAGAGGAACAGTCGAACACCCTCTGTATCGGGGAAGGTCAAGACAGCAAGGGCAATAGGCGGTAGTGCATTATCTTATTAAAAGATGGCGTCACGCAGGCCTCGAAGATAGGGCACAACCACAGGCCTTAACACATCAGAAATGTAATGACATCTGTCCACATTACCGGCTATGCGAACAAGGGGTGACCTGGATGTGCACCCAAAGGCACCCCATACCATCACGACAGGTTCTGGGTCCGTATGCCTATGACGAATGCAAGCTGGCAACCTTCGTTCTCCTCGGTACCCCCACACACGGATACGTCCATCATGATGCTGTAGGTAGGACCTGGATTCGTCGGAAAAGACGACGTGGTGCCAGTGCCGTCGTTCGTCGCTCCACTATAGGTGCGCCTGCCTCTGCAGCAGCGTCAATGGAAGTCGCAACATTGGTCGCCGTGCTGACAGTCCGTGGCACTGCAGACGTCGTCGCACTGTCCTTCCGGACACTTGTTGTCCTGCAAACGAGCCAAGCTTCTGACTCACGGTACATGACGTGGCTGTACGATCCCGCAAAACCGAAGGGACAACATGCCTGTCCTCTCGGACGTTAGTGGCCCGGAGCCGCTGAGATCTTGCATATTGTTCATCATGGCCCTCCTGGACCCATCGACTTCCTGACAATCAAGGGATCCCGACCAACGCGATCAGGAATATCGCGGAATGAGAAACCACAGTGCCGATAGGCCATGATCCTGCCGCGGTCGAATTTCGACATGTGCTGGTAGGAGTTTCTCCTTCTTACACGAGGCATAACATGACCTTCACACAAACAATCAACGTTCAAATGCGATTTCAGAATGAGAAACCCGCTGTGCAGTCTTCCCTTTTATACAGAATGTAGATGGTGTTACTCATACCTACTTTGTGCGCATGCGCTGAAAAGCTAAGCATTTGCATATCCCAGCATGTAGTACCTTTCATGCGAATTTGACGTTTGTTGCATGCCGCCTTCATGGTGTAGCAATTTTAATGACCAGCAGTGTAGTTAGATTCCTTTTCCATTTTCTTTTCGTTAGACCAGGTGCTTTGTATTAACAAAATATTTTAAATTGGCCGTCCGTTTCCGCATTGTGCAGGTTCCGTTTCACACAGGGAAGAATAACATTAATTTCTCATATTTTGAACGGGGCTAAAAATATTTTCCGTTTATTACAGTATTCCGTTCCCTGCAGGTACTATTTCAAACAGGTTCGACTGTATTGTGATAACATGATCAATAAGTAAAATACTATTTGTGCAAAGAATAAGGAAAACTTGAACAACGTATATGAGCACAAATGTTTTATTTGTGATTATATACGTTACTAAATTTGCATTTATGATAACGTGATTTAGTAATCGTAAGAAGCAATGCTATATGGTATTCTATATTTTAACAGTTTAACTAACATTACATAATTCTAAAGCCTCATTTAGCAGCGATGTTCTTTATCGTTAGAATCTTAATGTAATTTGGCTATAGATAACTTCTGAATTGAGAAAATACGATTTGGAAAATATAATATTTGCAACACACACAGAACAGCTGCAAATTCTAAACATGAGCTTTATCCTGATAATAAGTCAACTAGGGAAATGCGACAGCTTGCGTTATTTATGCATCTTAGTAGTTAGGAAACTTCCCTACCTACATTGTGATGGACTTTTCAAAAATTAGCTGTAGCGACAGCCATTACCACCATGTCCGTAGCTGAATATTACACATCGTGTCAGGTTGCAAACTATCAGTATATTGTTAGTACTGACTGTATGTTGACTTGGTGAATATGCTAGTTTGCATTATTTCCAAATCTACTCATGTGGTTCCGTCACCTCCTACTTCGTTATGAACAATTTAAAAATGTTCTTAGGGACATCCATTAGCGTCATTTCTCTAGCTTAATGTTATACATTCTAGTCTTTTATGACCTATTTTATCCCTCCATGCAATTTTGAATTTTTAATGATTTACATTATTGATTGTAGTAATTACATTCAATAGAAGGTCGTAGTGTAATTACGTTTTGTTAAGAGATTGGGTAGTAATAAATATTTTATTAGGAGATTGTGAAATCCTTATAATAAAATTTCGCTTTCATTACAGTCTTATAGTAATTGGGTTTCGCTAGAGGTTTAATTATTAATTACTCTTGTTAGGAGTCACAGAGTAATTAGGTATTGTTTGTAGGTCGTATAATATTTAATAATATTGATCGGAAGGAGCTCAATTACCATGTTATGAGATATTGCGAGCAGCAGGCAAGCGGGTTTGAAGGGATTTCTGAAAGGGACATTGGCTTTATTTTATGCACCTCATCATTTAAAGAATATAAGATACATTTTTCTGTTTTTGAGTGTTGGAAGATTATATATTTTAAAATAATTTAAATGCAATTCATTTATAATGTTTTGGGTTTGTCAAAAATATAATGATTTTTAATATTAATAGATATATAGACATTTCACACTCGCAAAGGTTGACCTGCATGGCTACTTTTCTTATAAATACATAATAGATAAAATTTATAATTTTACTATCACAAATAGTTTTTCTTTTGTTCAATTGAATCGGGGTTTTATCGAATCAATAATTGTTTGCACTTTGCGCGAGTTAATAAACTGACGACCTCTGCATACTGCCCCTTCTACAATATTAAAATGCAACGTATGTAGGTGTGTTCATGATTACACACTGTATTGGAAAATGTAAGCTGCTTAAGACCTACTGAACTAGGTACCCTGTTAGACTTCTCCAGATATACTTTGCAACTAATGTAGATTCGATTCATGTATTTAGTTATTTAATGAAGCAACATTTAGAGCACATTATTACAAATTTCACACTAATCTTTTCGTAGAAAATGGATTAAAATATCGCGCTACATTAAACTTTGCATCATAGTAAAACACGAAGAATGATCTTTAAAATTACTAATTGAAAGTTATGCAATAATATCCGAATTTTCAGGGAATCTGCAAGGAATTTAAAAAACGGCGTGTTATGGGGTTCTCAAGTTGTAATTGATTTTAAATTAAGATATTGGCTAAATTACAAGTATTCAAATTATCAAATTTGATAAGGATCAAAATACATGATTTCACTTACTTAAAATATATTTATCTTCCGTAATTTCTATACTTTTGGCAATTTATTAAGCTAATTTGTATATACAATTATGCCTTTAGAGGTCGGGAACATTTTCCCCCGAGCTACTAAGTATGTGTATGGAGTTCAACAGTTTGTTAACTAGGGTTTCTTTGGAGATATGAACTCACAATGGCGTTAGTTGCTTCCTTTGAATAAAATTTATTTATCGTAGGGAATTAAGCGAGTGACTGTATTTATGGGCTACAGGAAGTCAATTACTAATTACGGGAAGTCAGGAAGTCAATTACAGTCAATTACTAGTTTTTCGCAGGCCACAACTATTACAAGATTGCAATGGGTTATTCAAGCATCTCACAGTGATTGTCAGATAAGGTCCGTCGTCATATACAACTAGTTAAGAATAACAATAATAGCTTTACTTACCCTGTCTTAGCAAAATTGGTCCAATAGGTCATCACAGCTCTTGCAAGAGAGTATTCCGATCTAGTATAATTGGTGCTAAAATGTGAAAGGCTCGAAACCAAAGGAGCACCAAACACATAGTTCATCTCTTCACCAGACACACACCCCATCCTGGGTGGATAATCACTCTCTTCAGTTTGGTGATCGAACACATAGAAAAAAGTCTTTGAAGAATGAGACAGAGAGTGATAGTTTCCGGCTTTGAGCATTGGGGCAACGGTTAAAACATCACTCAGTGCTTCTACAGTTGTTTCGAAAATATTCAAGGGGTGCTGCTCAGGATGTAGCCAGTCTGTGTATTCGTTGAGTATCGTTAAGTAGATTTCTTGAAGATGGAATGTAAAGACGTTTCTAACTAATGTTCGGAATATCCTGTCACGTTTGATGGAGTCTATACCAAATTTTTCCTCGTGAGCGGAGAACCTATACATATAATGTGATTGCGTGTACGTTAAGCATATATGTACGTTACAATTAATTACAGATTAAGTAATTCAACTAAAATGATTAATACTTAAATGATATTCTAAACGAATTAACTAATTAAAAAGTGGACAACATAACATTTGTGAAACTAACAGTTATTTCAAAAATTGCAGTTATATTCAATTTTCAGTATATATATATATATATATATATATATATAAATATATATATATATATATATATATATATATATATATATATATATATATATATATATATATATATATATATATATATCATGTTTAGCCCCGGAGGCAGACCGTTATAATTGATTATTATAGCGATGTGTTAAAGACGTCTGCAGCTCAAACCATTTGGTATTAGCTTATAAGCGTCAATTTCCTCTCTGAAGCTCTGACTCAGATCACTCGTGATACTAGCACCTCTCAATGGATGGAACAATAAACCAACGGAAGAACCGAAATGGAAACTTTGGCGCAATGTGGTAGTAGTAACACCTAGTGACTGTCAAAGGGATACTTCGATGTGGTGAATTGATATCGAATGTTGTATGTTTGAGAATAAAATGTATTCGCTTGTCCGCGCCACAACTTGTGGCACATCTGTAGTCTTAGTCTGTAGAGAGTTGGGACAGGCTCGGCAGTGTTGGGATATCAAGACATGGTACTAAAGCGTTGAGCTAAAGATATCCCTAGCTTAAGTATAATCCCTCATGATCTAGTTCAACAGTTAAATGCAATACCCTAACCATTTAAAATTTTAAAGGATATGAAGAATTTCAATTTCATTTCAATTTTTCAAGGACACGAAGAAATGCTAGTACATAGAATTGGGTATTCGATTTTCGCCAAAGTATTTAAGAACATGACATAATTATAATATAATAATATATTAGTAAAATATATTATTTCATTATATGTTAGAGAACAAGGTATACAATGCTTGCTGAATTGACTAAATCAAAGCCTTTTACTTCCTGGTTTTTAAACACTCATCTATACTCTGTGTCGAAATATTTATGTCAGTAATATCTCAGGCAAATAGCTTCAGATTTAAATAAAAATACTCATGCATCTTGTATAGATGGGCAATAATGCACTTCTGTGAAAGATACTTGAAATATATCACTGAATTAATGATTTTAGAGATATGTGAAATGGAAGTTTTAGCCTAGAGAATCATCATATTAAATAGATGAAGCAAGTAAAGCATTTATTGCATGGAACACAGGACATATATCATGTCGCTGAAGCATTCAATTGAAGACATTCTAAGAAATGCTGAATCGTAATAACGTCACAAGCCTAATTCAGGAAAATCGAAATATCATGTATGGATTGTTCTTTTTAAATGTGATCAGTTTAAAATAGAATTTCCTACATGAAAAATGCATTAAACTATAAAACATTTAAATAAGCAAACATTTGTGAAAATATAAATATAAAAAGAATCAAGCCATTTATAAGCCAAACATTATATTCTACTTTATTTTTCAATTTGTAAGTTCGGAAATGGAATGTTACGGAATTTTACGAGAAGGAAATAGATAATTAAAATTCCTGTGAGAAAAAGTTATAAATTGAAAACCATTTCTCTAATTAAACCGAGAATTAAATAACTGCGGAGAACATTCTAAATAGTTTTAGCCTGTCCTGGATGTTTGCAAAATAACATTGTGAAAACAAAATAATGGAACTGATTTAAATCTCTGATTAAAGAAAAACAAAATTATGTTAAAACTATAATTATATATTTGTTAAAAACAATACAACATTATGTATCAATAAGATATTAATATAATAACATTTTAATTTATATTATCGATTAGTTTACAGAAATACACATATATTAAAACTCTGAAATTCAAACTAAAATTGTCAAAATACACAATACACAAGTGTACCAATTTTTATTGTTAATTGCGATGTCATTACATACTTATGTGAGTTAAATATAAACTAATTAGAAGTATACCCGGTCTTCGTAAGAAATATATAATATAAAAGATATAAAATTCACAATTATGTGCTAATTCCTGTAAGATTTTAGTGAATAGAATACGGGAATCATATCATTTTTACTTCAATGTTATTTTAATGTCATTAATTCCATCAAATCCCCTTGTTTTTTTAACTATGTGTACTTTGAGTTTCGCGATTATACCCTCTGTAGATTATACCAATTATAAACCCCTTAATCTCTGAAATTGTAATATTCCGTTTACACGTCTACACTCAAGGTTTACCGATTGTAAAAATTCTACCGATTATAAAATCTCTTTTGAACGTCCCAGTTAAGTATTGCTACAAGATGAAAACTGTGTAACTTTGTTAGTTACGGTGTAATAAAAAGTAATAACACTACTCCCTCATACGCTCTTAACAAATGGGGTCTCCTGAATGTCACACTGCGATTTTGAAAAAGGTAATACAGACGATGATCTACACTATACAAATACTGTGTAAAAATTATTCGCCCAGACAATTAGGATATTTTTAAATTTGTTGAAATTACGACAGTTGTAACAGTTTGACATTACTTGGCGAAAATCCATAACTGCTAAACGAATATTTGAAAAGGATACACTTCATTATACCTCAATGCCAGTTTGTTTGTATTTAATCTTTAAAAATACGCTGACATTTGTTTACCGGATGATATAGATAACAAACCTATTATGTTTTATTAAAGTTGCAACAATATTTTTATTACGATTTAATATAGTTCTTGTTTTATTTTGTTGCAAGCTTAGAGTTCATGAATTTTGTCACTTATCAATTTCGTAGATTCAGTCAAGTTTATGAACTTTATAAACTAGTTTGAGCTTTCACACTGCCAGTTAAGCATTGGTTTTACATTTTTAGTTACATTGCATATGTTTTTAATCGTTTACCTGAAATAAGATTCCACTCTTGTCACACCAAATAGTAGGTCATATTGTCCAAAGAGATCCTTATAGTTTTTCATTAAAATTGCTGGTTCATTCGGTATAACAATCCCATCAATAGTTGGTCCAAAGGCCGTCAAATAGTCTGGTACATCCAACTGAACTCGCATAATGTCTGTTATAGAACGCTGTCGTATGCACTCCACCAGTGCTGTATTGTCACGTGTTGGACAATCCAGGACAGAAGCTAAATAGCGTGTGTGCGTAGCGGCGTCTCTTGCTAGTGCCCATGGACTAAATGCTGATCCACTTTGCATAATGGCCCGTTGAAATAATCCTGTGAATATTTAATATAAATAGTTAATATAAATATAAAAGATAATGAATACCTTTGTCTAAAATGCATGTTCCCTTATGCAAAATCTGAAACTACAACCGTTATATTAATAGCAGCCAATGGCTTGTGTTATTGCCGTTGCTTTTCATCTGTAATGATAGTACTAAACATTGTTTTGTACAAAAATTTAAGCTGCTTCCAAACTAGCTTACATTTTGTCACGTCTTTTCTAAGACACACTATACTTCAAATCTTCAAGTAAGCGAAAAAGTAAGTTTAACCTGAAAAGTGAATTATAAAATGCAAAGAACTTCGGAAAAATTCCGTCTACTGTACTAAAACATTACAATTGATTGCCCAGAAGGTCAACTCCATAATAAAAGAATATTTTGAAACAAAGCTACCCCAGCATTTGTTATTTTCTGTGGGTGGCATTAATCGCAATTGATTATTGTTGATGTTATGGATTTGAATGTTGCTTTGTACATGTTGTAACATCATGTTTTAGATATGTATTAGATTTTAACATAATTTTGATCAACATTTTTGTTTATTGGCATGCACATTGTCACTATAGCTATGATTTCACTTTGTATCAAAGAGAACTCTGCCGGAAAATTTTAGGCCTCAAACTTCTTCAAATTCTTTAACTTCAGTTGAAATCGCCGATTTCTTCTTAGGAAGAAACAATAACGGCAAAACCTGTCGTAATATTATAACAGTGTGACTGCGGTTTTTAACTTTTCTTAACGTCCATTTTAGAACAAAAATAATTTTTTCATCTTGAATTCCAGGCCTGTCCTTACAAAACAAAATACCTGCACTCCCGAATGATTTATCCTAGAAAGTAGAAGATGCATTTTCAATCGAGAAAAAAAAATAGGGGTCACAAAGACATTGGATAAGAAGTTGAGAAACTCATAATGTAATTGATATACTGATAAGCTATCTAGTTTCAGGTCTTAGATTGACTGATCTGTACAGACATTTTTTTAAGTTGATTGTGCAAACTTTTTCTTTAATTTGTTAACATGGTATGTAAATTAGCCACATTTTCTCATAGGAATTTTTCCATGAAAAACAGCCAACGGTTAGCACCATTGAGGCAAGTGCAATTACTTTTTTATTCTTGCGGGCAAAAAAAGTTGTGCAGTCCTTTAAATGAAAATTGTGAAAATTCTGAGCACATTATTGATATTTTGTACTGCATATAGCTGAGTAATTTTGCAGAACCCGAGGGATTTCGGATATTCCTTTTGTGTATGTAAAAGCATTTTGTAAATTCTATTTTTGATATTTCTATTGCACAGATTAAACTGCTTTTGAGAAAGAGAAAAATGTTTCTCTTTTCTAAAATTAAAAATATAGTCATGATATAATAAAGGCATATTTATGCAAATAATTTGTTTCTTAAAAGTCCATTAGCGGGCCGCACAAAATCAGGCACCGGACCGCATTGGCCTGCAGGAATACTTTAGCTGTTCTAAATTGTTCTGTAGAAAACTGAGAAATAGAAAAGAGTAATGAATAATTTAATCTAATTATACCTACATCAATATATAACATACGTATATGTTAGTAATTATAGACTGTGAGTCTACGATATATAATAGACGTAAAGTTATAGCAGACTGTGAGTCTGTCTGCTAGTCTTTAAGTCTTTTGGTACGATATCTGACATTGTGTTAATAGGAAACTTTGATTGTTTTATGTGGTCAATGAAAGAGGGCTGAAATGTCAGAGAGGTCACACAAAAAGATCCCATAATTTTGTAAATGTGGTGCAAAATATGTCTCAGAGTCAAAATATGTGTCTACGCAATATTATATATATATGCAAAATGCAACAAATTCGATGTTTTGTTTAAATAAAAGTAGAAATTCCTTCATAAAATATCGTGTGCGAAATTAAAATTAATTTCTTGAAAAAAAATTTTGAAATGTACATTTGAACTATTTTTTAATCTGCCCATGGTATCATATCCATTCTACCATTAAAACTCATTAAAATTCAATTAAAATAATAAGTTTTATTATGTTTGATCTATAAAACAAATTTATTTAAGCATGCAAATAATTTCTTCTCTTTTAATTTATCACACAGGGGATAAGGGTTTAATCAAATAAATAGAGAACAATACTTTATTTAATAAAATGAAACTTAAACCGAGAGTGATTACAAACCTCTTGCCATGGGAGATATCATTAAGAAATTAACACATGCAGCTCCATGACCTTGTCCAACCAACGTAACATTATTGACATCACCACCAAACTCAGCTATATTTTCCTGAATCCAGTGCAGTGCAGCCACTTGATCCATTAGCCCATAATTCCCCCTCGCTGTGCCATCAAATGCAGGTAGAAAACCTGGAACGAAAGAAGGTGCATTAGCCACAGGTTTTCGTACAAACGAGCAAGAATGGAAAAAAAGAAACTATTATCTTGTTCTTAGACGGAGACTTAATGGAAAGGGTACGATGAATAATGGGTTTTTCTTGAGCTTAAGAAGTTTTTCGAATGGAATAGTTACCTTTTGTGCATTTTTTTTTCTTTGGAAGTTCTTTATTTTATTTTAAGTTATATAACTCAACGAATTAACCATAATTTAAGTAAATTATTAGCAATCGTGTTAATATATTAAATGTATTTAAGTGAAATATATTTTGATTATTTGTTAACGGTAAATTGCAGATGTCATGTCAAACACTGAGAAGATTGGTTATATATGTTTCAAGAGATGATAATTTAAAAAAATAGTTTCAGTACTATGCTTGTTTGTCAAATAGTTACCGAGCGTATTATATCACGTTTCAATTTGTCGGTCAAATAGTTCACTGTGTGATATTAAGTTTTATTATTATGTTTGTCTGGCATATAGTCAGGAATTGTTTGATGTTGTAACGAACCTTGCTGCCCCAACCAGAAATCGAACCCTGGATATCCGAACTGCTAATTCAATACTCTACCGTTGAGCTACTGGGACGGAATTGCATGCTCTTATTGCCGAAGTGGAATCTGCATTCTCCACTCTCTAATGCCAGATTGGCGTGCAACTGGAAATCTGACTAACCACTCCCTGATATTTTTACCCCAGGCTAGCTTCCTGATACAACTATTTTTACCTAGGTTAGTATCCTGCGCGTTTGAAATCGACGAATTTCTTTTTGATTTGAAATCGACGCTCCCAGAGTCCACTGAATCCCTGCTAGTCGTACTAGAGTCACTTTCAGAGCGCCGACAGCTTTGCACTTGCCTACATGGTTCGAGCGCCATTGTAATGAACATTGTTCCTCAAACCGGGAATCGAATCCTGGAACTGACCAGCCTACGCGCTACCGTCGAGCTACTTGGACGAAATTATAAACTCTTATTGTCGAAGTAGACCCTGTAATGTATCACGTTTTAAAAATTATCCAGTCCATTGAAAGCCATGAGTTGAAAAGAAACAATTAGTCGAAGATGATGTATTCAAGGAAGTGCTAGAAATGTGCAATTTAAATTGTATATTGACTCAAATTGTTTTGCCTTCTATATAGCATCCTTTTGGGATATTACAAGCATCTACAAATGGCTCAGAAGTATAGCAATGGTATCTAAACGGCCAGAGGGTGTAAAATATTGTTCTTCTTTTGGGAAAGAATATAAGATAATTCTTGTAATACTTCACAGAGTTAAAGTGGTATAGTAGTTAGAATGTATGTATGCGATTCTAGAAGAGAGGGTTCGCACACTGGTTCTAGCCAATTATTCGTCAGTTGCTAAAATTAGATCTAATATCCTATAAGCACACTTTATCAGAATTTGTCCAATATACAAACAAGCTTTAAAACCACAGAAAAAACCTAAAATTATAAATTTTCGATTTGGGGAAAGAGGAGTGGTTAAATGGAATAACGAAAGAAAAATGCAAAACAAATGTGCTTAATTATCGAACACTTCAGCACTAGCTACAGTCTTATTATTTTATTTAATTCGATCCACCTCAGCTTCCAGTTCAACGAAGAAACATGTTTTGATTTTTTTTTTTAAATTCGTTACAAAAGAATAATAATAAAAAAAATCCAGTCAATTTTTCAAAATGATCGAGCATTTTTTCTCGAGTTCTAAAAATAATGAAAAATCGAATTATATTTGACGATACAAAAGAATTTTCGAAAAACCCAACTTTGTCTCTCAAAAAAAAATACACAATGTGATATCCTTTTACAGGGTCACATTAATGACAAAGCGCGAAGCGCAGGTGAAATGGCAAGTACATTTATAATTCAAAATCCTTACAATGTTTCTTTGAAGCTGCATGATAAATACTGCCTTTGAACGTAGTACATACACATATTTATTCTGCAATATTTCGTAGCATAAACACATATTATAGGAAAAAAATATGAGGTAAAAGCCTTAAATCCTTTTATGATGTTAGGAAAGGATATAAAACACGTACTATATAAAACATTTCTCTACATAGGATTTTTTTATAGTTAGGCAATAATCACCAAATTTCAGATGGATTTGGCTTCAATGGAAAAAATACAGGAGATAACAAGACTCATTTCCGAAGGCTTTTTCTTGGCTATTGACGCAGTAATCTATTTAAGAACCTTTCAATCGAGTAGGAGGATTGCTTTTTTATGATATTTTACTCGTCTTCAGCAGTATATATCTATTAATAACGTTACGTGATGAAAAAAATCTTTGTTAAAATTGCATCATTGAAAATATCGTATATGCAGTTTTGGGTTAGACATGAGATTTTTACCAAAATATGATTTCATTTTTGGTTTTATCATGAGTTAATGGTTTAATGTGCATTTTTGCTCGATACATTTTTATATATCCAGCGATTTTTTAAAACTTTATAACATAGTTGAAAAGTGTTAATGACTTTGTTCATTATGTCTGTTTGTCTGTCCATTAGCACGATAACTGCCGTAAAAATGACTTTATCAAAGTGAATTTTTAGTGCGTTATTCAAAGGATCTGTGGAACTTATGGGAATATCAATGAATAATATAACCCGATTATGGATTGAACCCGAGTTGAAAAATTGAAATACATTGAACCCTATGGGACCTAATTTTTCAAACATTTTTTAGGCGAATTTAAAATTCACAATTTGCTTCGAAAGTTTTAGGAAATATTCAAATTATCCCATAAAAATATTAAAAAAAAATCAGCAAATATATTAGGTAGTTTTTAAAATAAAAATTAAACTAATAATTACACCCATATTATATGAAGAGATCACGTGACTCATTTCAAAATAAAATATAGCATCCATCTTGTGTCAAAATCATGTTTTTAAAGTTATTTTTTATTTATATTTCGTGTTGTATCCGTCCTAAAACCGTTTCATTTTTGCTTAATATCTGTGCATCTACATTCTGAAACAACGCAATTACAATGTATTTGAGTTTAAATGATCATCAAAGAGATTATTTCTGCAACGAAGCCTAATTTTAACTTATGGGGAATGAAAACACATAAAGATGTAGAATAAGTTGTATAAGAATTACTGAATTTCTTTAACACAAAATTATTTAGTTCTTTGTGTCTGAAATATAGCTGATATGAATGAAACATTCATTGATTTTACATATAGAACTGACGATTTTATAGCAGATTTTTTAAGCGTAGAGTTAAATCACGTTTGCTTCCATGATTTTAAGTTTTTAAATAAAAAAATCTAATGTGGACAGCACATGACTTTCCTCATATAATGCAATCAATTTAATACTTTTAGAGTAAAATTAGGTTATTCTTGTAGTAGATACTTATATTCTTTCCAAGATGTTAAATTTTCGTCAATTAGTCATCATTTTCATTGATTTATCGCCATTTTTATCCATTTGGCGAGATTTTCGTTAAGTTGGCAACAATAAAAAATTTCGCCAAGTTGGCGACATTCATAGAATGTCACCGATTACGATTCTAATTTAGTGTCTTCAAGTCAAGTCGATGAATATAAGAAATAATTATGTGGTCCCTAACTAAACGTATCTGAAAATATGTCCTCTAATTAGTCTAAAGTTGGATAAATCTTTGAATTTACTGTACTTGTTTTAATCATTTTACTTAATCTCTTATTTTCAGTTGAACCTATGCAGCATTAGTTACTATTAGGCACGAAATTTAATGCTGAAATAGTTCAATTAAAAGGACTTGGATACTGATTTATACATAGTCGAATATCTTTTGTTAATGCAGATTAACGATTTTTTTTCAGCATTGTATTGTAAATAAATACTGTAAAAGAAATATTCTTCGTGCAAATTGGAGCTACTTAAGCCAGAAGAATATAACTCTAAGTCTTTTCCGATAATTATCTTCCAGATTTTGTCTGAGATTTCTTATTGGTCAGTCATTACTTAAAATACCTTTCTCTGTTAAGTATCTAAGAATTCACATTATTGAAAATCCATTCCGATCGACCAACCTTCAGCGGTTTCGGCAGTTAATGTTTTGAAACTTCTCTATTTATAGACTATTTTTACAAAAAAGTTTTCGAGTGCATTTTTATAGGTTAGAACACTATTATTGCATTAATGAGCGGGTAAACACATGAAATTTTAAAAATATTGAGACATTAAATAAATTTCTGAGGATTATGAGAAATGTACAGATAATGCCTTTTTATAGCAATACAGAAACAACAAGAAAAATATCACTAATTATTACTTTCGTTATATACATATTATGTATAAGGAACGTATTGTGACGGGGTCGAAAATTCGAATTCGAGTTTTCGACAGGAGAGCACATTTCAAGGATCCCTGAACACGAATCAGACGTTTTTGAGATTATGTTTGCGTGTGTGTGTTAAAGTATTTGTGTGTGTGTGTGTGTGTGAAAGTATGTATGTTTGTGTGTGTATGTGTGTGTGTCAGTGAGTCTGTGGAGACGAAAACCGGCGAAGGAATGAACCGATTTGAATGAAATTGGTGCAAAAATTGCAATACATGAATACTAGAAGCATATTATTTTTATACGCAATCGAATATTCAGAACCGGTATAAAGTTTCGAGTGAAATTTTGCAAAAATCATCAAAAAATTGAAACCTTTAATAAAGTTACGCAAATAGTCATTTCTTATGTAATTTTTCATTAGAAAACGATTGACACAAATTTTAGAACCGTACTTATCCGAAGTATGACATGGTCATGATTAATTATTTGTTTTTATGTTTCGCTTTTTTTTTGTTTGGAGCTGTTCCTTATATAAGGCAGCTAGTAACGGTTTGGTATAAAAAATATAATTCAAACACATGTTAGCTCATAACGCATTCATAGTTAAATGCATGCTTACTTTATACCTTAGGCGTGTTAAATACTTACTAAAACATTAATTTTATTAAAAGTTTTAGCATACAATTCAAATGTTTCTCGTTGTTTTATATTTGTAAACCTCTTGAAGAATCCAAAATGACTTTTTCTTTAGAAATCTCATTATAACATTTAATTTTATCACCTTTTAAACATAAAAGTTACAATAACATCTGCTCTAGTGATTTAAAATCAGCTTTAAAAAAATAAAATGTGTTTGCTTTCTTTACAAACCGATTTACATAAAACATGAAGTTTGGTCAATTTATGAAGCCAAAATGAAGACTCTGAAACAGTAGGAGATTATATTGATCCCCTATTTTAAATATCATTGCTATAAGGAAATACACTTAATTAAAAATATATGGAATTGAAAATTATTGACCAAAGTATAACCGTTGATTTAAAAAATAATAATAATATTTAAATAATTCGATTTCAAAAATTATACTGATAGAAAACAATATAAAAATAATATTCCGCAACTTGATAAGGCATAGTCCAAAGTATAATTAAGTTCACTTTTTAATTGTTTTCTGCCAATATTTTTATAAGTCAGATCAGTAAAATTTAAATTAAAATGGTCTGTATTATCAACACTTGTCCAATAAAAAATTTTTACAAAATGAAAACAATTTACATATGTACAATAACTTTTTAAACTAAAGTTTCAGAAAACTCGTCTGTGTATTTGTTACTTTTATTAAAAATATATCTAACCTTTCATCCCAGAAACTACAAATATACATGCAATTTCTCGAAGAAATGTAGTAAGAAATAATTATACCAAATTTGAAAAAAAAATCAGTCTAAAGCTGTGGATTTTTTACAGGGACATAACTACAAATATGGATATTAAACGTTAGAACATACATACATTACAGCAAACAAACAGACATAACGACAGACATAGATATTAAGCATTAAAAGTAACTATTTGCAGGACATTATTATAGAGAATGGATGTTTTAAAGTCAAAATAATTTCAATGTTTTTTTGTATAAAAATGTTCTTTAAAAATTATATTTAAGGAAATAACAAATTTTAATAGCACGTTTTAAAGGTTTTATCCTCTTAGCAACTACTTATTTTCGATATGACATTGCAAATTTTAGTCTGTTACATATAAATTATGCTTATTTAATGGAGTTTTATGAACATTTTATTCGCGAATTCAACGAAGAAAATGACTCTATTTTTCATAACAACACGGGAGAAAGAAAGAATTAAATACATCAAAATTTTCATTCAATTTCAAATCTAAAATATAATGTAAGACGCATTCTAACTATATTGAAAGTAATATACGAACATAGTACATCAATGAATAGTCCCGGTCTGGTAAGGCTGCATGTGGAATACCCAGACCGCTCCACTCACCCAAGGGCATGAGCAGCTGTTTGGACGGCCGGGGGGGGGGGGAAGAGACTGCATGTGTATTTCCAATCCTTATCGATATTATCTCCTTACAATAGTTACAAATAGTTAGAAGTTGTTAAATATGTGTAAATTCCCTAACAGTATTTAAGATTGGTTCAATGTTGGACCAATATTATATATTTTGGCATTACATTGGAAATATTTCCATTGCAATACAAATATTGGGCAAATATTAGGGTACATTGACCTCCAATATTAACTAATATTTTCAATGTTACGCCAATATTGGTGTTACATTGGAAATATTGGCGTAATATTGTCCCAATATTTAAGCCAATGTTGAGACAATTCCGTCTAAATGTCCACTTGTTTATACTGATCGAACAATAATAAGCCAATATTGTTCGAATGTTGGACTGCTATTAGGATAGTTGTGTTTCAATGAATTGTTAAAATTTCAGACAAAAGTAAAATATAAAATTGAAACAATAATATTTTATCGATATAATTCATTTTTCAGAAAGAAACGCTATAATTTGAATAAAATATACCATTCTATTTATTAGACTTATGACATTTCTTTTAATTACATTTCGTACACATACTCCAATATTAAAGTTTATTGATTTCTGCTCGCCGTTCCGCTGGAGACAAAAGAACAAACAAGGACAGAACACCGCATCTGTTACAACTAAATATGTTTTCGAATTTTCCGTGGGAGGGGAGGGGGTGTATGAATTTATCGAAACCTAATCCAAAATCGATGTTTTCACTGAATCTTCTAGGGTAATACAGTTTCGGTGATAAGTTGCTCATTTGCGACAGTCATCTGCAGCCATTTCGCCGATAGAAAACAAAATAAATAACCGAGAAGAATCACGAGTAATATCATTTATTTTATGGAAGTTATAAACTGTGGCAGATGTGGAGAGTTTGTTCGAGGTGGCATTTTGTCTATGACTTTAGAGTTTTATACAATGTTAAACTTTAATTTAGATTTTTTAGCAAACACCCAAATGGCATGCTTCTATTGGTCCAATGGTGGGTCAATATTGCATATATTGGCGTTTTAATAGATATATTTTAAATATAACGACAATATTGGGGATACATTAGCTGTCAATATTGATTACATATTAGATATATGATTCTAATATATTAGATGTAATATCATAAAAATATCCTTGTTATTTCTATATTGATATATTGCCCATACAATACACTTCTTGTCAATCTATATAAATAAAATTAAAAATCTGTCTGTCTGTCTGTTTGTCCCGTCATCACGGGAGAACGGCTGAATCGAATTTGATGAAATTTTGTGGGTAGCCTGGAAATAATAGTCCAACTTAAAATTTAGTCCATGTTTGGAGTTTCTACGAACAGTGGTCCTCGAGATATTATTAAAAAACGAAATTTTCGTTTGTCTCATCATCATGGGAGAACGACTGAACTGAATTTGCTGAAATTTTGTGGATAGCCTTAAAATAGATCCTCATAACTTTAGCTCAAGATTTGAGTATCTAAGACCAGGGGTTGTCGAGATATTACAGAAAGACGAAACATTGTCCTAGAAGTTCTACTCTCTAACACCGTAGTTTTTTCCAAACGAAAAGCTTGAAAATCGTTTGAAAGTGAATTAAAACTTTATCTCTGTGTTTGATGGGAGATTTTTTGCGCTAATAAGTCACTTTCTGAAAATATGAATTGTTTGAAACATGATTTAAAAGGGAAATCTATCTCCATGGTTTATATTTTTCACTAGCTTTTACTGAACAATGAAAAGTATTTAATTTCGCAGTTTATGAGGAAGATTCTATCTTATATCATGTTGTTCAGAAACGCAATTAAAGTAAATCTGTCTGTTAATTTTAATTATTATTTTTTCGATTTGAATAATAAATAAATGGGTATAAAAATATATATAAGAAAAGTACGATTTGATTTTTCTTATGGCATTTTTGACTGGATAATATAAATTACGTTCTTCAGGTTTAAATGTTATTATTATTGATATTTTCTGGGATTATTGATTCAGGGATTATTGATATTTTCAAGTTATTATGCAATTGTTTTATTATGACAAAAATTGTTTAAATTCATATATTGTACGTTGTACGAGTAATCTTCTACAAATACACGGGTATACCTTCTAATCTACGAGAATATAAGTAGTACAGGTATATTGGCATATGTTTTGATATATATCGGCATTTATTGGAATTAATTACGATCTTCTGGTATAAAGAGTACTGGGATTATTGATATTTTCAATTTATTACGTCATCTCTTTTATTTCGGCAAATATTTTTCAGACTCATATTGTAATACGGGTAATCTTCTACTAACACACTGGCATATTTTCTAATCTGCGACAATATAAGTAGTACAGGGTTGCATATATTGATGCAATTCTTTTTTTTGTAAATTTGCTTACAAAAGGGGCCAGGATATTTTATTCTTCAGATATGCCTGTGAAGATAATTTCGCATAGTGAGAACAGATATTCTTAAACTTCTCTTTAGGAGCAATACATTTATTATTTTAACAGAATTTGCACATGATAGAGAATAATAAGTTTCTTTATATTATATGTTCCGTACGAAGATTGGGTGTGCTACTATTTGGTAATATAATTGCAAACTATTCCCAATGTAATGGCCAATAATGACATTACATTGGGAATCTTTTCAATAATTGTAATATATTGACAACGAATACTAGCTGAGTATTGGGTATACATTGGCGTTCCAAAATTAGCTATAATTGTCTAGTACATATTGTGCAAATATTAGAAGCAAGCATTAGCCCAATATTGACACGGTTATGTATATACAAGGTAACAAGAAAGTAAATAAACACAGCAATAACTCTGTAAGGAAAAGTCCATAATTGCATTTGCTAAGAATTACTTATAGTAAAATAACTAGGCTGGATCGAATAAAAGTGAAAAAAAAACATTAATGGTGAAGAGGAAGGAATTATAAACTCGCAAAGAAACGAGGTAGACGAAAAAACTAATCACAAATATGTATGTATAGCATTGAATTTTGCTCTAATGAGTAGGAATAGCCAATAAGACTGTTCTAGAAGGTATTTATTTGACCAAATATAGTTATTTGTGAATTAATATCATTCATTAATGATATATAGGGATTGAGGTATTATATAATAAACAGAGCATACATAAATTGAAATTCAGTATAAAGCCTGTTTAATTCCCTGTGTCAGAAGCAATGCATATTTGACTTAATAGAAATTATTTTATCGCGTAATTTAATAACAATTTCATATGTTAAAAATCCAGGTGGAAGATACATATTTTAAAAGACTTTAGTATTCCATATATGCATTTCATGTATATTGTTAATTCCTACTGATTTGACAATACTCTACAAATTGGTAACCGATATTTTTCGCCTATCGTGCTTTGCGTTATACTATTATTTTAGATTATCATATAAGCCTGCAGTCACTTTTGCAGTCACTTTTATACGATCAGAAATGACCACTTTACCATAAATTTACAATACGTATACATTCAAAGTTACAAATTATGAGTGTATATGTTATAATGTTACACTCATCATTTTCTTTTATTACAAAGATATTGGGTATTCAAAGATTTTCCTTTGAAGATGGCCGCCCATGACGAGAGAAGGACATCACTAGACTGTACATAGGAAAAACGAATATTATAACGTTATAACCAATAGTTTTATAATTGACATTATAATTTGACATTGATTCCAAAGTTTCATAAGGAACCAGTAAAGTTTAGGCCATTTACCATAGTCTTTAAATCGTATCTTAATATTGCTAATAAGTTACTTCTAAGTACTTTAAAAGTAGTAGTTGCAAAAATAAAGGCTAAAGGTGTTTATTTAAGTTATAATGGCCAATAAGCTATCAAGGAAATCAAAGTTATTCCAAACAGCTTATTTTTTTAAATTTTGATTTTAGTGATTATTTTAGTAAAATCGATGTAAATGACCTGTATGAAATCATTATGAATCTGTATGAGCCATACGAAATTAACTTCTTTATAACAAGAGGTAAATGTAAGGCCTCGGTGAAAATGCTACTGTTTGAAACAGTACATTACAATTGACATTTTTTTTACAAACAGTTGCGTGGGATTCCTATGGGAGGTCATTGTTCATCCATTCTGGCCGATTTATATTTACCAAAATACGAAGAGGGAATTCACGTTTTAAACGAAGTTGAATTTTTACGTTATGTTGACGATATTCTATGAGAGAATGAATGTGAGGAATTTGAATTGGATTTCAGTTTTTATCCAGGTTGTTTAAAATTAGTGGAGCCGAGACATAACGATGACAGAAGGTTTAAATTTCTGGACTTGAATATTAACAAAAATACATAGTGTAAAACGCTTTATCGATTGCTCGATAAAAAAACTCTTATTTGGTTTCAACATTCATTATTTAACACCATGGAAATCTTCTTTACACAAAAATGTTTATAGAAATATCATCATCAACCAATTAAAACGCAGTAAAAGTTTGAAACAGTGTAATTGAAAGTAGATATGTTTGTCATATGGACTTTTTAAACAAAGCGGTAGAATAGGGATATTCTAAGTTTTTCTTTTATGTAGGATTGTTTGCAGTTTCTACGACACAACGGTCGCGAAAGCTAATTGCTGATACTTGGACTGAAACAAAACAAGACATCGCAAATTTTCTGTTCCTTAGTGATCCTCAACCGTATTATGAAAGGAATATGTTCAGAGGAGGTTAGAGCAGGTTAAACTTAGGATTTGTATTTGGATACTCTTTAGTTTTCTACACATTTACACGGTAATAATATTATGGTACAATTTGTGGATATAGGGTGTAGTGGATTGTTACAATTTACGTATTCTTTTGGAATCTTTCTGTGTTTAGCTTTGACTTCACGTATTCTGGATACGTAATTGAGAGAATTTACTATCTTTTATGTGGTCATTTTTCCGCTTTTTCCACTGTTGATACTATTGTATTTACTTGTTTGGAATAGAAGACCATTTAGGGTTATGTATTTAAATCTTCTTAGAAGTGTTCCGTCGCACCTTCTAAGTGAGATTAAAATCATTATTTTATGCTTACTTTTATATAACACAGATGTATATATATATATATATATATATATATATATATATATATATATATATATATATATATATATATATATATATATGTATGTATGTATGTATGTATGTGTGTGTATGTGTGCGCATATTTATTTTTTCTGTTGTTCTCAATATATGAGAAAAACACTTCATTTTCTCATAATGGTTCAACTCTACCATTTCTTCTAATTATGTATGATGCTGATCAATACTGTGTTCTCCAATATTAAAGTTTACTGATTTATATTCGACCTTGTGCTGGGGACAAAAGACTATACAGCGACAAAACATTGCATCTGTTACAACTAAATCTGTTAGCGACTCTTCCGTTGAATTTAACGGAAGCTAATCTAAAATCAATGTTTCCACTCTGATTCTTTTATGCAGTGTAGTTTCGGTGATAAGTTGTTCATTTGCGACAGTCATCCACAGCCATTTTTACAGATAAGATAAAAAAAAATAAATAAATGGACGTGTAAACTTACGTCGCGCATAATATAAATTATTGATGTTATTGACTATGACAGATCAATGTTGCATGTGCAAGATGCTGTCTTTTTGTGTTTAACATATTTGGAACATTCTAATTATTTGTACAGCCGTAGAAAGAAAAATAAATAACTATACACCCGACCGCAAATGCTCAATTTACGTCGCAGAACGAAACGGAAGGCATCATTCGATAGGCTTTAATATATTCTACAAATATCAATATTTAAAAGTTGCTTCAGGGGCCGTCTTCATAGATATTTTTTCACTAATTCCGAAACATTCAATACCAATCCCCATTGATCATTGCATATTCTGCTTCTACAAAAGTTTACTATGTTTGGGAATGCTCCCTGATATGAGTAATAATCATAAAATTTCATTCAAAATTTTATGATTATTACTCATATCAGAGAGGCCCCCCCCCCCCGGGGCGGGCCACCCAAGATGGTGGTTTCGGATGCTGGCTCTGTAGCCTAGATCCTCCAAACTGGGGGGCAAATTAATCCGGGGTAATCAACCTCGCTGCTAAGGACTCACGGATGCAATTGCGGAAGTGACGAGGCAGTCCCCGGACTCTTCCAGGTGGCTGGATCACGGGACTGTGGCTATTTATGCCCTGAGCCCAGGTCTGGCCGGTGACCGGAGTCGGGCTCGGCGGGGACCTTCGGTCCCTGCCCGGTGAATGATTCTGCCTGTTTCGCGACCGAGGTTGCGGCTTTGCTGGAATGGAGATGAAGTGGTTGCGCCTCGGTGCCCACTTATAGCTATAAACCTTTACAGGTTAGCTGGGCCCGCAGGTATGTACTCATATCAGAGAGTATTATTACTCATATCATATTACTCATATCATTCCCAAAGTGTCGAAAAAAAACACTCGTAAATATAAAATAGCAAATAGATAAATGAAACTTAAATTATGATTTAGGAGTTTTGCCAGTTTTTGTAATTATTTTTGTATTCTATAGTGTGTTTTTTATGAAGGAAACATCGATATTTTAAATGGCTGTCCAGATTCGATGTCCGGAGCCAATTTTGGCACATCTTGTGATTAATTAGACCGGAAAATTTAGTTTCAAATGAATTCTCAATAACAGCATACAGTCAGCCATTCAGGGGGTAACACCTATTATGCGGGGATCTATCCCGACACCCTCAGAATGGCCGACAGGAACTTGTATGATAAATTTAGAGAGCTATATCCAGTACTATAATATGTACTAGGAGCTATATCATCTAATTCGTACCCAGACCGTCCAAACTACCAGAAAGTGTAAGGTAACAGTTTGGACGACCGGGAAGTGACACCAAATTCAGACCGGAACCCAATGTGGGTGGACTCGACAGGGACCGTACCCTCCTTCTCCTACCCCCAGATTATCGGGAGAACTTACGGATCCACATATGTAATGCGCCCGTACTCCGCGTGAACACGGAGACAGTTTGGACAGGCCGGGAATATCCAGTATAGTGAAGAATCATAATACAACATATTCTCTAGGGGCCGGTGACACGGGGTGCCGATTTTTTGGGAACGGGGGTGCCAAATTCTGGATTTGCCCCAAGTGGAAAAAATCCTAGCTCCGACTCTGGGATGCAAAAATTTAAATTTAAATAATTTCTTTAAAATTTCACTCTATAAATAGTGTATTAAAAAAACCTAAAAATGATTTTACAAATATGACATAGAAGATTTCAACAAAAAATAATACGTTTTTACAACAAATATTTATTGTAATGCATATATATATATATATATATATATATATATAAGACAATTAGTATAAGAACATTTTTTTTAACAAGGCATGCAAATGAATAATATCGACATATTAAATCAAACATAAATCAATAATGAAGTATAATATTTTGAGCCAAAACTTTTTTCTTTTACTACACTGCACTGTACTGCACCACACTAGTACAACACGCTACTTTTACTTCACCACGCCTAACTCATCGATGTTTTTAAAACAAAGCCCATCTACATAAGTGAAAGCCCCAGGCCGTCCGGCTCGTCCAGAGGACTTAGAGCATCAAAATGGACGACCGGCCATCTACATAAGTGTAACACTGAAACAAAAATCCCCCAATATATATATATATATATATATATATATATATATATATATATATATATATATATATATATATATATATATATATATATATATATATATATATATATATATATATATATATATATATATATATAAGACAATTAATATAAGAACATTTTTCTTAACAAGGCATGCAAATGAATAATATCGACATATTAAATCAAACATAAATCAATAATGAAGTATAATATTTTGAGCCAAAACTTTTTTCTTTTACTACACTGCACTGTACTGCACCACACTAGTACAACACGCTACTTTTATTTCACCACGCCTAACTCATCGATGTTTTAAAAACAAAGCCCATCTACATAAGTGTAACACTGAAACAAAAATCCCCCAAAATATAAGTTTAAGCGACAGAACATTACATACTGACGGAACCAGACTATCAGAACGAAATTAGCACTTTCGGAAGAGTTCAATTTTTAGACGCAACCTTAACGGTTTTGAAGGGGCTTTTTTATCATTATTTTTTATTAATATACATGAAAGTTTTCTGTTAAATGAATATGTAATGTTTAACGGGGGTTTCCCTTGAAGATTTCAAAATTCATTCTAAAATAACTATGACAGTGGTCCCCTATTCAAAATTTAAATACTGATATTTGTAGAATGAATTATTCCCTATCAAATGATATCTTCCGTTTTGTTTTGCAATATAAATTGTGAAATTGCGGTCGGGTGTTTTATTTTTAATACATACAATTTATAAATTTTAAGATCATGAAAATTTTTAAGAAACGGGTATGTAGGCCGTGGAAGGAAGGATCTCGCAGCTTCGATTTCAGAATTGGTTCTCTCTCTATTTAAAAAAAAATTATCTTTCTTACAGGCGTTGGTGGTTTAAGTTTGAAGCCCATCAGCGGCGGCTCCATAATTATAAAATTAGTTGGTTAGCATCCAAATAGTTTTGCTCTTAGAAAGTGACAGATTTAAAAGACACCTTGAGATTCCTCTTTTCCATACTATACACAAAAAATCTCAGTTGACTAAAAAGTTTATTTGACTTACTTAAAGTTGAGTAAATTTGTATATTTCTATCTCCTGCTAGCATCGGTTCAGTTTATTACTTCATGTACTTCATTTTTCAGTTTATTACTTTCAGTTTATTACTTCAAGTGCATCATTCAAAGACAGTATATTACAGCATAAGTAAGATAAAAGACTGCATATAAATATGGACTTTTCAACTATCTCGCAAGCATAGAGCAATCTTTACATACAATATAACTGGTAATGCAATTCATAACAATTTCCGTAAGGAGGAAAATCGCAATTTCAGATAACCGACGAAGTCAGAATATACTGAACTGTCCTGCGGGCTGATTCCAGGATGAATTACAACCTGAACTAAACCATGCCATTAAAATATTCTTAAATATCTTCCAAGGGAAAATGGAGATATCGTTTAAACGGCTTTTTTGGCCCCAGTCCTCAAACACTCCGAAAGTCATCAAAAGTTGATAAATTGGGTATATTTTGACGTATTTTGGATACTGCATGGCATACACATTTATCAAGGTTATGACTTAAGTCACTAGGATCAAATTAGAAGTTTGTTTTACTGTAATCAGTTTATAACCAATAACCTCCTGTTTTAAATAGAATTAAGATAGCAAAACTAAGTGAATTAAAAGTAGATAAATGGACTTATATTCTATCTTTAATCATTTGTCAGAGATACAGAGGATTTGCACTAAACTGTAAATAATTTTATTTGATAATGTTTTACTTCTTAGGAAAAAGTTAATTTTTTAGTTAGGAAAAAGCCAATTTCTTACTTAGGAAAATGTTTTGAGAAATAGTTAATTTGCTTGTCGGAAACACAGTGGTTTTTTATCTAAGAAAAATCTAAGCAAGATATTTCCTAAAGTATCAAACACATTTTTATTGTAGGGATTTTCCGTCAGCTGCACTGTCCACCTGCGGCCAAACATTTCAAGTTCTGAGCTTATATTCACAGGAGTCGGGTTTTATTTCCAGGAAAGGAGGAATACTTATATGTATGATTACATACCCATAATGGTGCAAAATGTGCTCTAAACTTTAAGTGCTGATCAAAGTAGTCCTAGCGTTCTTAAAAACAACAATTGAGCACCATCACGAACCTATACAATCAAATTCGATAACTGTAATACTCAAAGAAGAATGTTTTTTCTTTGTCAAGCTCTTTAAGAAACTTTCTTATGGCAGCTGGATGGCCGTTTACAACTGTACATCTCTGTGTATAATTTTTACAATCTAATCAGTAATATTAATAAATATAACACATTTGATATAAAGCATGAAATTACAATTTACCTAGAACTCCCAGTCTGTAGTTCAATGTAACAACAACCACTCCACCAAAGCTAGCTAATACACTTCCATCATATGGATTTCCGGAATTCCAGTCATACGACTCTCCGTGAATGTATACCATAACAGGTAGTTTTGTGGGTTCACGGCCAACTGAAATAAATATAAATAGGTATTAGAGTAAACAGTAGAAAAATGAGTATTATAGTAAACAATGGAAAATAGAACATTAGAGTAAACAATGGAAAAATGAGTATTAGAGTAAACAATGAAAAAATGAGTATTTGAGTAAACAATGGAAAAATGAGTATTAGAGTAAACAATGGAAAAATGAGTATTAGAGTTAACAATGGAAAAATGAGTATTAGAGTAAACAATGGAAAAATGAGTATTAGAGTAAACAATGGAAAATGAATATATTTTAACTTTCATTTAACAAATGTAACACTATGACTTGTTTTTACAAATTTAGATATTGTGATAAACAAAAACACAAATTCGAATTTCCTTATTACTATATGAGAGTCAAAAGCATTAAAGTCAAAGTCAACAATCAGTAAATTTTTTATCTAAATAAATCTAAGACCGATTGATATCAGACAATGATCTTACATAATCTTATTAGGTACCTGCTTTATTCACAGTTATGCTTACGACAGTATTGAGCAAAGTTTTGTACTATTCAATATAACGTTGTAAATATGTGGAGGAACATAACATCATTTTTTCACAAACTTTGCGTAATACGAACTACATCGAATGAAAAAGCATTATGGAATTAAAAATACGTATATTCTCGCAACCAATTATCGAAATAAAAAATCCTGAAGTACCTGTGTATCAAATACTATTGCTGCACAACGTTCAGATCCCGCTACAGAGCGAACACACACACACATCTTCTATTACGAGTATTATGTAAGATTTTTTATTGTATATAGAATATAAAAAATATGAATTATTTATACAGCTTTCGGTGTAACAGCAAATGCATTTTAAATATCGTCTAACATAGCTTATCCTAATAACTTAATTTAGATAGACTAATTTCAAACAAACTAAACAAATATTAGTTTTTTATCATATAAATTGCTTCAAATCATCAAGTTCTATATTAATACTGTTATCTATACAAACATACTGGTTGATTGCAATTTATTTAATATCAATATAAGTTCATTTTCTGAGACAAAGATCATTTGATTGTGTACGTTAAATGAATGTCCTAACAAAAAATATGAATTAAATTAGTTTAAACATCATTGGTATGATTAAATGAAATGAATAAGGATGTTTTTTAATGAAAAAAAAGAGTAAATTACTGATTGAGGAAGAAAGTATAGGAAATTGCAATGAGGAAAATCCAATTCTCTTCCTTGCTATCCTTTGTTTTTGATGTAATGAAGTTACACAAACATTTGTTTTTTCGTGTAACAATGTTGATTTTGTGCTGTTTTTTGCCATTATTCCGGAATCTGTGGATTGTTTTTTTATTAGAAGCTTAAATAAATAATACTTTCAGTTGTGAAAAATCCCTCTTAGTGGTTTCTTTTTGAGAATAAGTTTGAAATAATGTGGGGAATTATAACTGGTTCATTTTGAAACGAAGAAAAATTGGTGACAAGACATACAATTTCTCTCTAGATTTGATAGAACATTATACACTCTAGAGTTGATAGAATATAGAATATTATAGATAGGTCATCGCTAGATAATCTAAAATTCAAAACCACTTTTCTGAAAAATTGTTTTGCATTTTTATTATATAAATCCACAAATAAAATATTTTGGTCTATAAATATATTTTGGTCTTTAGTAATATAGTCTAGGGATGGATTTGGACACTTGTCCTCTCTAATATATGTGCTCTGTCGACAGAATTCAACGGTTATGAGAGATATATGTCACATTCTTCTCCCTCTAATACTGGCTTATTTTTAACAGATATTATTATTGTATTTGGGAGCTTATATGCCTATTAACGATACATGATGATTTAAAATATTATTTCGGTATTTCCGAAAATTTAAACCGAATTTTATATCTGTAATTATATACTGGCCAGTATTTTCTGCATAATTATATTGCTGTACATAATTGTATGTCGGCAGTGTTTTTATATTTTGACAAAACTAGTCAAATTTAATTAAATTCCATACAGTATGACGTGCCAAAGCAGCGGTAGTTTGAGCAAGTTTTAGGATGACGCTATAAAATATACAAAAATGCAATTATGTCAAAAATTCTAACTTAAATAATATCTGAATAATAACTTTTGTTCTGGTAATGAGTTCAAATTTTTGGAAAAACTTGAAAAAGGAATAGGGAGTAACATTGTTTATCATTACAGATTGAGGTGAAACATCACTCCTTTCACATATTTCGAATGGCAAAGTTTGATGTGTGTTGCGTGTAACGATGGTACAAGGTACATAAGAAAATAAATTCTCTTAGTTACGTTTTTATTTCTTTTTTTTCTTCTGGTATTTGTAAAAGATGGATTAACAATATAGAATATTTTGTTCGAATCGGGCCATAAACGACAAAAATATCTGCGATGAAATGTTAAGATGTAATACTTTCGGTCACTCCATAAGGGCGCATGCTGACGTATAGAATATAATGTCCATGGATATGATTGTTGTTGGTGTTGTTGAGACCCGTCCGACCTACCAGAAAGGTGTCAGATAACTGTTTCGATCACCGGGAAGTGCCACACAATTTAGACCGGAACCCAGTGGGGGAGGCATCCACAAGGAGCGTACCCTCCTTCCCCGACCACCAACCTCTCGGAAGGACTTACGGATCTACATGTTTAACGTGATCGTACTCCGCGTGAACACGGCGGCAGTTTTGGCAGTGTCGAGGATCGAACCCGGGCCTACCGAGTGCAATTCCCGCGTTCTAAACACTGGGCTACCGCGCCCCCCATGAACACATTCCTTGCATGATTTACGCCGTTCTAGCCTCAGCCTCTTGCATCAGGATGTGTACCCCAGGAAACCCGCGTGGTACAAAATTTGCGGTTCGGGATTCCTTTTTTAATCCAAGTGGCGGTTTGGATTTTCTTTACATATGAAGATGGACGTCAGGTTGCAGGTGTACCTGCAGAAACATTTTTAAAGCAATACCTTATCAGATTTTTATAAGAATACCTGGATTAATGAGTCAATGGGATTACAAACTGTAATTATCAGAAAATTGTTCATATAATTTAAAGATTTAGAACCTACTGTATAGTAATTTAAAATACAATTCCATTGTGAGTCATGATTTGAGTAATCCAATATTCTCTGAGGGTTCGAGTGGGGCTGCATGTCGACAATTTTCTCGGTTGCGAATTAGGTGAACCCGCTCATACATTTCGTTCCACGCCTTACTATGTGTTCATCATAAAGTAGAAACATTAATTTTTTACCATTTAGAAACATTAATCTGTATGCAAAAATAGAAACATTATTATTTTCTAAAGTTTCAGTATTTTCAATAAAATTCGATGAACCACCAGCCTCTATTAAATACCACTTATTAAATAGTGAACATGTTTGGTACATTGAGGGTTGATATAAAATATTTCAGACAAACTGACGTGAAAAATTTGAAGTCGCAAATAATTAAAAGATAGAATTTTTTATTATCATTTAATTTCACTTCTGTGTGAAGGAACACTTTTATTTTTCTAACTTCAAACATTTTATTTTTTTCGATTTTAAATATTTGCTTTCTTATACGAAATGTGGAAAAAGTACCGTTTTCATGAAAACTTTCGATTCCAAGATTTCGGTACCAATATTTTGAAATTAACAGAATACAAAAAGTAGAGTAATTCAAAACAATTTATTGTCATTGGAATGCGAATATATAACACCCATACCTTTCTCAAACTATAGAATTGTGTTCAATTGTCCTTTACAGATTCAGCGAAATAAGAAAATAGAAAATAAAATATGCATATTTTGATGTACTAATCATTAAATAAATAAATTTAAAGAAATTATACTACGGATCCGGCCCATTCCTTAAAAGGAATATTCTTCGCTCCTCCTGATGATGTATATATGGAAACGTCAAGAATTGATAATATTTCCGATCACAAAGGTATCAATTTGTGCCAAAATCGCCGAAATCATGCTTCTTTTTCTTCTACAACCCACACCGTGCGACTTATCCTAGATGCTTGTTTAGACGGCCGCGCAGTGTCATCCAATTTAGACCGGAACCTAATACATACACAGGGACTGTACCATCCTTCCTAACCACCATCTTCTCGGAAGGACTTACGGACTCACATGCTTAATGTGATCATACACCGCGTGAACACGGCAACAGTTTAGGCAGAGGCGGGAATAGATCTCAGATCGTCCGATTACAATCCCCGCGCGATAACCACTGGGCTTTCGCGAGCCCCAAAATGATGCTTGAACACAAAATATCAAAAATATATTTCTACCATTAATATATATCAACGAGGAGTTATGTGCGTTTTACCGGGAATTCTTAACCCTCAAATGTTTAAACTAGAGATCAGCTAACTTAGTACCAAATTTTGCAAATTCCCAAACTTTGATTTCCTCTATAAAACGCACATACAGACTGATAGACAGACATACATACATATGGTATGTCTGTCTATGTACCTTTCGACCTTTATTATTGTCTATTTTTCTTTCGATATTTATTCGACAATTATAATTTAAGAAAATGTGTGTACATTCTGTTGATAAATTATGATGATATAAATATATGGCTTTGTACATTGTCTAGTATTCCATTTTTTAATTTCATAGTTTTACATTTAAACACGCGAACTTTTAATGATTCTTTCTTCAGCACGTTTTCCCATTATTTCCATTTTAGAGTCGATATCTAAAAAGTCGAATTTAATTACTTTAATTGTACCATTTGAATTCACCTTAAACATTTGATTTCGTAAATAGTGACAAATACAGATTTAAATAGGAAACATGATAAAATTTTTTGCAGAAAAAGTGTAATGTAATGTTTGTAATTTAAATCACATTAATGTTAACGTTTAACGTTACGTTAAACTTTTTTTTCTTTTTTCAAAATTTTTTTATGGCGAAATGTTTTTGCGAACAAAACGAAATTTAACAGTAATTATGAAAAATACTTTGATATTTAAACATTTTTTTTCAAACGGCTGGAAAAAATACCTTAAGAAGCCTCGACATGAACTTTTTACAATACCTGCAGAAAGCTGTGATTTGGAAACACTTAAATATTAATAATCTAACAATTTACTTTTCAAACTGTAATCAGATGCACTTTTTGTCAGTACTTTTTTCTTATTAAAGATTTAAATAATCCATTTTCAGCAATTACGAGGAAAGAAAAGTAAATAACGAGGTCTTTTTTTCCCTTACAATATGGACAAATTATGACAGATCTTATATTCTTATATTCTTATATCAAACTTCAATATCTAAAAATTTTAACGTAAATGTATTTTAAGCAAAATCATACCTATAAATACTACAATGAGATATTTTATTGAAAGTATTGTGATGAAATGTTATTTAAAACTAGTTTTGAAATAATTATTTTCATTTTTAGTATTCTATTAAATTATGAACGCAGAATGCAGAATATCCACACTCGACGAATTTCAGTTTTGTGATTCGCGAGAGGGGAGTACGTATGACGCCCTTTGCACCAACGTATAAGGATCGCA
Organism: Amaurobius ferox; assembly: GCA_951213105.1. Lineage (NCBI taxonomy): Eukaryota > Metazoa > Arthropoda > Arachnida > Araneae > Amaurobiidae > Amaurobius > Amaurobius ferox. The sequence goes on from OX578145.1 coordinate 27,794,852, forward strand.
TGCAATTTCCTTGTTCTTTATAGGAATACAATTTACTTATTTTATTATTTTATATAACAACCCTGCTTTAATTCCCTGACACTGCAGGGTACATTTTCTAGTAATTTCGTAAAAATGCAAAATATACTTTTTTATACTGTCCCTTAATAATAATGTATGAATTAGTATTATTTGCGCCACGTTTAAATAGGAAGAAATAAATTTTGACGAGAAATTAGCTATAACATTCCAATATTCCAGTTATTGCTATTTGATTATTTTTTGTTCGATTATAAGGGAACAAGCAACAAATAAATTATTCAAAACCAAATGGTTAAATTTGGATAAAGCAATAATATTTTGTTATGCTATAAGTTTTCATAAATTTGCAAAAAAATATATAGAAAATGTATAAAATATGCTTTTTCAGATATATCCTCAATCATAAATATAAGTTTAAGAGTAAGTATATTGAAATTAATTACTGCTAATAACTTATTTTTAGAAAAATATATTCGTATACGAAAGCGATTTCACTTACATACCTTTGTCGAATTTTATACCCATATTTCACAGACGTAATAATAATGATCCTTGAAATAAAATATTTCTATTTAAAATAAGAAACTATGGTGGTTTTGTTTTCTGCTTCAGGACAAATTGCGCATCGTCGTTTTTATCGAACATCATTTTCTTCGTCAAATGTTCATTTTTCTGTTCTGATAAGGATAATTTATGATTGATTTTCTTTCTCATCTCACTAGACAGGCAGCATTAGCATGGTTGATATTTTCTATTATTTGTGGGTTACAAGCCACCGTCTACTATTGTGCTGCAGACGATAACTTTTATGAGATGACCATATAAGCCGTTAGTGCATTAATCCCTGCCCTGTTCAAAGTTGAATAAAGATGGCCATTAGACACGTCTTTGCTTTTAGAGCTGTAGAATTAATAATAAACATTTCACCAACTGTATCCACTCCACCTGTTGTTGCTTGTAGAAAGGAATTATTCTACGCTAATGTTTCATTGTCCTTTTTAAATTTACAGTAACTTTTGTGACTACTATAAATTTGAAAAATAGTTTATCTTCAGTATTTATATATACCAATAGCCAATTGACCGCCTGTCCATCTACCTGTCCGTCTGTCTGTCATGCATTTCAGTGCACTTTCCGTATAAACAAAGACTTGCAATTTGGTACGTTGGTCAATTCTCTAGAAAGATGGATTTTTTTAAAACGTTCATTGGAGGGTAGCTCCACACCAAAACGTTCGAAACGAGAAATGATAGAAAAACATACGTGACGATAAAATGGAAACTTTAAAGTTGGTGTATAGGTTCGAGAGGAAGAAACTGTGTAATTTCAGTTTTCCAAATTTTGTTACTTTAAAGGGTACAGCACACTAAAATGTACACCAAATTACCCCAGCTGTAGCTGGCCTTTCAAGAAATGATTACCCCTCACTAACAAAATAAGAACAGCTATTGGTGATAAGTGATATTGAAAGAAGACACTAAAAAATAAGCAAATGAATGAATGATTGATAGCGGTCATCTATTCTGTACTTCTGGTGACTCAGGACTTAAAGTAAATTGTATATGGATTAACCAAAATTAAACTATCTTTTCCGCATAAATTGCTCAAAACAAATGAACAATATTTACCCAACTTTTAAAAATGCCATTGATGTAAATACCAACTCAATAAAGTTAAACTTTGATACAATAAAATCTATGCATCTAATAGTAATGTTAGAGTCAGAACTCAAGCTGCCCTCTAGAAGTAAATAATTTATTGCAACATAAATAACTTTGCAAGAAAATGGTGTCTGTCATTGAAGCTCGCGTATTTAACAACTGAAATTCAAACATTTTTTATATGGATCTGAAGGACAGAGAGTGAACAAACAGTTTGGCCACAGGTGGACCTTGCAGCTTACGAGAAGTCCCGTATGACTAAAATATTCGTGTTAGCAATTTTAGAAAATATTTTGTTTTAAAAGTGGCAAGAAAATCATTGTTTCCTAAGAAACGCAACTAATCTTTTTAATTTTTCTTTATCAGTAAAGAAATAATGCATAATATATTTATAAAACGAAACAGAACGCATTCCAGAGATCTCAATTAATATTTGTTGGGAAATCTTAAATATATATCTAATATTAATAAAATATAATTATTGCTTATGAAATATTCTAATGTATAAATGTTAAAAATGGAGATTTGTGAACGTTAAAAATGAGAGAAGAATGCCATTTCATTTTTTACAAAAATTGAACATTATAAAATTAAAAGTGTTAATAGTGCAATTTTGAGCACCATACTTACGTTAAACATTTTCAATTAATTCATATCATTATCAGTTTTCTCAATGTGTATTCTTTAACGATCTGAAGAGATTTACCGATAAAAGTTTTAATGACTGCATGTCAAATGATCTCAACATTTTTCAGATTTTATGCTCAGATGATGCCTGTTTCATTTTTTGCTTTTGCTTCCACGATACGTTTAACTGAAGTTTCAATCACCATTAAATACATTATGTAAAATTCTTGCAGAGAATCATTCAAAAACTTTAAAGTGACTCTAAGATGCTTTCAAAAGATAGTTGCCAGATTCAACTTCACTTTTCGCAATTTCAGAGACTTATATAAATTTTGATTTTACTGTCCCCGAATAGAAATATGATTTGAAATGAAGAAATTGAGTATAGAACTTGTTAATTCCTACATGGTATATTGAAATTGCTTATACACAATTTATTTCTTAAAAATCTGATGGGGGCAGCACATGACTTTCCTTATATAATGCAATGAATTTAATACTTTTACAGTTAAAAAAATTTTATTCTTATAGTAGATACTTATATACTTTTCAAGATATTAAATTTTCTTCAATTAGTCGTCATTTTCATTGATTTAGAGTCATTTTTATCTATTTGACGAGATTTTCGTTAATTTGGCAACATTTAAAAGTCACCAAGTTGGCGACATTCCGCCAAATTTGTCGCCAAAATCTCGCCAAGCGTTATGGCCGGAGAAATGAGATATTCTTATAACAGATAAATGACTATTGGCGTTCAAATACAAAAGTATTACTCAACGTCTCTTTTCACATGAATGAAACGAGCTAGATCCACAAGAATGATGTCACCAAATTTATTGCCGGATATCACATATGGAAAGTGAACACGTTTCTCAACAGTTAATATATTTTTTTAATTTATGGGGTTTTTTGATAAATTTATTTGAAAAATGTGCAATATCTCAAGAACGGATTTTGCTAGAGTTTTAAAGTTTATATCAATCGTTTTCTAAGGCCAAATTACATAAGAAGTGTCTATTTACGTAACTTTATTCAAGGTTTTGATTTTTAATGATTTTTTCAAAATTTCACTCGAAAATTTAGGGGGGTTCTGAACAGTCGATTGCGTTTAATAACAATAGGCTTCTAGTATTCACGGATTGTGAGTTTTGTGCCGAATTTCATTCGAATCGTTCTGTTCGTTCGTGAGATATCGTCTCCACAGTCTCACTGACACACACCCACACCCACACACATACTTTCACACACACACACACACACACACACACACAGACATCACCTCAAAAATGTTTGATTCGTAAGCAGGGATGCTTGAAACGAGCTCTCCCGTCAAAAACTCGAATTCGAATTTTCGACCCCGTCACAATACTTTCCTTATACATTATGTATATAACGAAAGTAAAGAAGGTTTTATACTAAACAATTTTTAAACGTGGAGTTCAAATTGAAAGTTTATTGTAATAAAAGTAATTTGAGACTACGTAGAAGAAAAATAACATTTACGAACTTTGTAAAATACATTGGTGCCCTAGCTGGAATTGAAATACGGATCTTCGTACTGGCCAACCAACGCTCTACCATTATGCTACGGAAACGGAATTACAAGGTCTTATCGTCGCCGAAGTCTATGTATTAGCCAGCCTATAATGTCAAATCGACTTGCAGTGGATAATTTTACTGACTACCTCTGACTATCTTTCCTTTAGGTTATCCTCTTGCTGCTGCATTTATCCTGCAGATTAGCTTCCTACTTTGTCTTTGATCTCACGATTTGTAATCGGCGGTCAATATACCAGATTCAACAGAATCCCTGCCAGACGTACTAGACACTTTCAGAATCCTTCGAAGATCACAAAAATTTTATCTCGCTATTTTCATCACATTTATTGAATGTATTATGCTTCGTGATTATTGAGCCATTAAAAACCCTTTTACACATGAATATAATTATATAATAAATATTATAAGCGAAACATTTGATTAGTGATCCTCTGCAAAATTATTATTATAAAATCGCAAATGGCATTGATGTTGCGTATTCACCTGTGCCATTGCTTGTCAATGGTGCTGCTGCTATTGCCATGATTAGGAACTATAGGAATTATATTAGGGATTATATTCTCTATTCGGAATTATATTGGTGTATAAAGAAAACCCTGCTCAATTAAGAATATATTATCATAAGTAGATTTGATGTTGTGTACTCGCATGTAGTGTTATTTTTCAATGGTTTCTGATGACTTTGACATCCTCAAAATTATGAAATGTGGAGCACTGTTTTGTGTATCCGAGACAACATTGCGATTTCCACATCGCAAATATAATTAAGCATGTATCAAAGAAATAAAAGCCAAAATTTTACCATATTTTACTTGGATGGATGTGCGCTCAGGTGATTTATCATCAACAATGCATGTACTTTAGTTTCTATTTATCGTAGTCGAGGAACCAACCCACTGAGTTTACAAATTTAAGGATTGTAAATCCATTACGATTACAACTGTCGTCCCTCACTGCACTGATTAAAAGACCGTTGGTAAAAGACAAAATTGTTTGTATGGAACAATATGTTCGGAACAGCATATAGCTAATAACTCTATTACAAGATAAATCTACTATAATATATCTCTATTACAAGGAAACAAAACAACTGTCAGGTACAATACAACAGACAATAAATGCATAATTAACGCATAAAACAGCAGAATGTGTTTGCCAATCACTGACACATCGTATTGGGTTATTTGGTTCATATTAGGTTAATTGTGTCCATATGAATGATGACTTCCTTATAGGGACATAAAAAAAAATCCAGAAATTTCTGTAACTCGATAAAGTCGCCAACTTGTCGATATTTCGCCAAAACCATGAAAAATATTACCATGGTCAGACAAATCTACCTTCACATAATAACAATGGCGGTCTGTAAACGTGCTTCTTTCTCTTTGCTGAGAGACGGCTCAAGAAGTATTGTGAATGTCGATCTTGTATATCATTATTTTGTTGTGAGAGAAGCAAAGTCATCGAATTATATAGGGAATGTCCTATGATGTCCTCATAAGATTTTTATAATATTTTTTAAATTTTCAAAAGAAAATCGAAAAATTAAGTAAATTTCTCTTGTATGATCCATCTAGAACGTTTTCAGCCTCTTAAGTTTAATAAATGAAATAATTTAAATTGCTCAATATCTCATTATCATATGTATAGGGATATAACATTGAAAAATTATTGATTATTATTCATATATGTTCCAAATGTGTACATTCATGTAAATATGAGAGTCTGAATTTTTTACCCCATCATAATTGCTCAATGCTATGGTAAAAATATGATGAAGCACATTGCTTTCCTTACATAATACAAGTACTTTACTTATTTCAATTAATAATATGAACACACTGAGATTAATCTGTTTGTTTATCTTACTATCTCTGAGTAACGCTGCTACAAAATGTTGCCAAACGTGTTTCAATTAAGGCTAATCATTTCAATTTAGATACTAATCCAGACCCATCAGAATGTTCATAACCCTCCACTTGAGCACTGAATGTTTTAGATCACTCATTGACTTTCCACGTTCACTCCTACTTGAATTCAGTGTTCATATTAAAAACCGGAGCGTTCTTTTTATCTAATTAAATTATTTTATTTCACAAACGTGTTTGGCCAAGGGAAAATGAAGAGGATAGAAAAGAACAAACAGTCGGTTAAACAGAGAAAAAATGAACGATGACGAACGTGATGGCGAACACGCCAAAATCAAGAATCTTTGGAAAAAAAAAAATGCCGAAACATATAGGCTGCAAATTGAGCTGAAAACTCTACAGCAATCTCCAATCTATCGCCAAATTGATAAAAATGACGCCAAATGGGAGGCAATGATTTGCAAATTTTGAATTCCGTCGTAGCTTGTATGACGGGCATACCTTCTTCTGAGAAATAATGATGGGCAAGATCCACAGCACAATGTTTTAACATTGATGTACGCTGAGATTTTACTCTTTACTGGATGACAATATATAAAAATATTTTGAAATGGCAATGTGTCAGATCCACATAACATGCATTTCCACTGATGCATACAAATTTACTATAATTTACATGCATAATGTACTTACAAATAAACCTACTTCAGTCTTAAATATTGCAGTCAATATTCTGAGATTTATCACTGTTTCCTTATGAGAAAAATACTTTAAAAGTGATAAATTTCGAATAAATCTTATACTTGTTTTTAATTTACACTACATCAATATGTTTCTTTCTTTGTATGCAATACATTTATTCAAAAAATTTCTTGACAATACATGGTGTGAAATGTTGTGATACTAAATGAAATTGGTTATAGAGTGATTTTTACATAAAATGCACATATAAGCATTTTATATTAATAGGTGCCATAATGCATGCCTTCCATTTCATGGTAATGCACTCTTCTACAAACACATACACAAGCTGACGAACATATTTTCTACAGTATTTGAAATTTATTGTAAAAACATCAAAACATTTTTTTCTTTGAGTCATAATTTTGAATTTGAATATTTTCGAAGAAAACTGTGTTACGCAGTTAAGTTAATTATGCTGTCAGATTCGAAAATATTCTTATTAACAAAGGTATGTTTGGCTAGTTCACCAGTTCTAAGCACAGTCATTTAGAAATTAGTTTTCTCTTTAATTTTTGCACACAAGTTAATATAAATGTCTAATTGTATATTAAGCTTGTTATGTGATGAGGAGAGAAAATCTTAAAATACCTGATCATTATTACTTAATATTACAAGACTTTCGAACGAAGCTGGATTATTCTAATACAGCCTTACAAAGCGAAATTATGTTACGAAGTCCCCTCTGCTCTCTTAACTAAACTCAAATTATTTATGGTCTCCTTACAAACTGTACCTGTTCCACAAGAAGGATAAAACTCTCAAAATTCTGAATTGAAATAGTAAATTAATAATGCTCAAGCGACTGATACTTTGCGACATTTACCCAATTTACCATGTTGACGATATTGCACCAACTTTGTTTCCAAGTTTGCCAAATTAGTCGCATAAAGCAGCATGATAGAAATGCAAACGTACAAACAGACAGACACCGAATTCTGCCTTGTTTTATCAAACGAAAGTTTGAATTTAAATGTTTATTGATTATGGATAAAATGTTTAATTAGAATAGAACAAATTATGTAAGTAAGAATTCTTATTCTTTAAAAATGTTAATTAGAATTTGTATGGCTGAAATGATTCTATGGAATATGCTGGTAGACCGTTAATGAATTTAAGTGATACAGATATTTTGCACGTGAAATAATAAATACTACTTTTATATATTTAATTTATATAATGCCTAATACAGTTCAACTGATGATTAGATTTCTATCTAGTGCTTCATTTCCAACAATTTAAATTAACTATTAGAGCATACTAACTTTAAATCACTACACTTTAAATGAATATTCGTAGGATTTATAATCCTAGTTTTGCGAATAAATGCTGGATGTTAAATTGCAAACGAATATAAAGTTTCTTTTAAATATATTTTTGTCCATAGATAAATTCGCTGTGTTGTCACGAAACATAATGATTATTATCAAAATGATACTGGCAAACGCTTTTGTTACACAAAATAACCACATATAAATAACCCCAAGTAATTTATCCCCGTTAGCAATTTACTTAAAGTATAATCTTTTACGATCTTAAAATTCTTTAACGATCAAAGCTGTAATGACTTTATATCAAACGATTTAATCGTTTTCGTATCATATGCTCAATTACACATTGCTTATCTTTGTCTCCTTCGGTTATATAGTCATGTGAAACTAAAGTTTTAATTACCATTAAATAAATCATATCAGTGCCATCAAGCCATTATTTGAGAATTCTTTTTAAGGCATGTGACATAATCATAGAGAATTTAATTTAAGGAATGAGCCAACATTTAAGTAATATAGTTTGTTAATTAGTAAAATTATGAATAAATTAAAATAAGGAACGGCAATTCTTAATGTTTAAGAGCCTAAATTAATTAACTTGAGTGCGGTGTAATACGATTTTCTCATACCGAAATGTCCTTTTAAGTAACTTGTATTTTTTATTTATTTTTTATTTATTGAAAATTCTATATTTTTCTTTTGAAAAACGTGTATCAATTATAACAAGTTACCCTTCATGTTAAAGGGATTGAAAAAATCTCACGATTGATGCGAAGTTTTGTAATTTGCAGCCTCGGTTGGGGATCTCTTGCACCCCGAAGGGGACTAATAATGCTACGAACACAAAACTTGTATCACTGCTATTTTTCTTTACAATGAATAAAACTGATTATTTCACGATCATTGAACTATAAATAACTCATTTTTGCATAATTATGTAAAATGTCCTATGCTGCCATTTAATAAAAAATATGCTATGTATAGAAACATATAAAATTTAGAAGTTTTCGTTCGAATTAAAAAACATTCGAATTCTAGGTGTTTCGTTAATAAAGCCGGATGAAATGTTTAGTGAAAATCCAATATTGGCATAAAAATATATTATACTTATTATTACATATTATTATTACGTATTGGCATAAAAATCTGGAAATCGGAATTTTTCGTGAAAATACGTATATTCTATAGTAAAAAAAAACAAAAATGTTTGTTTATGATAAATTAAAACTGTTATTTTATATTACTCTCCGTACAATACGTAGTTTATATGTTGAGAAAGTATTGTGACAAGATAGAACATTTTGAAACAAGTTTTTGGATAATTTTGTTTATAAAAGAACAGAAAAACTAATTTTTAGTTTGTTTAGGGCCTGGTTAGCTTGTCTACATATGGCGAGAAGATAAAAAGAGGAGGGTCCATGTTCGATCCTCACCGCCTCCAAAAAGTAACTCTTTATCTGCGCGAAGTATAGCCACTATAAGTCTGTACATATGAAGATCATTCCGAAAGGTGATGTATCAGTAGAAATAGGGTACTATCCATGCAGTGGCAGCCATCACTGGGTTCCGGTCTAAATTGGTTGGCTTAATGGAAACTGCCTCTTGTAATTAGACAAGTCTATGTCATATGGTGCCAAAATGGGCCAATTTTGACCACTAAATGATGTCCTTATCAAGTGCCAGGCCATTGAAAGAACGAAATAACTACGTTGACGGAAATTCGTCAATTACATTGCACAAAAGAGCAAATAATATGTCTCTTTGTATTGAAAAAAATAGCTGCCGCTGCCTACGCCGCTGTTTGACACGTTTCCCGTTTCTCGAGGTTCTCTGTTTTGTACCGCAAAAACTATCGCATATAAAAATATGAAACTTGGAACACTTGTAGAAAAAGCTTTGAGAAATACGCTGAAATAAACCGTTTTTTGATATAGTAGTAGGATTCAAAAGTTCCCGGACTGAGTCTATAACTTAAAAAATATTATCACTTAAAATGCTGATATACATCCTCCTTCGAAATAAGACCCGTGCGCAACAACACACTTTTGCCATCGCTTGTAAAAGTCATCGAAACATTTCTGGAATCCTCTTTTAACCATGCCCTTTAACTCAGCCGGCGATGCACTTTTAACTCCATTTGCGGTTTGAAATCGACGACCCTGCAAGCAACTTGCCAGTTCAGAAAATAGGCTGCAGTCGCAGGAAGCGAAATCCGGGGAGTAAAGAGGATGTGGCAAAACAGTTGTTTGCGTTTTCGCAAGAAAGTCGGCGACGAGGAGGGATCGGCGTGCAGGAGCATTGTCCTGCAAAAACACTCATGATCTGATCCATTTTGGTCTTCGGTTAACATGCAGGGAACGATGTGTTGACGCACCCTATGCATGTTGAGATCCTTAGTCAGTATCCGTTGGCATGTGACCTCGGATATCCCAACTGATTCTGCTATTTCCGCTATTGTTTGCTGACTGTTCCCAGGTACCTTCGCAGAATCCTGTTTTCAGCGGTGCGAGAAGTCTGCGGACGGCCAAAGCGTTCGTCGTCATCGGCACTTTTCCTGCCTTCTCTGAAACGTCGATGCCACTCAAAAGCTTGCGTTCGCGATAATGTATCACTGCCGAACACATGCCTCAACATTTTTGTAAACCTCCGTAGTACTCTTTCCCAAGCGAACACAACATTTGATATTAATTATCTGCTCAAGAAACGCCATTTCTTTCAATCGCCCGTCACTAAGTGCACCCGACTACAAAATACGACGTCGTGGCGCGCCACCAACCACGTGATTTGGGTCAAACCGCTTTTAGAAGAGGGAGAGAACGTAGTAACACAGAAACGTTATCGTAGTCGCTCTGCTACACATATTTTTCAGTTATAGACTCAGTCCGGGAACTTTTGAATCCTACCTCGTATATTGTAGTTTAAGAAATATTTATTGTCAAATTCAAAGACAAAGTATTTTAGCTGCGAGTTCGAGTCCTGAATAGACTAACAATAGCAAGACGACAAAGTTTTGTAGACAGGTGCCTACCTGGGGGAATTTTGCAGGACGGAGTGCCTTTTTTCATTTCGATATAGCTTTTGAGATATTTCACTTTTTATGCACTTCTGAAGTGATTTTTTTTTTCGCATTGGAACGTCTAGCGATTTCTCTGTCTCGTACCGTAAAAACTATGTCACCGTTTTATGACAGTAATGGCTCGGAAAATCATGATCCCAATAAATACACGTTACACAAATTACAGGTGTGGTTGGGGCAAAGGCATCCTGGGACCAGAACATAAACTAATTTTCATTAGAAACTGAAAGAGCCAACGGCGCAAAGATGCAACATTGCGCTGAGGAGCATCCGATGAGAGCAATGACGAAATATCTTGACCTCAGGCAAAATGATGTGGCGACAAGGAGAAAAGGCAACGAATATATTTGCAAAGAGAGCGAAAGGTCGTGATGTATCGAGTACTGTGGTTTAGAGAGAGAGCGGTGATTTTCAAGCAGTGAGTGGTTATTCGTTTTTGTAGTGAAAATGTTTTATAAAGAGATGAAGTCTGACTCTAAATGTCAGAAAAGAAGAGGAAAAAATTTCCATGTTGAGCAACAGACCTGAAATACAAATGTATGTGCCAGTTTTCCTGTATATTAAGTAATTTTTATCTTTCGAATAAGAGTCAAAGACCTAGTCTCACACGGTACTTTTCTCCTCTTTAAACGGTTGTTAAAATTAATGGAATTTTAATTATAACAATAATAGATATGTGAAAAAATGCTAATTTATTTTAAAAATTTAAAATGTGGGTTTTTTAAGTGTTTTGATTTAATAATTATGTTTAGGAATTTGTGAAAAGAAGTACTTGTGGGTTTTGCGGCCACGATAGCAATGTACTAAGTATACGATTCACGACCATCTTACTCCTAGGTTATTACAAATTTCTAAGTTATGCAGGGCGCTCATATTTTTAATTTATTACCACAAGAAGAAAAAAAATGAATGTTATATGCCAACATTTTGGGAATATCTATGTTGGCCAGAAAATTCAGTCCAATCATGTATATGGCTCTAAATATCTTAAAAACTTTAGTAACTTCCCTATAAATGCGGGTTCAGTTATATTTCATTCATTTACTTATTTTTAAATTATTCATGTTATTCATGATGAGTTTGATAAATTTCGGTGACAAATCAACCGGCTATCATCAATTTTGATAGAAATAAGTAAAAATACTTAAATAGAAAATTAACGTCCTGATTAAATAAATATGCAAATGTATGCATATTTCGTGTTTGCGCGTTTTGCAGTTGTTTGCAATACCTCTAAAACTACTCAACAGATTGAAAACAAATCTGCTATGCAATACTTAATCTGACAATGAAGTTGCTGTTTTATGAACAAATATATGTTTCATTCAAGGAATTACAAGGGATTTGTAACCCCATGAGAGGCACTTACACCCTTTGTGTGTCTGCTTCATGCTGTTTTCGGTGTGCGTCCGGCATGTTTGCAAAACCCCAAGTTTAATCCGATTAGCAGCAATTAAATAATCCAAAGTAAACTGATTACAGGAGCTCAAAATGAAGTTGTGTTTAATGTAACATTACGGCATCTGACTGTAAACAAATTGAAATTCATATTTGATCCTAAATTTCCTCATTAAAGAAATTTGATTAAGGAAATCGTATATATAATTACATTAATAATCTATAATAAAAAATTGTGTTTTCCTTTAAGATCAAATATATCGATCGCAGAGTTCTGGTTATTCATAAATCAGCTCAACCGATATTTATTTTCATTTTCTTTTTTATTTTACGTATAAATGAATTTAATTTATGCCTAATTACTTTACCTATTCATAATACTTTTAATATCCTTAATGTTGGAAATGTTGTTGAAAGTGCATTGATGAAAGTAACTAATTGACGTAAATGTGAGATGTATTATATCGTGATGCAGTAGTGATTTAACGAAATGCGGCATGCATAGTACTCAGCAAAGATATAAACATATGACACTTACTTGACCATTGTTTATACTTATTTTTACTCTCTTTATATACAATAATGTATTGTGATAAGGCTTTCACACCTCTGTGTTAAAATTGTATATTAAAGTATTGTTTTATTTCTGTGTGATTGAAAGTGTCAATTTCGAAATATAGATGTCTTTTCTACATGTTTTCAATTACATTGACTTTTAAGGGAAGTGAACTCTAAAATCGCAAAAGTGTTTATGTTCCAGAAAAATAGTAATAGTTTTGTATTTTCGCTTCTCAGTCGCTAGTTGGGAACTTGCAGGTTTTGCGCACGCGCGCGTTTGAAAAAGGATTTTGGAGGCAGTGTGGAAGGAGTCGTGGAAAAATGTAGACGTGTGTGTTTGATTCGCGTATGATCGCGAATTTTAAGAAAAGGTGGATTAATTTTGAAAGTGGAAGGATGTGATTAAAATATGTAACATAGTTCGACAAGTTGTGCGTAGAGTCGTTTGGCTCGGTTCAGAGATGAGTCACTCGTGTTTTTAAATGAATCAGCCTGGTAGTAATGGAATAATGAGTCTTGTGAAAAGAGAAAATGGTTCTTTCACTGGTCGGCTTGAATCGCTAATAGGGCTAGAGGGAAAGCTCATTTTACAGCGATTTGTATTTGCCTGACTCCTCCTTGTGTCCTAAGGTACGAATCAACCAATCTCCGTAACCAACCAAGATGTCGAATTCCGCCAGCATGATGTTGTGTAGTCAAGTTTCCCGACCATTATGGATTTTGTTCTGCGCAAGAATCTCGATGAGTTTATGCCGAGAGTCCATCCTGATATCCTTTCCCATGGTACAGAATTGTAAATGTTATATTTAAAAGAGACGAGGTAAAGTTTTATATATATTTAGTCTTCCACCTAACGAATAGAGTGTTAATTGTCAAATCCTCGTGAGTATCAAGTCATTGATGATGTTATATGAAAATGTCGTATATGTTCAAAGTATACAAATGTGATATATAAATGTCAAGTATAATATGAGGAATATTGTGTTTATTTTATGTATCAGAAAATATGTGTATTCTCTTGGTTCCTCTTCCTCCAGGGGTGTTCTTAATGGTCACCCTACCGAGTGTAACTCTGAGTTATTGCGAGAGATGCTTGTACTCCACTGTTTTCGATCAAATGCCTTGTTATTTCATGTTTAATAAATGTGTTTGATTTCAAAACTTTGTCTTCTCTGTCGAGTATACCAAAACGTTCGCGACAGAATTGGTGCCGTTACTTTTCTCGGTGAGTGGGGAAGAGCTGAGAGAATTAAAATTTTTAAAAAATTTTCTTAAGAATTGAAATTTTGAAGGTTAAAAATTACCGTTGTGCTAAAATGAGTGTTTTCTTAAGTAAACAGAGTTCCATGTTCTGTTTTCGGTATTCTCAAAAACGAGTGTTCTTGGAATTTGATATGTGCCATTTGATAAAAAAAATTGATTTGTTTGCATATTTATGTCATTTGATTTGATAAAAACTGGTTTTATTGTAAATACTGTTTAAGAACATTGCAATTGCATATTGTGTTAAACTATACGAGTATATTTGATTGTTATGCAAAATGGCTCCAATTACTAGAAACAAAAAAGTAAATGTCGGTAAGATGAGTAAAAATTCAAGTAAAAAATTAAATTCCTCCTTGAATTTGTCGCTTGAGATTGCTACTGAGTCGGATACTGTTAATTCTAGAAGTAAAGTTAAAAATGTTAGCCACAAAGCTAAATCTAATGAGGAAAATATATCAGATAAATCGCCGGTATGTCTGAATTCTTCTTCTGGCACTTTGCCAAATCAAAACAGTGCTTCATCGGTAAATGATAACATGTTAAAATCATTCCATATTTTCACACCTAAGTTCGCACATCATATTCCAAAATTCTCGGGAAATTCAGAGCTTTCGTTGTCACAGTTTTTGGAAAAGTTAAATTTAGTAGCCACTCATGCAAACTGGAGTGAGTGTGACAAATTAGTTTGTTTGAGATTGAATTTAGAGGGGGAAGCAAATAGATTGATTGAAGAGAATCCAAAGCACAGAAATTGTAAAAATTTGCAGGAAATTATTCACATTTTGAAAGATCATTTTGAAGTGACCGAAAATGTTACTAAAAACATAATTTCACTCGTCAACTTTACACAGAGACCAAATGAGTCGGTTAGACAGTTTTCGATGAGAATCGAAGCTGCTTCATTTAAGGTTGTTCCGGAAGATGTAGATTCCGAAAGTGAGAATAAAATCAGGCAAACACTTTTAAAAACTTCATTTATTAATGGTTTATATCCGGAACTAAAAAGATTGGTGTTGTCACAAAACCCTAGAGATTTTTATTCGGCTAGAAAACTTGCAATTCTTGAGGAATCTATTTTAAATGAAAATAATGCTATGTACTTGACTAATCCGGTACTTACAAAAAAAGGTGTTCTCACACCAGAAAAATATGTTCTCACACCAGATCAAAGTGAAAGTATGTCAGATTTAAAAAGAAAAGTGTTAGAACAGGAAAGGGACATTGAATTTCTTAGGGGTAAAATAGAAAAATTTAAGTTTAATTCAGATAAAGTTAACGAAAAGCGTTCACCGCGTCCAAAGTGTGACAAATGTGGTAAATTAGGTCACGTTCAAGAACAGTGTTGGAAAAAGGTTTTTCAAAAAAGAGATGTGTACGGTATAAAATGTAGGAAAATTTATACCAGTCCTGGAACTAGGTATCACCAGGGTGAAAGACACAGAGGGCAAATGTCTGCAAATGAGTGGAAGTATAGAAAGCAAGGAACGCAAAATTATAAAAATAAGGAGTCATATAAATCTTTGCAAAATTCCAAAAATCATTCTTCTGGGAATCAGAGTAGATATCCCATGCACAATTATAATAATAGAAAAACTTTTGATAGGCAAACATCACATTTTGAGGAAAATAATATTTGTCATAATATTACAAATTCTTTGTCATCTTCTTCTATTATAAAAGGAAAATTAGTGAGCAGTGAAGTGTCAATATTGATTGATACGGGTAGTTCAATTAATTTAGTGTATGAGGAAGCTTTAAATACTGTACCCATTGCACATATGTTGCTAACATACAAACCAACAATTTTGCGTAGCTTTAGTTCACAAGATACTAAAGTTGAATGTTTAGCCACTATTTCACTAAATTTGGGAAAAGAAAGATTCCCTACCGAATTTTTTGTGTTAAAATCACCAGCTCCTATTTCATATAATGTAATCCTTGGTAACAAGTTTTTACATAAACATAATGCTATTATAGATTATAATCACTTCTGTTTTAAGTTTTCAAACTTTTCCATTCCTTTTGTTGGTTATCAATGTACGAATAATTTACTTTCGATTTCAAATCATGAACCGGCAAATGAGTCGGAAATTGCAGACTCAAACCTAAGTAGTGTCGCAAAGCGTATTGCTGTGCCTGACTCGCAGATGAGTAGTGGAAAAAATGTTCGTGTGGTAGAGGACTGTAAACCGAAAGAGTTCCATACGAATGCGTGTGCCAAATGCAAAGCAGATCTAGCACCGGTAGTGAATGAGTCTCAGGTCATTCGGGAAGAGTATGTGAGCAGAAATTTTTCGGAAAATAATGTAGTGCCACATTTGGGTAGTGAAGAGGTACATATTAACGATTTGGAAAATGGAAGCAAATCTTTTAGAGATTTGGTAGTAAATGCACAGAATGTTACTTTGCATATGGGGGAAAAGCAAAATCATGTTAGAGGTGGTACTGAAGTTAACTTTGTCATTCAACACAAAAACAATCCATGTAATCAGCAATTGGTCCACGGTAATAGATTAACTCCTTTACCTCCTAGACGTAGTGAATTGATTTCTAGCACATATAATGATAACATTGATAATTCTTCAACTCAAGAAACAAGACAATTTAAAAGTAGATATATTCTAAACCATCAAAATAGGGTTAAAACTCAAAATGTTCCTAATTCACACAAGTATGACTTGCGCCCAAGAGGCCAATTTATTCATTAAAGTTACTTGTCAATTAAGGCAATATGTCAAGAGAGCAATTGGCTCAAAAGTAAAGTAAAATGTTTAGATTATGAAATTCTCACATTTTCAAAAAAAAAAAAAAAAAAAAAGACTGATATTGTTGTGAGATGGACAATTATGTTTCATAATATTATATTTTCAATTGTTTCACAAAATGTTTTGCAAAACTGTATGCTATGTTAAAATGGATCCGATATTTCTGAACTTCTGTGTAATTTGCTTTATGTGTCAGTCAGCTGAATGTTCTGTACTGCAAGTTCTGTGCCAGTGCAGCTTTCTGAATGTGAGTGCCATGTTAATCAGGTTGAAGTAGTGTTTTAAAATTCTAAATACTTAAATAATAATTTTTTTTGCTTTACTTTAATGATAAGCAGTAATGTTTTAAAGTAATTTTAAGATAATTAAGTACTTGATGGATTAGAGTTTTGGTAAGGATTTTTAAGGATAACTGATAATTTTTATCTCTGTTTTATTTTATGAATGTGTGAATGATTTTTTTTTAATTTAAAGGTCTAGTAAATTTTAGAAATTTTTTTTGTCATTTGGTGTTTGTTGACTTATTGGTTGGGGGTACCGCCACCTCTAGGTTTGCAACTTTCTAATGGACTTGTTTCTTGCCTGGGTGCCTGATCAACATTCTTGGTTTGAAAATTTGTCTCATTTTCTAAATTAGTAATTTTTTTAAATGTCTTTTAAAGTAATTTGTTGGCAAGGTTGGATAATAGTTAATAAATTGATTTCTGTGAAAAGTAAATTTATAGAAATTTAATTGTAAAATTTTTGAAGAAAGAAAACTTTTTGTTTAGTTAAACTTTTTGTGAGTTGAGTAAACTAAATTTTCATGTCTCTGTGGTACTCACCAGAAAATGTATTAGTGTTTAAATTTTAAAAGGGGCAATTTCATCATTTGTGTCTTGTTAATTTGGTGTTGTCTTGTAAAGGTCTATGCCTGTATTGAGACTTATTTTTTTTTGACTCACGAGTCAAACTTTAGGCCACTCTTGGATTTTGGTTATTATGCTGGTCATGATCTTGTTTGTTTTTGTTTTTTTCTTTGATGTACATGTACATCGCTCAAAATTTACACTAAATTCCTCTCAATGGAACATATGTCATTGGGAACTTAATGCAGGTATTTTCCTAGTATTGTGCGGAAAAATTCCCCGCTTTGCAGGAAATTTTTCTCCCGGGCCCCGAAGGAGTGTGATAAGGCTTTCACACCTCTGTGTTAAAATTGTATATTAAAGTATTGTTTTATTTCTGTGTGATTGAAAGTGTCAATTTCGAAATATAGATGTCTTTTCTACATGTTTTCAATTACATTGACTTTTAAGGGAAGTGAACTCTAAAATCGCAAAAGTGTTTATGTTCCAGAAAAATAGTAATAGTTTTGTATTTTCGCTTCTCAGTCGCTAGTTGGGAACTTGCAGGTTTTGCGCACGCGCGCGTTTGAAAAAGGATTTTGGAGGCAGTGTGGAAGGAGTCGTGGAAAAATGTAGACGTGTGTGTTTGATTCGCGTATGATCGCGAATTTTAAGAAAAGGTGGATTAATTTTGAAAGTGGAAGGATGTGATTTAAATATGTAACATAGTTCAACAAGTTGTGCGTAGAGTCGTTTGGCTCGGTTCAGAGATGAGTCACTCGTGTTTTTAAATGAATCAGCCTGGTAGTAATGGAATAATGAGTCTTGTGAAAAGAGAAAATGGTTCTTTCACTGGTCGGCTTGAATCGCTAATAGGGCTAGAGGGAAAGCTCATTTTACAGCGATTTGTATTTGCCTGACTCCTCCTTGTGTCCTAAGGTACGAATCAACCAATCTCCGTAACCAACCAAGATGTCGAATTCCGCCAGCATGATGTTGTGTAGTCAAGTTTCCCGACCATTATGGATTTTGTTCTGCGCAAGAATCTCGATGAGTTTATGCCGAGAGTCCATCCTGATATCCTTTCCCATGGTACAGAATTGTAAATGTTATATTTAAAAGAGACGAGGTAAAGTTTTATATATATTTAGTCTTCCACCTAACGAATAGAGTGTTAATTGTCAAATCCTCGTGAGTATCAAGTCATTGATGATGTTATATGAAAATGTCGTATATGTTCAAAGTATACAAATGTGATATATAAATGTCAAGTATAATATGAGGAATATTGTGTTTATTTTATGTATCAGAAAATATGTGTATTCTCTTGGTTCCTCTTCCTCCAGGGGTGTTCTTAATGGTCACCCTACCGAGTGTAACTCTGAGTTATTGCGAGAGATGCTTGTACTCCACTGTTTTCGATCAAATGCCTTGTTATTTCATGTTTAATAAATGTGTTTGATTTCAAAACTTTGTCTTCTCTGTCGAGTATACCAAAACGTTCGCGACAGTATAAGGAAAGTATTGTGAGGGGGTCGAAAATTCGAATTCGAGTTTTCGATGGGAGAGCACGTTTCAAGCATCCCTGATCACAAATCAAACATTTTTGAAGTGATGTCTGTGTGTGTGTGTCAGTGAGACTTTGGAGACGATAACTGACGAACGAATTGACCGATTGGAACGAAATTTGGTAAAAAAATCACAATCCATAAATACTGGAAGACTACTGTTTTTATCAGAAATCGAATGTTCAGAACCCCCTAAATTTCTGAGTGAAATTTTGAAAACATCATCAAAAAATTAAAACCTCTAAGAAAGTTACGCAAATAGATTTTTCTTGTGTAATTTTTTATTAGAAAACAATTGACTTAAATTTTAAAACGCTAATATGAACCGTTCTCGAGATATTGCACGTTTTCCCAATAAATTTATTAAAAAATCCCATAAATTAAAAAAAATATAAACTGTTGAGAAACATGTTCACTTTTCATATGTAATACCATGCGATAAATTTGGTAACATCATTATTGCGGATCTAGCTCATTCCATTCATGAGAAAAGATACTTTGAGTAATACTTTTGTATTTGAACGCCAATAGTCATTTATCTTCTATAAGAAGAACTCATTTCTCCATCCATAACGCTTGCGAGATTTTGGCGACGAATTTGGCGGAATATTGCCAGCTTGGCAACTTTTTGAAATGTTGCCAAATTAACAAAAATTTCGCCAAATGGATAAAAATGTCGGCTAATGGTCGAAAATTAAATATCTTGGAAATAATATAAGTATCTACTATAAGAAAATCCTATTTTTTACTGTAAAAGTAGTAAATTCATTGCATTACAATAAGAAAAGTCATGTATTGCCCACATCAGATTTTTTTTATATCTTTACAAAAAATGTTTTTTTTTTCTGTTGCTTAATTTGGCGCTGCATCAAAATTACTTTATAATACAGCATTTTAAACAGTAACAAATCAAACACTGCTGCAACATCTTATACTTCAATACATCGATTCCCAGCCAGACCAAAATGCTCGCCAGTTCACGCAGATTACAGGCATTTTAAATATGTAGGTTCGTAAATCCTTCCGAGAGGCTGATTAATTATTTCAAGGTACAGGCTGATTGAACTATTTATAGAAGTGATCCAATAAGGTCGAATGTGAGAACTACGTTCTGACCATTGCGAGGAAGTTCAATGCAAATGGATTCTTAATACTTACAAGCCATGTCCCAAGTGTATGAAAAATTGTAAGTCTCTACATTCAGCAGTTTTTGTTGTACAATTCATATCTCACTGAGTCTTCACGCCCACTTATTTGTTCTATATAGGACAAATAACTCCAACATTTATAAATGTCCCGAAAGAAATTCCTAGTTTTAGCTTATTCTCATTATCTATAGGTTATTATCCCACTTGCATGCAACGTTTCAAGTTTTTTTTTATTTCAGTGTAAGTATCCCTTATTCCCTCAGTTTTATTTATACGTGTATGATGAATGAATGAATGAATGGAAGACATGAAGGCGGGTAGCTCCGAGAGTGTCCATCATAGCGACCAGAGGTCTATTGTACTATTCACAAAAATGATAAAGTCCCTAAGAAAAGGGACCAGTAGCCGAAGCAAAAATCAGTAGACACTTAACAGGAATATCTGCAATTCCCAGTGCTCGATCACATGTCGACCCAAGTGTTCAAACCTTATGGCGGAGAACACCTCACACTTACAAAGTATGTTTGGGATGGTTTCTTCACTGTAATTGCAGCCTCTACATAAGGAATCCTTGATGACACCCATAATATTTAGTTGTCTTTTAAGGGTACAGTACCCAGTAAGGAGCCCAACAGCCCTTCTGATTACAGTTCTACTGAGCTTGAATAATTCCTTTTGGCGCATA
>OX578145.1:27820891-28058391 GCA_951213105.1 Amaurobius ferox
GTCTCATTAGCTTCTACATAATTGGTACAACTAATAACAACTTTCTGAACATATTTCATCTCAATCATTAATATATTCATATTTACAAATTTAACATATTTTGACAATTTTAGAAATGATTACTTATTAGAAATAATTACCCGAGCGTTTTTTCTCTTTGTTCTCTAGAAGCATCTACTACTTAAAAATAGTTAAATAAGCGTCCGCTACTGCAAAAATAGATTTCAACACAATTTCATCCGGAAGTTGTAAGCTCTAAATCGTAAGTGCTCACAACAAAAGCAAAAAAAAAAAAAAAAAAAAAAAAAAAAAATCTGATGTGAGCAGCACATGACTTTCCCTACAGACTCATATTCACATTCTCTATTTCTTTAATAATTCATTATATTGGGTTTAATTGCACAAATGGCGGCCACAATTATTTAAAATGACACAGAATAGGCTCTTTTAAATCAATTTTTGTTCGCAGTTGGCAACTGTACGATCTTTCAAAGGCGGCGTAATGTGAATGCGAAAGAACTAAAATATCTCTAGAACGACTAGCCATAATGTAATAGGATTGGTTTTATTACTTTCATTGTTAAAGATTATGTATAAAAATATTTAATTGATATATTTGAACATACGTAGTATTTTATTTTAGGATTTTTATGATTATATTATTTTTTTATATTAGTATTTTATTTTTAGTAGTATTTCATTTTTTTTTTATTTGAGGATTTTTATGGGCCATTTCGTAAATAGATGCAGGTTACTTTTTTCCGAATTGTACCAAAATCTAATCAGCACCAGGGTGACCCAAAAGTGACTTATCTACTAAAATTTTGTGAAAATTGATCCATTAGTTTTTCAACTAGAGTGAATACAGGCAGTTCTTGCAGGTCATTTCACCAAGAAAGTCGGGTTGTTTTTTCCCGAATCGTACCAAAAACTAATCAGCACCAGGGTCATACATAAGTGACTTACCTACCAAATATTATGAAATTTGGTCCATTAGAGAATAGTAGATATTTTGAGTAGAGTATCATTTTTGAGTTAGAGTAGATAGATACATTGCACAGACAGACACACAGGCAGACAGACAGACAGGTAGACACACACAGAGACATACATACATATAGACGCCACTCTAAAAATAGTGTTTTCTTGTTCTAGAGGTCTCGAAACATGTAGATCTGTCAAAAGCACGAGTTGCGATTTTCGGCATGATTCCTATACTTTCCCTATACATTACCATGTATTGCAGGGAAACTAAGAAATTAATAAAAAGAACGATGAGGAAAGATGAGGCGTGGCTTAAGCCTTCCTAGTGGGCATGCACAGTTGTCCTTTCGGGTTCGGTTTAAACATCATTGGAAAGAACGTTGTTTTACTTTTACTTTCCCTACAATACATGATAATGTATAGGGGAAGTTAGGACACGTTTAGACACTTATAGAATACGAAAACCTACTTTTAGCGTGAAGCCTGTGTGTATGGCTGTGTGTCTGTGCGTCTGTCTGTCTATATGTACAATGTATGTATCCACTCTAACGGAAAAACTAACTGACCGAATTTCATAAAATTTGGTAGGCAAGCTACTTCTGGGTTACTTTGTTGCGATTCAGAAAGAAAAAGTACCTGCCTTTTTTGCGAAATGTCCAAAATAATCTTTTAAATATAAAATAACAGACTACGTATTGTCAAATATATCAATTGAATTCTTGTTTTTATACGCAATTTTTTGACAATGAAAAGAATAATACCAACCCCATTACACTAGACCTAGCCTTTCTCGAGATATTTTAGATTTTTCGTATTTTCGCTACGCAGTCTTTGGAGATAAGCCCAGCTACCAAATGAGAACGAAAATTGAATCAAAAGTTCAAATTCAGAATGATTTGAAATAATTATGGGTGTTTTATTGTACAATTTAACTCAATTTAATGAATTATTGATGAAATAAAGATATTGTGAATATCAGTCTGCGGGTAAAGTCATACGTTTCCCACATGAGATTTTTTCGATAGTATCAAGATGATAACTTTGTGAAACAAGATTTACATTTATATGAGGTGAGTCATAAGTAGCTAATACACATATCAACATCATTCTTCTTAGATACAACTCAACTCATTCGTTTAAATACTGACAGATGGATCCTGTTAATTGCTCGATTTATTTATTTTTCAATCCAATTTTTAAAATTATGTTTGTTGATTGAGTACATCGGGTTTATAACAACAAACTATCACCGTATTTAGAAACAAGCATTTGCTGTGGTTAACTTTGAATATATATGTTTATATTGTAATATATTGTAATAAATTATATGTTTATATTGTAAATAAACATCTACAAATGCAAGTTCTTTAGTTATTAATATATTTTTAATATATATATATATATATATATATATTATAGTGTGTTTGTGTTATGTATTTAAATTATATAACTATAACAAATTTCTTTCATATTATCTAATATAATGGCAATACGTCAGTAAGAACTGCACTGTATTCATTATTTTTTACCTTTTAATCTATCTAGCGTGACAATTCCTTATTCTTGGCTAGCTTCATTTTGTTCATATTGACTGTAACATTTTCCCCACTTTTTCCCAAAGTTTGAACAAAGTTCTTCTGGATTTTCGTAACTAGTTATGGCCTCTTTGTTACAAAACTCCTTAAAGAAATTAGTTCCATAGGCGAAAAATTGGTAGTTAATTTTCTTACGAGCAAACTTCCGAAAATTTGTTTGGATGCACCGTTTGATTACTTTGAACTAAAAAAATATCATTGTTAAAGTGTCAATCTTTAGTATGTGTAAGTGTTCCTCATGACTACAAACTTAGTAGATTTGATATGAACATGTTTCATTTTTATATAATAACATCTTGTGTTTAGAACAGAATATGTAATATATTGCAAATAAACATCTGCAATTGGAAGTTCTTAATGACATTTAATTATTGAGGCTATACAGGTGTTTGAATGCACGATTGCATTTTCAGGTATTTTAATGCAAAAGAATTTCATAACGTGAATTGCATTAAAGTAATTTGAGTAAAAATACCTCAAATAACATTAATAGGAATGAAATGCTTCCATTTCCAATACGGTTTAGTAAATTTACAGGACACAACTTATTGGACAATTACATTTTGTAGCACGAGTTACCCTACACACTTGCAAACAGAAGCATTTTATACATTATGGGTTTAACACGAGATGTAAATTGATTAAAGATATATCAGGTTTGGCAAGTGTAGTGCCAGCATACAGGAATAAGTCCGAACAACTTTCGTCTTATTCCAGACATTGAGGTGATCAAATACTACCGCAAACTGTGATCAACGCAGCCGTAAGATCAACAATGCAGATAGCACATATTACAAACTAAATATTGAAGTTTAATATTTTTTATTAGTACTTTATTTCTGACATGTTAATTTCAAATGTGAATAGAAATGAATTCTGAACCTTTATTTGTAATATATATTACTTTTATTTACATTGAAAATTTCATTTTGTTTTCAATCTTTCCCGTGACAGATTTGTTTAAAAATTTTAATACGATTTAATATATTTCATCTTCAGAAACGTCCTGCTGTTATCGTTCACCTTTATCCCCAGTTATAAAAATGACATGTTGACAAGCTTCATAACATAGATTATAACATCAGTCCCATCTGTTATAAATATTATTTTGAAATGACTGAGAAGATGTTCTTACTGGAAAGATTTCATTTAGTAATATTTTCTTTTATTTCCTATAAATGGATTAAGAAATAATATGTTAATTTATAAAAGTCATAAAGGAAGTTAAACTATAAACCTAAAAAATGAAATTTTTAAGTACCATATTTAGTGAATATAATGTTACGAACATTTAAATTGTAATTAAATCATTCCAATTAGACGCCATTTTTAGTAAAATTGATGAAACAATATATACAAAAATTAAGTAAGCGTTTCTGACCAGATCGTTTTTCATAAAACTGCCGTTTTCAACCTTGCGCGCACTCTAGCGTTAAAATTAATAACGTCAAAATCGTGTAACCTTGCATGCAGTTGCATTATATGCACGTATATATACTCAACCTAAATTTAAATAACTCTCTGTCAAAAATAAATTTTTATTAGAAAAAGTCTGGATTTTTATATTTTTAGCATTTAATAATAAAACTAGCTTGGAATTTATGTTTTTTTAATAAACTTCAATGTAACTGTAGGTGCAGTTTGAAGTACACTTTCTTAAGTGTGTATATTAAAATAATTGGGGATGCATGTGTAACAATTTAGTCAGAAAACTTCGTGCAATGCTGTATCGCATGAACACACTTTGGAAAAATTTCAACTAATTTATCATAAAAACAAAATGTTCTGTCAAACTTATATTACATAATTTTGCTTAGCAATAGATAAATAGTAAAATAATACACCCTAATATTTCGATACCATTTAAAAAAATAATGACCAGATCAATAAATATTTAAATATTTTGCTACAGATATTGATTTTTGAAAGCTGAGGGCGAACTTTACCCTTAAAACACATAGATAACTAGTGGTATTAGATACGCTTTGCCTAGGCTTGTATCCAAATACGCGCATGAATATGTCTCGATTTTGTGGCTATTTCAATGAAGTTTTAGTTAAAATTTTTAATTAAATTATCGAAAATTTCAATTCTCATTCTACTTTCTCATACTTCATTATATCAAATGTGTACGTTCTTTTGCATCATAAGTAGTATCACATAGCAAGATTGTGTATTTCCATGAGCTTTCGTTTCCAAGTATATCTTTAAAAATGTTCTGAATTTATTGAAAAATGGCTAAGATTCATGGTAGTGTGTGTTATAACAGAACATTAGATAGATGTAGCTGATTGTACTACTGCATACAATTTTAATATTTTTCGTATGTAATATATATTTATAATTATTCTCAATTAGGGTATACTACTCGGACTACTGTTTCTCCGGAAAAAGTCATTGTTCGTTTATTGTTATAAATTTTAAAGTAAACTGCGTTTTGTAGTACACAAAATATGTAACTTATTATCTAATTTTTGCCTCTAAACAGTTTTTCTTAAATAATAATCTTGATTTCATTAAAATAACTTAAAATATCATTAAATTATATCGGGCTATGTTAGTTAGCTTTAAAATATTTGGAAACTTTTGTGACACATTGTATTTTTCGTTTTATTTGTAGTACGAAGTTTGCACAAAATACTCAGTGACCCAGAAACATCACTGAATGCAGTCACTTTTTCCTTTGTATTTCATTGCCATATTCTTCAGTTTTCCAGTAGTATAGGCTATGGGGATACTTGTGTCGTTCTGCTAATTGAATAATTATGTTTTTGGTTTATTTGCTGGCAACGGTTCAAAGATTTAATTAAGGATAAAAACTTTTAAACAATATCTAAAGTATGGAGTTGTTGAGCATTAATATTATGAGAAGGAACTAACTTTTAATTTTCTCTCGCTGTAACTAGACATATATTTAGATAGCTACAAAAATAGAAGACACGAGTAGTATTTTTATATTTCTGAGAAATAAATTGTAACTCAAAGATAAAAAATATTGTTAACTAGAAATAATATTTAATGAACTGCTATATATGCTGTATATTATTTAATTTTAATAAAATGATGAAGGCGATAGGGTAATAATAATAATAATAATAATAATTTGAAAATTTGTATTTAGGCGGTACATCGATTTTAAGCAATAACTGAAAGAAAAACATTTAGTTTTTGTAGTATTTCTGGATGATTTTTTTTTCATATTTGACCGGCTGAGGTCGATCAATATATGATTAAACTAATAATGTGAAAGTTGTGAACTGAGAATTGTTGTATAAATATTTGTATGTATATCCATTTACACAGTATGATATTTGAAGTTCATAGATGTAAACAAGTTTAATGTTTTATGGGCTCCGTTGTTGAAAATGATTTAATAAATATTGTACACTCGTTGCACCAGAAACCTATGAGTAAATGCTTAACCGACATGAACCTTTTGCTTGGACGCCAATGTCCGCAAAGCGAGATCGAAATGTTTGAAATAGGTTATATCAAATACCTGTATTTTTGAGAGGTTTTTCGTTTGAGATAGACGCTGTCTCACCCGTAAGCAAAAAATTAAATTTTAAAATATACAAACATTTTATTTTTCATTATTACATGGTATGTATTAACAATTAGTAATACGAGTTCCTTTCAAAGATCTAAAAACGTGTAAGCTATTTAGTGAAATCGTATAACAAAGATTAAAAGTGTGCTAACACCCGAAAAACACAATCTACAGTTAAGGACTTTAAGGATACGTTTTGGTAACTTACAGACAAGTTAAGTATAATTTTAGTAACTTAGAAATTCAACATGATCAGTTCAAATTTGCAAAAGTGTGGGGTCACGGTAAAGTGTGGGGTCACGGTAGAAATTCGGTTAATTAATTTTAATAACTTTCTGCACTCTTTGTTGTTTATAAGTGTTCTTGGTTAGAACATACGCAATTGTGCAACTTTTAAGTAAATGTCGTTATTTAAGCTTTAGAAACAGATGTACTTTGATATGAAAATAAAATATACTGCTTGTGAGAATAAAAGATTCAAAGAAAGGAAGTATTAAAGGAAATTTTACCCTCGCTATGAA
Organism: Amaurobius ferox; assembly: GCA_951213105.1. Lineage (NCBI taxonomy): Eukaryota > Metazoa > Arthropoda > Arachnida > Araneae > Amaurobiidae > Amaurobius > Amaurobius ferox. The sequence goes on from OX578145.1 coordinate 27,827,542, forward strand.
TGCTCAGTTTGTATGTTCCATATCTATCTATCTGTTCTATTGTATGTCTGCCTACCTTATTGCTTTCTTCCTAATCAGTTACAAATTAAAGGTACTGTTTATTGGTCTGGTGAATTGGGGTATAAAATGCCTTCGAAACAATCGCTGTCACCTAATTACGTATGCCAGCATTTTTAAGGAAGTATGGAATGTTGTATTGTGGTTTATTAATGAGAAAGCTAGGCATTTTTGGCAATACGTTGTTGTGGTTTATTAATGATAAAGCTAGACATTTTGGCAATATGTTGTTGTGGTTTATTAGTGATAAAGCTAGGCATTTTTGGCAATGCGTTGTTGAAGTTTATTTATAATAAAGCTAGGCATTTTTGGTAATAGGTTTTTGTGGTTTATTCCTGATAAAATTAAGCATTTTTGACAATACACTGCACAGTCCACTTCGAGGATAAGAGTTTGCAACTTCGTCCCAGTAGCTCAACGGTAGAGTATCGGCTGGCCAGTTCAGAGATCCATTGTTCAATTTCCGATTAGGGCAACAAGGCTCTTTATATTAACAAATTAATCCTGTAGGTTAGTTCCAAGATGTCGGAGGTCTGAAGACCCCAGACCGTGCGACTCACATATTGGGTTTAGAGTAGCTATCTGCATGGCCGGGAAAGGATACCTCCTGCATTCAGGAGGCACCCAAGGTCTACCATCCCACCAAACGAACTTTTATTTAGGTCTAAAAATATTACAATTTATAATAAATATTGTGATTAAACAGACAGTTTTACATTATATTTGAACTTGACAAGTAAGTCCATTTTACAAAAATGGGAAAATGGTTATTGCGAATATAGATAAAAAGATCATTGAAAACTAATATTTAGAGTGAGGTATAATAACATAATAAAATATAGATTAAAATGAAAGAAAATAATAAAATTTTAAAAGTAAAATTTAGAAAATATATAAAAAGAAAATATATGAAAAGGAAAAAAAAAATTTGGCGTATGAAAACAAAAACAGAAATTTTGAATAAAATTTAGAAAAGAAAAATAAGAAAAAATAAAAATAAAAAGTGTCAAAAGAAAAAGAAAGATCCAAAAAAATAAGAACAGTTAACACAGCTTTTTTTTTTTTTTTTTTTTTTTTTTTTAAGAAAAAAAAAATAGAGGGAACACAATAAGTTCATATAAGTTAATAAGAATGAAATAAAGGGATTCATTGATCAAAATCAAATGAGAGCAGAATCTACTCATAAGCTTAGGTCACTTTATTAGAAATTTCCATGGAAACAAGAATACAGTTTTTAATTTTATCTACTGAAGAGGGATTTGAACGAACTTTGGAGAACCAAATTGGTTTATTAGAGGGGGAAGGTTTGCAGAGATGAAATTTTTTAGAAAAAGGACAATCGAAAATGTAATGGTCAACGTCACCGAATTTATTGCAAATACAGTTAGAGGTAGAATTAATTTTGAAAAAGTATAAGTAATCAAGAAAGGGGCCATGACCAGTAAGAAAGTAAATGAGATATTTATTAAAAATTTGTAAATTAGGATTCACGATAGGGAGGTAAAACAGGATTCTAGCCGGATCACCAGTCCTGGTGGAAATGTAATCATTAAGATAATTTTGCCAAAGATTAAGAATATGAGATTTACAAAATTTTGAGAGGAGTGAGTAAGGAAAGGGAATTGTAAGAGGGGAACCAGAGATAGCAGCAATTTTGGCATGGTAATCAGCAATTTCATTTCCAGATATGTTATTGTGAGCTTTTACCCAAGAAATATTGACAAGGTTTTTGGCAAGGAGAGCTTTGTATTTAATGGAGTTAAGATAATTAGATTTATTTTTTATTGAGTTAAGAGCTTGAATGGAAGAGAGGCTATCGGAAAAAATATTAACAGGGGTATTATTAGAGGAAGCCCAGTCAATAGCGAAGGAAATAGCAGTTAGATGTCGAAGGTCTGAAAGTGACCCTAGTACAACTAATACAGATTCAGCGGTCTCTGGAAGATTGAGCGCCGATTTAAAATTGAGAGGATAACGACCACGCAGGATACTAACCTGGATAAAAATAGCAGTAGCAGGAGGTGCTCAGTCAGATTGTCAGTTGCCCGCCAATCTGACATTAGAAGGTGGAGAATGCAGCGTCCACTTCGACGATAAGAACGTGCAATTTCGTCCCAGTAGTTCAAAGATACAGCGTCGGCCGGCCAGTTTGAAGATCCATGGCTCGATTCCCGGTTGGGGCAACAATGTTCTTTACATCGTGTTTTGAATGGTCATAGGTTTGAAAAGTCATTGTTCTTAATTACGGAGATATAGTTTAATAAAATGTTAGGATCGGTCATACGGCCGAAAGGAATGATGTTCATGGGGCAATTTTTACACAAAACTTCCTCGTATTTATCCTAGAATTATTATCCTAGAATAGTCATATTAGAATGGTTATTATCCTAGAATGGTCATAGGTTTGAAAAGTAATTGTTCTTAATTACGGGGATATAGTTTAATAAAATGATAGAATCGGTTATACGGCCGAATAGAATGATGTTCATGGGGCAATTTTTACACAAAACTTCCTCGTATTTATTCTAGAATTTAGAAAAATAGCTGAAATTATTCAGCAATAGCTTGTAAACGTGAATAAATGTTCAAAATTAAAATCTATTTAGAGCATAGAAATTGTTGAAGAGTTGACCTGATCATATTTTAAACAGTCCTATAACTGGTTCGTCACTATTGTTGAAAATCATATTAAATAGTGCATATTAACGCAAGTCACAGTTGGATACATTCAATTTATTGATTTGAAAAATATGTTAGCAACTTAAAAAATAGCTAGGAATTTATACAAAAATTTTAAAACAAAAGTAATTAATTAGAGAATGAATGTTTTGACATAAGATAAAACTTTCTTTTCCGATTGTACTTATCTGCTGGATCTGTATTACTGGATCTACATAATGTTGATTATGAACGTATAAGTTACTCCATCAGAGCCTTACACTACATATATGAGATCTTGTATTTGTTATTTCACAAAATGTCTTTGCATTTGACAGAAGCTTTATCTCTCTTGAAACTAATTGTAAATCTTCAACGAAATGTGCAGTAATGCATAAACCAAACTCAATGGCGCCAACTTTTCTTATCTGTATAGTCGCTTCTTCTCTTATAATAAAGTATCTTATACGAACTTCCAGGTTTGCTAATTAAATATCGGAATGGGAGTTTCTGATGCAGGTTTAAGTATTTAATTAAGGTGAACAGAAGTTCGGTGACATTTTATGAAAGGAAGGGCTTGTAGCGTTTTCAGTTTATTTCTATATTTATATATTACGGAAATGAAATACCATAGAAAACTTCTTGTTTAGAAATAAAATCGTAACAGGAACACTATATTATGAAGAGTTATTTACGAAGAAATCGTGACAGGATTAATTAAAATATCGAAAGTTCAATAAAATAATTATTAATATTCTATGTACTATAACTTAATATATAAATATAACTAGTTAAAATAAAGAAAAACGCATTTCAAATTAGAACTAGGATTAGCAATTTATATTCCAGACTTCTATATGTTTATGACAGTCTCCTATTTAATCAAAATTTGCAAAGCAGAATATAGCAACGTTGCAAGTTATATCCATGTAGTGTAGCTAGTAGTTATTGAATCTCTTTTCAATAAGAGTACATAGAGTAATATTGTCTTACTTTATGTTTGAATTTAGTAGTACTGATTCGCACTTCTGTCTTGATTTCTTTGCACAAGAATCTGAGTCTTATGTCATTACCCCTTTAGTATTGCACGAATCGTACCATATTCACTGCTTGTGGGAAATGGGTAATAAATATCATCCTCTGAATGAATTGAGCGGGTTATTTTTATTTCCTTTTATGGTTGACATTTATAAGGTATTGGATTACGGCCGTTGTAAATTAGTGGGTTTTAATGATAAATTGATACGCTAATTGAGATGGAGTTCTTGATTTTCAATTTTTATTGGAGTGAGGGTATTTTCTCTCTCAACCCCCCCCCCCCGGACCCCACCTCCACCCCACCCTGGTTTTATAATAACGTAGACATCTTGTGTTCTTGTTTATTTGCTTCAAAATATATTGCTGTACAAAATGATTGCTATATTTAGTGGCTGCTAGCTACGAGAACTGCAGTTAAATTTAAATTTAATATTATATATAATACATATAATTTAAATACATATAATAACACATGTTCAGTATTTTTAACCAGAAGGTTTGTTAATTTGATATAATCAATCTACTTGTTTAAGAGAAGATAAAAGGTTAAAATTCAACAGTTGTAACCACCTAGCTGTATATATTGTACTGAAAACCAAAACTAATTTCTATAGTGACAGTTCAATTATACTTTTAATTTTGCTACTAAACTGTTTTCATTGGATATGAATTTCAATAAATATTAATTAATTGATAACAATTGAGAGGTGGATTTTTAAATTTGTAGAACTGCGAGTTCTTTCGATAAATCATTTTGTAAGATACTTTAATATATAAACGTTATCAAATACTTTAAAATATAAAAGTTATGAATAAAATGCAAATATTAAATTATAAATACATTAAAATGTAAATATATTTCAGTAACCAGTGTGTTTGGAAAGTATACCAGTACAAAGTAACCAATGTGTTACGGATACTGTCACAATTAATCACTAACGAGAAGACCCCGATTATATTTTCTGTTCTGGCAAATTGATATTTTGAGATTAAAATATGTCTACAGAACTGAACTCATTTTCTATGACAACCTACCACCACATTATCTAAGACTGTGTATTGATAAACTTTGTGTCATTTAAAAATATATATATTTGATGCTTTTTCTTATAGTGATTTTTAAAAGTAGCACTTTTTCATCATTTTTATAATCTACATAACTGAGATTGAATACATACAGCTGAGACATAGACATACAGCTATAGATATACAGCTGAGCGAGACTCAATGACGTACTAAGGGATGGATAACGAAACCTAAACTGTTGAAAGTAGAAACTTTGTATACCCGTGGAGCTTAATCTATAAGTAATGAAAAAAATACAAAATCTTGGAAATTTTCTCAAATTTATAAGTCAATGGAGTTTTTATTCTAGCACTATTTCAGTGGAGAAAAGATCATAACGCTCATAATTAGGAATAAATCCCGAAATAGCCCACCATTACCTTCTTGCATGAGTTCCTTAACATAATCATTAAAACAAAAACACTACACATTGAAATACACATTTTTAGCTTTAAAAAAAAATTATCATTCATTTACACCTTTATTATTGTTATTATTAAGATTACATCAATTTTAACAAAACTTAAGGAGGAGAAAACCACCGTGTGAGACGAGGTGCTTTGAATCTAATTCCAAAGTTCAAAAATCGACCTAACATACATGGAGACTGTCACATACCTCTGTATTTAGTGTCTGTAACTCAGCATGACTAAAATATGTTCCGATTCTCTTTCTGACATTTGGAGTCAGACTTCGTCTTTTTCTATAACATTATCATGTTTAAATGAGTAACGACTTTTTCTGAACAACACTGCATGAAAACACGACTCTCTCTTAACTGTTTTGACAACAATTTTTCAATTATATGAATTAACATTCTTCCCTGCAGCCGCATAATTTTGCCTGGAGTTCAGATACGCCCTCCTTGCTCTCATTGGATGTTCCTCAGTGCGATGTCGCATCTGTGCATTGTTGACTCTTTCAGGTTGCAATTAAGCTTGGTTTATGTCTTGAACCTAGAATATTTTGCCCCAACCACACCTGCAATTTTTGTGACGTGTTTTTATAGCGGTTATAATTTTCCGAGTCAAGATTGTCATAAAACGCTGCCTGAAAGTATGAGCATTGTGTCGTCGTAAACATGAAAAACTGCATATGATGTCTTCTGATCTCCCACTTTCTACGTCGAAAATGGGACTCACAACATTAGGTTTTATATCATTATACTCAGAAAAAATATCCTAAATTTTCTTCATCAACTCCATTGGTGTACAAGAAACTGTTCATAAGATATTTAAATTTATAATTACGGAAGAAGATTTTTCTCATAATTTTTATTAATGAATTTATTTGTGTCTTATTATTATATTATGGTAACTAGTTACGTTTCAAATACCGCAATAGTTGGATTGCTATTCTTCAAATGAAACTATTGACAATTAATGCTACAGTTAATTACATGTTAGCTAAAAATGTCTTAAAACGTGGAAATTTAGTTGACATACAGTGATCGGAGTTGATATATTCTCTTATATATCTTATTTTACATTTCGACAAAACTATAAAATGGGCGCCATTTTTGCACTTATATTTTAAGCAATTTTTGATATCTCAACTTTTATTAAGTATGTAGGTCTTACATTTAGTATTTACTAACATATTTTGCATGTACGAAGCTTAAGTGGAAATGGCAAGTTAGATATGTAATTAACAATTTTGCACCAGATATGTAAATTCTTAAACAATAAGTACCAGATAAGTGAATTCTTAAACGATAAGTACCAGATAAGTAAATTCTTTAACGACAAGTACCAGATAAGTAAATTCTTAAACGAAAAGTACCATATAAGTAAATTCTTTAACGACAAGTACCAGAAAAGTAACTTTTTAAACGATAAGTACCATATAAGTAAATTCTTAAACGATAAGTACCAGATAAGTACATTCTTAAACGATAAGTATCAGATAAGTAAATTCTTAAACGATAAGTTCTAGATAAGTAAATTCTTAAAAAATAAATATGAGATAAGTAAATTCTAAATAAAAATCAAATTCAAATACAAATTGGCTCATAACTTTTAAACCAATGGTTTCACCGTTTTTGCATAAAAACATAATTTCGTTGAAACATAGTTTGAATTGTTTTTTATAAATAAATGTATTTAAAAGATAACTTTATCTCTCATACAGTCTAGCACTATTTTTTTAAATTTTGTTACACATTTCCTTTTCACTTTTCTGCAATATGATGTATTATGAAGGTTTCCCAAAATGTTCAGTGGCCCATAAACTTATTTCGAGGATCCCGTTCTTCTAATTGTTATATGATCTCCATATTCATCACCTCTCCAGCTATAAAGTATCTGAGGCATATTGCGCATCTGCTAATTAAACAGCATCACCCGTGTTTTGCTTTTTGGCACCGTTTCAGAAAGTTAACAAAGAGGAAACATTTTTTGGACGGATCAAAAGTAGATTGTCTGACACTGAGTAGATAAACAAAATAAGTGTATTTCAGTTTTTATTTTTCCTGAAAATGCTATTGAATAGATATAGTTTTATAAGAGAAAATAATACATGTATTTATAAATTTAAAATATTTGTAAAACTTGGGAGGTTGCGCATACTGATCTAAATAGAATATAAAGAGCAACACATGACTTCCCCTACATAATGCCATAACTTTAATCTCTCAATGCTAAATAATGGTGTCATATTCCGCGACACAATGTTTTTACATTCGTTTAAAAATACACCAACACTCTACACTTTCTGAACGTTAATTTGAAGTATCAAATTAACTTATATTTTGCGCAAATATAACTTGGCAATTAGAATCTGCATCTTCTAAGCAATGTATTCCATTATAGTAAAATATGTCAATTTTAAATTCATCAACTCAGCATCATTTACGTAATTTTATGGTCACTTTTGCCAATTTGGTGATATTTTTGTTAATTTGGTATCAATTAAAATAAGTGGTTAAGTTGGGGATATATTGGCAAATTACTCCTCACCGAGGTTGCTGATATTATGGCAAAGTGATACATATTTTACGATAGATTCTATTTTTCAATTAATTTTATGTAGTCTTTTGGGTAAAGTTATTTGAAAAGCGTGCAGTATCTCTAGAACCGTTCAAGCTAGAGTTCCAAAGTCTGAGTAATGCGTTTGATAATAAATCATTTCGTGTAAAATCATTATTCATTTAACAACACTGAATTATACATGATTTTATATATGACTTTTTAAAAATTTCATTAAAAAATTTGTGAGTCATCAGCGTTTAAAATCAAAAGAGTACCAGTGTTCACCAATTGTAATAGTCGTTTCAACCATTCTATTTGTACGTTAGATATTGTTTCCACACACACGCACAGACATCACCTCAAAAACATTCTATTCTAGTTGAGTAATGCTTCTGCTTTCGTAACATACCAAGCATTTCCGTCGAAAATTTGAACTTGAATTTTCCACCTAGCCACAATATTTTCTTTATACATTATAATATGTATGCAGTAAAAATAAAAATAATCTAGAAATTTTATTATAATTTTAAAAATTTTTAATAGACTACAGTATAAAATAAAGATTATCTAGAAACGTATGATGATCCATTGAGATTTTTTATTATTGTGAAAATTTATAATATATCCTTGAAACCCTAATTATTATATAAATATTGATAATAATCGTTTAAAATTGTTATTATCTCCATATTTAAAATGTATTTTTAAATTTTGTTTATATATTTTTTTATTTTACTCATTAAATAGTTCTCAGATAATACTAGTCGAATGGCTAATATGTATTTAGCATTAAATTTTGTAGTAGGTAGTGAGATTGACATCAAAATTTCATTTTACCTTAGTTCCATTTAAAAAATAATCCTTGAAAAATGTAATTTCGGCTGTAGATGGAATCGAATATAGATAGCGTTTAAGTGACGACATACAAATTCATCATTAAATTCTGAAAGGAGTTGGGAAAACTCACTATTATTTTCCATTTCTAGAGATGTCACTTCCAATTAAAAAATTAATATTTCCATTGTTGTATCTTTTTTTCTGGATTGGCTATAAATAGAGCTTATATGATGACTAATATGAATTAAGCATCTAATTTTGGAGAAGGTACGAAGTGCACTAAGCAATTCTACTTCCGCTTCTAGAGGCGTCACTGTCATCTTTCCCGAAAATGTGTATGACTGCACAACAAAATTCTGCTAAATATTACAAAAATGCCTAATAGTTGGTAAGTTCACTTTCACGATAAGAGCTTGCAATGCCGTCCTTTTAGTTCAACGGCAAAGCATCAGCTGGCCAGTTCGAAGATACATGGTTCGATCCTCAATTGGGAGATCAAGGATCTTTGCAATGCATCCCGATCAAATGAACTTTGTAAGTTAGAGCAAAAAAGTCAATTGTCTGAAAGTGTCCCTAGTATGACTAGTATGGATACAGTGAACTAGAGTTCACTGTATCCATACTAGGATATGGAGCGCCGATTTCAAAATCAAAAGAATAATGACCATGGAGTAAGCTAACCTGGAGGATAAATATTCTCAAGAGGCTAATATGAGGTGAAAATAGCAGGAGGATATTAGAGGGTGGAGAATGCAGAGTTCACTTTAACGATAAAAATTTGCAATTCTGTCCCATTAGCTCAATGGTAGAGCGTCGGCTGGTGACTTCAAAGATTCAGGGTTCGATTCCCGGTTGGGACAGCAAGGCTCTTTGCACAGTGTATAAACGTATCTAGTAATGTACACACTACTCGCCACTATGTGAATGATATTCTTTATTGTCTTATTTATAATGTAATATATATGCTGAAATTCAGATAAAATGCTCAAATAACAAAATCTTGAAAATATTTTGAACTTTATCTTCATATAGTTTGACAAGTATGTTTCAAACACTTCTCACACATTTTAATTTTCATCTGCCATTATTATGTCAAATGTTATGATGTTTTCGCGGAAGATTTAGTGGGGCAGAAATATCTTTAGAGGCGGCTGCTCTTCTAATTTTTATGCGATCTCCATATTCATCGCCTCTCCAGCTGTAATGTTTCTGAGGCATATTTCGTATCTTACTAATTAAACAGGATTGCCCGTGTTTTATTTTCTGGCACCGTTTCAGAGAATTAGCGGACAGAAAAATGTTTTTTGGGCGCATTAAATGTATATAATCTGTAACTGAGTAGATAGAAAAAAAAATGTAGCCTGACCTTCTAAGAACATTATTGAATAGGAAAAGAGTTGAAACAGAACGAAAAAAATTGAATTATTTAAAGAGTATTCAAAATTCCAGAAATTAAAAAATGGTAATAATAATAATAATAGTAGTAGGATTATATAATATTAATAATAGTATAAATATAGTAGTAATAATAAGTATATAATAGTACTATATAATAGTAATAATAGTATAAATATAATTGCAATAGTAAGTATATAGTAGTTGTAAATAATAGTAATAATAGTATATAGTAGCAATAATAAGTATATAGTAGTAGTATATAATAGTAATGCTAGTATTGTCTATATTATGTTCAAAATATACAATTCTATGTATATTACCCTATATTCCAAAACTTATGCACAAAACGGTAATTCAAATATAATTAATGAAGTTCTTGACCGATCAACTAATAATTTAGCAGGAATATACTCAAAAAAGTATCATTAAAATTTAAAGGGCTTATTTTGCCCTTTAAATTTTAATGCGACAAATAGTTCTATGTACATTTAGTTGTAAAAATTAAAGAGTAAACCACATTTCTGCAACAGAATAATGCACAGAGAGAATAAATATTTTAAATGATGCATAGAAGGGCTAAGTAATGATTAATATGGTATAGGGTCCCTTCGGAACAACTTGATACAGGTTTGACTCTGACGATTTATTATCTCAATCATGCTTTATGCCGTAGAAATTAGCAACATTTGTTTTATAGAAAATGTTCTCTTTCCGTACTAAGATTTTCCTTCCTATCGTAACTGATTCGCATACAAAAAATGCTACAAGCTAAGCACAATTTAACCGAAAGAAAGTAAACCGAAAGAAAAAGTTGTTACAAAATTTTGCAGAGCATGCACACTATATGCAAGATGCGGAAAAATTTGTAAATATATCTTGGCAATTTTTACAAGCTCATATGTTGGGAGTGGAGGGGAGATGCATCATTATGTGATATTCTAAGAATATTCTAAAATCCCAAAAACTTGTAAAGTACCGAAAAGTCATCTTAAAAACATCCTACGTTCCTAAAATCTGAAAGTATCTGAAAACACATGAAATAATTTGTAAATGTGTCAAGCGTGTGCCCGTAAATGTGCCAACTGACCAGTGACCCTAAATGCATAAAAATATGCTAACCTGCAAAATATTAAAATGGCACTTTGCTAAAAGTAGAATAAATTAAAAGAAAAAAGAGACAAAATACAGAGTTTAAGATTTCAAAATCTAACGTTTATTAAAAATTTAAATTCACTTTTAAAGATCCATTAAAATTTACATCTCATTAACCAAACAAATCAAATTAAACATCATAAATAAATGAAATAAACGAATTTTACCGATCGTATAGTGATGTACTAAACGTTATAATATTAAAAGTTAAAGAAAACAGGATTTAATCTGTAAATGCGCAAGTGTGTGTCAGTAAATGTGCCTACTGACCAATGACCCTAAATGCATAAAAATATGCTAACCTGTAAAATATTAAAATGACACTTTCCTAAATGTAGAATACATTAAAAGAAAAAAGAGACAGAACACAAAGTTAAAGATTTCAAAATCTAGCGTTTATTAAATATTTAACTTCACTTTTAACGAACCTTTAACATTTACATCTCATAAACCAAACAAATTAAATTAAACATCATAAATAAATTAAATAAATAAATTTGGCTGAACGTATAGTTGTATACAAAACGTTATAGTACTAAAAGTTAAAGAAAACAGCATTGAATATTTAAATTATGTTATGTTAGAAATTATACATTTATTTGCCAAACTAGAATTTAGAATAAAAAGGAACATCAGTAACTCAAAAGGAAATTTAGAACATAATAAATATCCTAACTAAAAGTTAAAACCCAAATAAAAACTACATAAAAATAAACAGATTCTGGAGACATACAATTTATAAGTCAAGGCCAAATCAAATCCAAACCAAATTATAAAAAACGTATTTTACTATTGGGGAATATAATTAAAAAGGATTCACTAAAAGTTCCGAGAAAAACTGAAGAGATCAAAGGGAGACCAGATCATCACCAGGAGAATCACCAGACGTGCTGCAGATCCAGAGAAAACAAGAATAGAAGTCCATGGCACAGGATCACATTTATGGCCAGAATAAATCCGGAAAAACCACCGTTCCACGAAGTCCAACTCCAAGGGGGAATTCTCCATATCAGCCGGGCGTCCAGTAATGCCGAAATTAAATAATTTATCCAAACAGTATCAGAGGACTTTAGGCATCAGAGCGGAAATCAAAACATATGTCCGTCTATTGGGCTACGGAAATGGCAATTCCATTCTTCATGTAAAGAGCTGCACAACCTGGGTAAACAAACAAAGTGCCGGCAAAACTTCCTCGGCTGACATCGCATAAATCGCGGAGCAACTTGAATCAACAAAAATATTACAAGAAATGGCAGACAAGTGTTCCAAACATCTCCATTCCGTCTGTTAGTCTACACGCAACAAACGCCCGGCCCTCACAGCTTCTAGACAAAACAACATCGGTGAGCACGGGAGTAGAATTTAAATAAAAAGCTGCAAAGGAAAGCTGACCACAAACTACACACCCAGCCACTCTCATCTCGGAGAAGACATATCATAGTCTTAGCTGGGGATAAAATGACGTTCGAAACTCGAACTTCGACTCGAACTTCGTTCGGCTCGCGCCGAAGCGCTGAATAACAACTTGACAGGACTAAATATTTTAGCTCCAGTCAACGAAAACACGCGCGAAACTCAATTATATACTGTCAAAAATCGCTGTCACACATCGTAAAAAAAACTATCGAAGAACGATAAAATAATTAATGGCAGACGATTTTAATATTACGGACAACAAATAAAAAACTTTAAATTTTAAAGAAGAGAATGGTGATTTTAAAGCAGCTTAATTTAAAAAGAAATGTAAAACGATTTGGAATATACGAATTCGGAAATAATTTAAAAATGGACGATTCTAAGAAATTAAAAAAGCTGAAAATAGAATAAAAGTAAAAAATCGCGATAAATAATCGAATTCTGAACCGAGAACAACAAATTTAGAATAAAGTCAAAGGGAATAAAAATGGCAATTAATGAAACCACAAATTAGCTAACTTAAATAAATTTAAATTGCTGAAACGTAAAAAGAACGAACTTTTGCCATTTTTAGCACTAAACCTACGGAATAGAAACCATTTGGAACAGAATAATATCAAAAACATAAACAAATTTAAGAAAATGCAATTATAATAGGTAAATAAGTATCCTGAACTCGTTTAGATTAATAAACAAACTTTCTAAAATTATTAAAGAGCAAAAAGCAAGCCGACTCATGAAGATTACACGTGCGTATAAAATTTGAATCCAAACACCTGTAGTTTAGTAGATATTTCAATGTCTTGAAAAGGATTTTTGCGCATAATGTCCAAAAAGGTTACATCAATTTGGCTACAGACCGACCGACCTTCAGACAGACCTACAGATATACCAGTCGTCCGACTAACCGGTAAACTAAAAAGTATAAGCACTTTGTAAATAATAGGGGATGTGGCAATTTTTCTAAGAACTGAGTTATGTGATTATGACTGTGAAGTTTTATGTATGCATTCACAATTAAATTGCTTAATTATAGATATTTGCATGTCTGGCTGCGAGACTACGTATTTTATTTTACATTTATGTAAACTAAAAAACAGCAATTAATATCATGCGGCTAACTGTATCTTCGTATTTTTCTCAAGAAACACAAAATTGTCTTCGATATATTTTTACTTTACCTGCAATACATGGTAATGTAAAGGGAAAGTATTGGAATCATGACGAAAATCGCAACTCGAGTTTTCGACGGATCTACGCGTTTCGAGACCTCTAGAAAACGAAAAAACAATTTTTAGCGTGACGTCTGTGTGTGTGTGTGTCTGTGTGTTTGTCTGTCTGTCTGTCTGTCTGTGCAATGTATGTATCCACTCTAACTCAAAAACTAATGGACCTAATTTCATAAAATTTGATATGTAAGCCACTTGGGTGTGACCTTGGTGCTGATTAGTTTTTGGTACGATTCGGGCTAAAAGAACCCGCCTGTTTTTTCGAAATGGCCCACAAAAATTGCCTATATTCAATCTAGCTGAAAAACTAATAGACCGAATTTCACAAAATTCGGTAGATAAGTCGCTTGTGAGGTACCCTTATGCTGATTAGATTTTGGTATGATTCGGAAAGCAAAAACCTGCTTTTACTTACGAAATGGCCCGCAAAAGTTTGATGTATCCACCCTAGCTAAAATACTAATTGAACAAATTTCACAAAATTTCGTAGATAAGTTACTTGTGGGATACTCTGGTGCTGTTTAGATATTGGTACAATTCGGAAAAGAGCAACCTACCTTTACGAAATAATCCGCAAAAATCGGCAAAATCTAAAAAAAAGGTGCTATGTATGCTTAAATGTATCAATTAAATTCTTGTTTTATACGTAATTTTTGACGAAGAAAGGAATATAACACACTCCATTATGTTTTAGGACTAACCGTTCTCAAGATATTTGAGATTTCTTGCATTTTTATTACACAGATATCGGGAAAATGTCAAATTACCAAATGAAAACAAAAATTGAATCAAAAATGCAAATTTAGTGTTATTTGGTGCAATTAAACTCACTCTAGGGAATTATTAAAGAAATAAAGTAAATATGAATTTGAGTCTGCAGAGAAAGTCATGTGCTGCTCCCATCAGATTTTATATTATGTAAAAATTGCGGAATGAACTGGAATTTGTATTTTAATTCCACGATGTAAAATAGTTGCATAGCCCATAACCATTTGGTTTTATAATTTTATATGTATTTCTGTCCTATCAATATTAAAAGATTGAATTCAATTTAAAATTAAACTAGAATTATTAAAAATATTTTCTTCTTAATTTTTATGAAGCAAATATTGTTAAAACACTCCCCTATTTATTCTCGATACAACATTTAAAATTTTATATTTTATCGCTCACTTTGTTATTCAGTTTCACAATTTTCCTAAACTTTTGTCACACATTTTAATTTTGTTTTACTTATTATGAAGTTTGCACAAAAGGCTCAGTGTCCCAGAAACCCCTTTCGAGTCTAATGCACTTCCCATTGTATTCCATTTGCAACTTCTCTTGCGATAAAGTATCTGAGACAGCTTGCTGCTAATTAAACAGCCGTGTCCATGTTTTAATTTCTGGCACCGGTTCAACGATATAATTGCCGTTGAAAATTTGTGAACGTATTAAATGTGTATGTGGGTTCTTTTTCTGCGAAAATCGTCGAAAAGAACGAAATTTTTAAGAGAAAATAAATTATTATAATTAATATTATGATTGTGGTGTTTAAAATATATTCATATATTAAAGTGCATCTTAAATACTATTTAACTACTACAAAAGTTAATGGTATTAAAATACTTTATGTCAGTTGTGAAAAATGATAAAGTAATAGAGGTGATTATGTTATAGATCATTAAAAAGATCACATATTAATCCGGTCGAACAGGTCGGTTAGTTTATCCGATTAATTGTCCGACTGTGGTTGAACTACAAGTAACGATTCAGGTCGAACAGGTCGAACTGTCCAACTTCTTCGATTACGGGTGAAACCGTTATTCGACTGACAATATCAAAATTTATTCTAAGCGTTTTAATTTGAGGGAGGGTCTTTTGCGAATTTTGTACAGATTTCGTAAGATGATTTCGAATAATCGAATAAATACTGAAAGCATGTTTTTGTGTTTATCGTTTGAAAGATCATACATATTTATTTAATTTTTGCTCTGTTATATAAAAAATTCTATGACAAATAATCGCGTAATCTACTTCAAATGCGTATTTAGAACCGTTTGTATGGTATATTTCGGATTTAATGCAAAAATAAAATCAACTTTTTTATAATCAATTTCATGAAATTTCATATATGAAACAGACAGAAAACGCAAGCCTTTGAGAAAATTGTATACTATTTTTAAACGAAATCTAACATATTATAATTTAAAACTTTTTTCAATTGCCATTACAAAAAGAAGTATTTCAGTGTTTAGTTATTTAAAGAAAATTATCAAAATACGTGCACAGCAAAGGAATACTGAGTAAATATGTGCAATCATATCAGTTGCCACCTCTGCTCTGATCCTGAAGAATAGATGTTTTAAGTAAAATAAACATTTTGAACCGAAAGGTCTGAAAGTGTAAATTCAAAGAGAATCATCACATTTTCTACGGAATTTGATGTTGAATGTATATCATTCATCCTGTAATCTCTATATGTAGCAGAGATTACATGATAAATAGCTGTTTCAAGAAAAACTTTCCAGTAAAAACAATAGCATGGCAAACTATTTGCCACCAATAGAACTGTAAACGTGAGCTCATACGAGTACTTTGATACACGCTCATAAGCTACGACTATCAACTTTAAACTCGATTCACCAACAGCCCCAGAAAAGTGCATGATTGCAAGAACTCCTAAACTTATTGTTTAACTCACTTTTAAAATCTTTGCAATCTGCGAGATTTTATGAGTAGCAAATATTGATGTTATTATACAAATTTTAATTTTTATTTCCACTTGATATAAATATAGAGGTTCTCGAATTTACCACCCAGGTTCTAAAATCCTCCCGTCTGTGAGTGAAACCCACAGATGACCTGTACCCTAACACACTTCCAAATCAAAGTATTAAAACCCTTACCTTGTAAGGACATCATCACCAGCTGAAAACACATAAATGCACACTATTTTTACAGACACAATAACCACACAGCTTATTAATTATATAATCCGATCTTTATTAATTAACGTACTTAAGAAGTTATATTATGGAGCTCCAAACAGGGCTGAATTTTTATCAGCTAAAATAAGCACTCCTTGACACAGGAACTATAGTTATCAATTTAAATAGTCACCAGAATAATGACACTATAATTATTACTTCAATAGTATGATAAATGTGGATACATATACATATATTTCAGTAACACAGATTGTGTTGTATGTTCTCGAACATAGGAGCTGATTGCACTCGAAACATTCCTTTAATTATAAATTTAGACATCAGGTATTAATGAATTTAGAATATAATCAATTAAACGGATATTAATTTAAGTCAGGAAGTCGAATTTATATTATTATGATCTGTACTAAATTACGTGGTTGACTTCCAACGGAGAGTTCGACCAATCGAAGAAAATACCCTTACCTCCGTCATCGAAGATTCAGAAGGGTTGTTACACCATCATCACCTCGTACCCTCGGTTATAGCGTTCAATGAAAATCCGGCACACCAGTATCAGGTGGCCTGTACTGGGCGGACAGGGATTGGATTCATAATTGTGTTCCAGATCAACTCCAACACCTCGACCCGGCAGAGAAACCTCGGGCCAGATCCGCACCTCTACGTTGATGCTCTCTCAGCAGGGCGACGGTCCCCTCTTCGATGCTTCTCGGTGACACCTCCCCACGCCTACGGAATCAGAGACCAACGTGGTGTCAAGCCTCCGACTCCGTCGTGGACAACATAAAATTTACGATCCCGACTAACCCAGTGACAAGATAGTCAGATAGGGAAGTGCACCTCAAGTTCTCCCAAAACTCTGTTTTTATACGAAACTCGTAAAAAGGGGCCACAATCCGACCGTGTACCTCCAAGAAAGCCCAATTCGTCAGCAGCCAATAGAAAACCATTCTTACTTCAAAATAATTCCCAGGGTCGAAAAGCTACCCTCGCAGCTGGGTCTCAATTATACTCCAGCAGTTCATTCAGAAACCAATACGTTGAATATGAAAACATGTACACAATTGTATCACCCAAGCACATGCAGAGAGCCAACCTCTGCACCAAACTTCCGCTTTGCCTGGGAACAAGACCTTGAATTTAACGGTCTAAAAACCCCTCGAGTGCGATCGCTCAAAACATTTGTTAAATGAAAATAGCCAAATATTTTTGATTTTAAATATAAAACCTTTTTAGACATTAAATATATAAATATGACAAGAGGGTGTTCCACAGGTTAAGATAAATATATGGATAATATATGTTTGTAATAAATATTGAATAAATATAATATAGAATTTATAGTTTCAACCCGAGTGGTACGAGGATCTCAAACCTCGTCACCACACTTGATGTAAAAGAAGTATAGGACATAAATTGTTAAACTTTATCCTCCTCCTTGAAGTGGAAAATTAATTATAGTCCCCACCGAGTTGCAGTGATTTCTAAGACACTCAATTTATTCGATTTAACCTCATCATCTTAACGCATAAATGTATTTCATTTCGTTTTCCAATGGCTAGGTACTGGCTATTTAAATTAATCCCCTATTTTACGGTTACAGTGTGAATAATTTTGCTAGCATACGACGTTACATCGACACATAACAAAAGACTGGAAATATTACGCTCTTAACCACCCCTTTTAGACCGAAACCCAATGAGAGTGGCAACAAAGGGACTATAATTTCTATCCCAAAGAAGCACAAATGTAAACTCCACAACGTCATTAAAGAAAACGAAGATATTCTTCGCTTAATAATTTAAACAAGTACCAAATAATCGAACCAAAGCACACGCACACAAAAAAACGGAACAATCCACAACCCAAGCCATCCAGGCATTTCTATGACTAAAATTAGCAAATCTTATAAAAGGTCTAATGGACATAGTCGAAATAATTGTTACCCTAATTCGTCTGACCCATCACCTCTAGGAAGGAATTTCAGATCGACAGATTTATCCTTCCCATTCCCTTGTTGACATGGGGATAATTTTGAGTGTCCATAAGGGTCTGTAACAAAACATATTGAATGGCCACACGCACCAAAATGTCGCAAAATTATAATTAAATCAATTTATGTTGTGATCTTGAAATATTTTAAGTAATATAACCGTACGTATATTAACAATGCATATGTTCCAAAAATAACCCTTTATATTTAGCTCTATTGTGGTAGTCAACTTACCTTATCTGAAAAGTTAAAATATTGGTCATTGACCATAAACTTTTTCTTTGAAATTATATATTTATTTAGGAAGCACACAATTAATAAAAAATACATATATAAATAATAATTTTCATAATAACACTTAATTCAATCTTTTTTTAGAATAGGCTTAAGATGTGAAGTGAATCCAACAATAATTATTGAAATAGCCAAGGAAGATTTTTGCTCAACCTTATTATAATAATATTTAACTGGCACGTACATTTTTGTGTATTTACACCTCGGGAATGGTTTTAGCTGGCGGTAAGGATATAAAAAATCTGATGCGGGCAACACATGACTTTCCTTATGTAATGAATTTACTACATTTACAGAAAAAGAAATAGGTTTTTCTTATAGTAGATACTAATATTCTTTCCAAGTTATTGAGTTTTCGACAATTGGTCGTCATTTTCATTGATTTAGCGTCATTTTTATCAATTTGGCGAGATTTTTGTTAATTTGGCAACATTTAAAAAAGTCGCCAAGTTAGCGACATTCCGCCAAATCCGTCGCCAAATTCTCGCCAAGCGTTATGGACGAAGAAATAAGTAATTCTTAAAGCAGATAAATGACTATTGGCGTTCAAATACAAAAGTATTACTCAAAGTATCTTTTTTCATGAATGGAACTAGCTAGATCCACGAGAATGATGTCACCCAATTTATCGCATGGAATTACATATGAAAAGTGAACATGTTACGCAATAGGAAATATTTTTTTAATTTTATATGACTTTTTGATAATTTTTTTGAAAAATGTGCAATATCTCGAGAACGGTTTATGTTAGCGTTCTAAAATTTATGTCAATCGTTTTCTAATGAAAAATTGCATAAAAAATGTCTATTTGCGTAACTTTATTAGTGGTTTTGATTTTTTGACGATGTTTTCAAAATTTCATTCGAATATTTAGGGGGGTTCTGAACATTCGATTGCGTATAAAAACAATAAGCTCCCATTGTTTACGGATTGTGATTTTTGTACCAAATTTGGTTCGAATCGGTCCGTTCGTTCGTCAGTTATCGTTTCCACAGACTCACTGACACACACACACACACACAGACATCACTTCAAAAAAGTTTGATTCGTGATCAGGGATGCTTGAAACGTGCTCTTCCGTCGAAAACTCAAATTCGAATTTTCGACCCCGTCACAATACTTTCCTTATACATTATGTATATAAGGAAAATAATAAGGATGTCCATACCGAGAGTTAGACTCTGGATCTTCGAACTGGCCAGCCGACACTCAATCGTTGACCATTTGGGACGAAATCGCAAGTTACTATTATCGAAGTGAACCCTGTATTATCCACTGTCTAATGTCAGATTGGTATGCAATTGACAATCTGATTGATCACCTCCTAATATTTTTACCTCAAGTTAGCCTCCTGATGCTATTTTATTCTCCAGGTTAGCTTACTGAATGATCGTTACACTCTCGATTTGCTCAATATCCCAGAGTCAACTACATTCGTTCAGGTCGTTCTAGAATCACTTTCAGACCTTATACATATTTGCACTAATCTGCAGGGTTCATTTGTAAAGAACCATTTCAAAGAACCTTGCTGCTCCAATCGGGAATCGAACCCTGGCTAGCCTACACTCTACTGCGATGAAATTGCAAACTCTTATTGTCAAAGAGGACAATGCAAAGATCACACCTGAATCTACCTCGTACAATCCTCTCGCATGAAAAAATGAAGTATTTTTCCCTAATAAACGCAATCTTAAAAACAACACTGAAACAATAAATAAATAAATTTTATTTCTTTTATTAAAATATGTTAGTAAATCACTCTACTTCCTACAGAATTTAATGATAAATCCACATCAGTTACCATCTAAACTCTATCTAAATCTGATTCTGAGAAATATAATAAAGTTAGTAAAATCACACCTTTTGACACTCTTAAAACATGTCTCTTACAAAAGTGAAGTTACCCTAATTAACAATAATCTTTTGAGTTATTTTACAAGAAAAAAGTTCTCACTAGTAAATGACTTTATAAATTACTTTCTGTTTAAAAATAAATAACATTTAACCAACTCCTTTTAAATTTAAAGGGTTAAAATCCGCTTGAAATCGGATTTATTCTAAAATGTGTTTCTGTAAACTTAATTCTGAGAGTAAAAGTTTCTGAGGAGGAGTTTAGTTTGTTATTCGAAATCCCAATCAAATAACAACTAAAATTCTAGAATTGTTTTGTAAATCTCTCGCACAATTTTCGAGGAATTTGCAGTTGCTCCTATTTTCATAATATTTATTTTTATCTTAAAACTTTAGGAACTTAAAGTTTTCATGCTAGTTTATCTTTGATTAAATTTATGTATATGGGACTCGGTTAGAAATTTCGATAAAATAGCAAAATATATTGTTTTCTCAAAGGAAAAATTGAAAATATTTTAATTTAAACTGTATAAGAGCCTTGTTCATTGATATTTAATAATTATATTTTTAAAATGTCTGATTCTGTGTGGGAAAAAATGTGACCTTCAGAAATTTTATTAATGTTAATTTATTCTTAACTCCTTATTAAAAATAGTTTCAACAAAAGTAGGACCACCGTATACACCACTTTTCTGTGATTCAGATAACATTAAAACCATTTAGTTCGTGAGACGATATTCTTTCTTTAATATTTAAAGTGATAACGCTCGTTATATTGCAAAATGAAAAATATATTCAAGTTACATTAGTCTACGTAAGTTTCGTTTCTATATATTATTTTATATATTAATCCAAATAGTTTCATATATATTTATATTTTATGTTCTATATTATTCTACATATTTCATATACTAATCAAATGTAATCGGCATTGGTTGTGTGCAGATATGTGCAGATATATGTGCAGAAAATATGTGCAGATTTCAGTAATATTTCAAAATATATCAAATGAATTTATCAAAATGTCAGATAAAAAATATTAATTATTGTGAAATATGTTCCCTTTTATTCATATGTAATATGATACGATAAATTTGGTGACATAATTCTGGTGGATCTAGCTCGTTCCACTCATGAGGAAAGATACTTCGGGTAATATTTTTGTATTTAGACGCAAATAGTCATTTATCTCCTATAAGAATAAATATTTCCGCCCATAATGCTGGGCGAAAATTTGGCTACGAATTTGGGAGGATGTCGCCGACTTAGCGACTTTTTAAATGTTGCAATTTAACGAAAATGCCCCTAAATTGATAAAAAATGACGCTAAATCAATGAAATTGACAACTAATTGACGAAAATTCAATTTCTTGGAAATATTATAAGAACCTACTATAAAAAAAACCTATTTTACCGTCCATAATATTTGTCAAAATTTCGGTGGCGAATTTGTCGGAATATCTCCAACTTTTTTAATCTCCAAATTTTTTAAATATTGACAAATTGACAAAATGTCACTCAATCGATAAAGATTTGCCAAATTGATGAAACTGATGCTAAATCAATGAAATGACGATTGATTAAAGTTCAATATCGTGGAATGAAAACAAGAAAAGACTATAAGAATGACCCATTTATCAGTGCATTTATCTATAACGTTTGGCGACAAAATTTATCGGGTCGTCGCAAACTTGATTGTTTAAATGTTGCCAAAGGTACAAAAATGCAGCCAAATGGATAACAATGACGCCAAATGGGAGGTAATATTTCGCAAATTCTGATTTCCGTCCATATGACGAGCGTACCTAAAAAATGCTCGTTCTAGTATATAAAAAATGCTCACCTTTCTGTTTGTCTGTAACACTTGGGGATGCATGTGGCGAATAATCTAGCGAAGCATTGCCAATTTCTCGAAATTTCGAACCAGATTGACGAAAATATCGTCAAAATTGCAAAACGGACGCCAAATTAATGAAACGTAAGCCTAATTGGTGAATTAATTATTAAAATATTTTAATATATGGACTATATCGTTTATTGAGGATTCTATCAATATTGATAATTGTTTATTTAGAGTTGCGCGAAATATAAGTTAATTGGTTACTTTGAAAAACTTTTACATCTTGTCATCTGGAAAATGTGCAATTCAAATTAAAAACAAAGTACCGTGGATATTTGTTTTTGGACGGTAAAAAGAGTAAATTCACTGCATTATATAATGAAAGCCATATGCTGCCCACTTCAGATTTTTTATATACGTATTTATTATACTCTATATTATTATATATATGTTTTCAACAATGTGTAAATGACTCTATATATTTCCATATAAACAATCTTTAAGCATTTTAAACTATAATAATACATTTGTTTTCTAAAATTTAAAAAGTTTATTTCTTAATTATTCTCCATTCATAGGTTTATCTTCTTTCGTTTCTGCAAAATTTCTTTCTAATTAGTCTAATTTATACCACAACCATAATGATATATTTACTAAACATAATTTTAAAAAAATTTGTTGTATAATGAACTCGGCACATATTTGTCATAGCAAATATTTTCCAGCAATAATCTTGAAATGATATTTCATGATTTATCTTTCTCCTAAATAATTCATTTCCCGAAATTACTCTCGTTCTAAAACTACAACCCATGAACGCTGTTTCATCTTAATTCTCGAAATTGGCTGTTTGACGACATGGAAATGTAGCTGCAGACGATATTGTCTGAGTAGCTGATTAAAACGGTTTCATTTCTCATTCGCCCTCATTTGAATATTCACTTCGTCTACCACAATAAGACTCATTATGCCACTTATGAGATTTTACGGAGCGCTTTGGAGTGATTTATAAATTTAAATAGGGCTTAATAAGAAATAATGGTTAAATTGTCTAATTGTGCATAAATGTTGAAAAGCAAGGTATATTTATTCTTTTTAAGTATGTGATATATATTTATACATATATATATATATATATATATATATATCTATATAAATAAAAATGAAAATCTGTCTGTCTGTCTGTCTGTCTGTCTGTCTGTCTGTCTGTTTGTCACACCATCACGGGAGAACGGCTGAACCGAATTTGATGAAATTTTGTGGGTAGCCCAGAAATAGCCCCACTTAAAATTATATCCGTGTTTTGAGTTTCTACGACCAGTGGTTCTCGAGATATTAGTAAAAAACGAAATTTTCGTTTGTCTCATCATCATGGAAAAACGGCTGAACCGAATTTAATGAAATTTGGTGAATAGCCTTGAAATATCCCCCCATAAATTTTGTCCAAGTATCGAGTTTTTAAGACCTGGGGTTGTCGAGATATTAATGAAAAACGGAACTTTTTCCTAGGAGTTCTACTCCCTAACTCCGTGGTTTATCCATACGAAAAGCTTGAAAATCGTTTGAAAGTGAATTAAAATTTAATCTCTGAGTTTGATGGGAGATTTTTTGCGTTAATTAGTCACTTTCTGGAAACATGAATTGTTTGAAACATGATTTAAAGGGGAAATCTATCTCCATGGTTCATGGTTTATTTAAAACAAGCTTTTACGGAACAATGAGAAGTATAGAGAAATCAAAATAGTTATTTAATTTCACAGTTTATGTTATAAGACATGACATATTTAACATGTTATAAGATTCTATCTTATATTATGTTACTCAGAAACGCAATTAAATTAAATCTGTCTGTTAATTTTAATAATTATTTTTTCGATTTGAATAATAAATAAATGGATATAAAAATATATTTTAGAAATAAACGATTTGATTTTTCTTATAGCATTTTTGACTGGATAATATCAATTACGGTCTTCAGGTTTAAAAATTATTATTATTTATATTTTCGGGGATTATTGATTCAAGGATTATTGATATTTTCAAGTTATTATGCAATTATTTTATTTTGACAAAAATTGTTTAAACTCATATATTGTATGTTGTACGAATCTTCTACAAATACACGTGTATATCTTTTAATCTACGAGAATATAAGTAGTACAGGTATATTGACATATGTTTTGATATATATTGGCATATATTGGAATCAATTACGACCTTCTGGTATAAAGAGTACGGATATTATTGATGTTTTCAATTTATTACGTCATCTCTTTTATTTTGGCAAATATTTTTGAGACGCATATTGTAATACGGTTAATCTTCTACTAACACATTGGCATATTTTCTGATCAGCGACAATATAATTAGTACGGGGTTGCATATATTTTTCAATTCCTATTTTTTCTTGTGTAAATTTGCTTACAAAAGGGGGCAGGATGTTTTATTCTTCAGATCTGATCGTGAAGATAATTTTGCATAGTGAGAACATATATTCTTAAACTTCTCTTTAGGAGCAATAAATTTAATATTTTAACAGATTTTGCACATGATTGCGAACTATAAGTTTCTTTAAATTATACACTCCGTACGAATAACGGGTGTGCTGTTAGTGGTTAATAAATTTTAACATTTTAGGAGGATATATCATGTTGCTCGGCATCGCAATTAAATTAAATGTGTTTGTTAATGTTTTTATTATTTTATTTCGATTTAAATAATAAATAAATGGATAAATGGATATGAAAGTATATCTTATGAATGGACGGTTTGATTTTTCTTTTAATTATATTAATTGCTGACTGCGTACATCAATTTCATTTATTTTGGCAAAGAGTTTTCAAGCTTATATCGCATTTAGCTACTAAACTCATATATTGTGTTAAGCCAATAAATTCATATAGCCGATTGTTGAAACAGAAAAAGAGTAGAGCGGGTATATCTTCTAATACAATTGTAGTATTTTCATTTAGTATATTGAAACGGGATAAGAATGTTTCATTCAGATCTTCAAATTCAAAGCTACGAATTTGGAGGGATATCGCTAATTTGACAACTTTTCTTAAACTTTGCCAAATTGACGGAAATGTCGCCAAATTGATATAAACGACACACAAACAGCTGCCATAAACCTTCGGGTTGGTCGTGTGGCTTGGGTCTTCTACATATCAATGAAATTTTTTTTTGTTTTGTTAGAAGAGAGTACTGAAATGATGTTTGGTTAGCATTTATCTGTCAGACCAACCATCCTACTTAGTAATACATTTAGCGAATTTTTAAAATGTCACCACATTGATAAAAATGTTTTCAAATCTATAAAAATATCTTAAAATTGATAAAATGGCGCTACATAAATGATATTAATTGTTTTTTGTTAGGGGATAGTATTGTGATGATATTTCGTCAATTTGTCGCAAAGTGGAACTGTCAGTTCTACAGTCCCACTTGGCGATAAATTTGGCGATTTTTTAAAATGTCGCTAATTTGACGAAACTGTAGCCAAATGTTCCATAGAAATATAACTATTTAGACGATATTTTTTCTACCAATTTATTTGAAGCAAATGATATCATGTCGCTTAGCAACGGATTTAAATCCAATGTGTTTATGCGGCAGACGATTTTTATTAAATCCTTTCCGATTTGAATAATGAAGATATGTATATAAAATAAATTTCATTGCCATTTCATTTTGGACTGGATAATATCAATTATACTCTTCAGGTTTAAACATTATTATTATTGATATTTTCCGGAATTATTGATTCAGGGATTATTGATATTTGTAAGTTATTAAGCCATTGTTTTATTGCGGCAAAAATTGCTGACACACGCATATTGTACGTTGTACGAGTAATCTTCTAGGAATGCACGGGTATATCTTCTAACCTACGAGAATATAAGTAGTACAGGTATATTGGCATATATTTTGACATATATTGGCATATATATTGGAATCAAGTACAGTCTTCTGGTATGAAGATTACGGGGATTAATTATATATTCAATTTATTACGTCGTCTGTTGTATTTTACCAAAAAACATTTGAGACTCATATTGCAATATGTGGGTAATCTTCTACTAATAATCGGACATTATAAGTAGTACGTGTATATCTTCCCATATAATTTTAGCACTTTAATTTTGACATATATTGGAATAAATGACTGTCTTCAGATTTAAAGATTACGGGTTTATTGGTATTTTCAATTTATACATGTAATCTACTAATACAGGTTATATTTTCTAATATTCGCGTATATAATTAGTACGGGTCCCATACAATTTTGACGCTTTTATTTTGCATATATTGATTCAATTTCATATTTTTTGTTTATATTTGCTTACATAAGGGGTCCAAGATGTTTTATTCTTCAGATATGTCCATGAAGATAATTTTATATAGCGAGAACAGAGATTCTTAAACTTCTTTTTAGGAGCATCATATTAAATATTTTAACAGAATATTTTGATTAAACATGTCATTTAGTATACTATAAGAATTTGGGCATGATTATGAATTTCAAGTTTCTTTATATTATATACTCCGTACGAAGAACGGGTATGCTGCTAGTATATATATATATATATATGTCTTAAATAAACTTATTTATAAAATCAGCTATAAATAACAAATTCCTGTAGAAGCATTTAAATCCTGGAGAGTCTTAAAAGAGCGATGCTTTAATATATATAAATAAAAATGAAAATCTGTCTGTCTGTCTGTCTGTCTGTCTGTCTGTCTGTCTGTCTGTCTGTCTGTCTGTTTGTCACACCATCACGGGAGAACGGCTGAACCGAATTTGATGAAATTTTGTGGGTAGCCCAGAAATAGCCCCACTTAAAATTATATCCGTGTTTTGAGTTTCTACGACCAGTGGTTCTCGAGATATTAATAAAAAACGAAATTTTCGTTTGTCTCATCATCACGGAAAAACGGCTGAACCGAATTTAATGAAATTTGGTGAATGGCCTTGAAATATTCCCCCATAAATTTTGTCCAAGTTTCGAGTTTCTAAGACCTGGGGTTGTCGAGATATTAATGAAAAACGGAACTTTTTCCTAGGAGTTCTACTCCCTAACTCCGTGGTTTATCCAAACGAAAAGCTTGAAAATCGTTTGAAAGTGAATTAAAATTTAATCTCTGAGTTTGATGGGAGATTTTTTGCGTTAATTAGTCACTTTCTGAAAACATGAATTGTTTGAAACATGATTTAAAGGGGAAATCTATCTCCATGGTTCATGGTTTATTTAAAACAAGCTTTTACGGAACAATGAGAAGTATAGAAAAATCAAAATCGTTATTTAATTTCGCAGTTTATGTTATAAGACATGACATATTTAACATGTTATAAGATTCTATCTTATATCATGTTACTCAGAAACGCAATTAAATTAAATCTGTCTGTTAATTTTAATAATTATTTTTTCGATTTGAATAATAAATAAATGGATATAAAATATATTTTAGAAAAGAACGATTTGATTTTTCTTATAGCATTTTTGACTGGATAATATCAATTACGGTCTTCAGGTTTAAAAATTATTATTATTTATATTTTCGGGGATTATTGATTCAAGGATTATTGATATTTTCAAGTTATTATGCAATTATTTTATTATGACAAAAATTGTTTAAACTCATATATTGTATGTTGTACGAATCTTTTACAAATACACGTGTATATCTTTTAATCTACGAGAATATAAGTAGTACAGGTATATTGACATATGTTTTGATATATATTGGCATATATTGGAATCAATTACGACCTTCTGGTATAAAGAGTACGGATATTATTGATGTTTTCAATTTATTACGTCATCTCTTTTATTTTGGCAAATATTTTTGAGACGCATATTGTAATACGGGTAATCTTCTACTAACACATTGGCATATTTTCTGATCTGCGACAATATAATTAGTACGGGGTTGCATATATTCATTCAATTCCTATTTTTTCTTCTGTAAATTTGCTTACAAAAGGGGGCAGGATGTTTTATTCTTCAGATCTGATCGTGAAGATAATTTTGCATAGTGAGAACATATATTCTTAAACTTCTCTTTAGGAGCAATAAATTTAATATTTTAACAGAATTTGCACATGATTGCGAACTTTAAGTTTCTTTAAATTATACACTCCGTACGAATAACGGGTGTGCTGTTAGTGGTTGATAAATTTTAACATTTTAGGAGGATATATCATGTTGCTCGGCATCGCAATTAAATTAAATGTGTTTGTTAATGTTTTTATTATTTTTTTTCGATTTAAATAATGGATAAATGGATATAAAAGTATATCTTATGAATGGACGGTTTGATTTTTCTTTTAATTATATTAATTGCTGACTGCGTACATCAATTTCATTTAGTTTGGCAAAGAGTTTTCAAGCTTATATCGTATTTAGCTACTAAACTCATATATTGTGTTTAGCCAATAAATTCATATAGCCGATTGTTGAAACAGAAAAAGAGTAGAGCGGGTATATCTTCTAATACAATTGTAGTGTTTTCATTTAGTATATTGAAACGGGATAAAAATGTTTCATTCAGATCTGCAAATTCAAAGCTACGAATTTGGAGGGATATCGCTAATTTGACAACTTTTCTTAAACTTTGCCAAATTGACGGAAATGTCACCAAATTGATATAAACGACACACAAACAGCTGCCATAAACCTTCGGGTTGGTCGTGTGGCTTGGGTCTTCTACATATCAATGAATTTTTTTTTTTGTTAGAAGAGAGTACTGAAATGATGTTTGGTTAGCATTTATCTGTCAGACCAACCATCCTAATTAGTAATACATTTAGCGAATTTTTAAAATGTCACCAAATTGATAAAAATGTTTTCAAATATATAAAAATATCTTGAAATTGATAAAATTGCGCTACATAAATGATATTAATTGTTTTTTGTTAGGGGATAGTATTGTGATGATATTTCGTCAATTTGTCGCAAAGTGGAACTGTCAGTTCTACAGTCCCACTTGGCGATAAATTTGGCGATTTTTTAAAATGTCGCTAATTTGACGAAACTGTCGCCAAATGTTCCATAGAAATATAACTATTTAGACGATATTTTTTCTACCAATTTATTTGAAGCAAATGATATCATGTCGCTCAGCAACGGATTTAAATCCGATGTGTTTATGCGGCAGACGATTTTTATTAAATCCTTTCTGATTTGAATAATGAAGATATGTATATAAAATAAATTTCATTGCCATTTCATTTTGGACTGGATAATATCAATTATACTCTTCAGGTTTAAACATTATTATTATTGATATTTTCCGGAATTATTGATTCAGGGATTATTGATATTTTTAAGTTATTACGCCATTGTTTTATTGCGGCAAAAATTGCTGACACACGCATATTGTACGTTGTACGAGTAATCTTCTAGGAATACACGGGTATATATTCTAACCTACGAGAATATAAGTAGTACAGGTATATTGGCATATATTTTGACATATATTGGCATATATATTGGAATCAAGTACAGTCTTCTGGTATGAAGATTAAAGGGATTAATTATATATTCAATTTATTACGTCGTCTGTTGTATTTTACCAAAAAACATTTGAGACTCATATTGCAATATGTGGGTAATCTTCTACTAATAATCGGACATTATAAGTAGTACGTGTATATCTTCCCATATAATTTTAGCACTTTAATTTTGACATATATTGGAATAAATGACTGTCTTCAGATTTAAAGATTACGGGTTTATTGGTATTTTCAATTTATACATGTAATCTACTAATACAGGTTATATTTTCTAATATTCGCGTATATAATTAGTACGGGTCCCATACAATTTTAACGCTTTTATTTTGCATATATTGATTCAATTCCATATTTTTTTTTATATTTGCTTACATAAGGGGTCCAAGATGTTTTATTCTTCAGATATGTCCATGAAGATAATTTTATATAGCGAGAACAGAGATTCTTAAACTTCTTTTTAGGAGCATTATATTAAATATTTTAACAGAATATTTTGATTAAACATGTCATTTAGTATAATATAAGAATTTGGGCATGATTATGAATTTCAAGTTTCTTTATATTATATACTCCGTACGAAGAACGGGTATGCTGCTAGTAACTATATAAATGTTCAGATAATAAATTCATCATATACACTTAGTTCAATTAAAAAGGATATTAAAGAAATTCAAAAATATTTCGTTATTACTTATGTCGATGAAGCTAGTAGTAACTACTCTGCCATCTGTAAATATTACTATATAAGTACCTTCCATTCACTTAATATTTCTAATTATAATTTACAGTATACTAACATTAAAGTCTAATTTAACAGAATATCAGCAAAATATAAGCAAATCCATATTAATAATAGTAGTAATAACATTCCATATCTAGTTTTGGTACCCAAGTATCATGAATCCTCTGTTGCTTTTCGAACTACTATAGTTGGGCATAATTCTTATCTTACTAATGCTGGTAAATTATTTCAAAAAAATTTAAATGAAATCTCTTTGTATGATGGCATCTCCAAAAATAGTCTTATTGTAAAAAACAGCTTTGAATTAGATAGGATACTGAAAACTCAATCTAATATCCCTAGTATTTATACCCTTGATTTTAAGAATTTGTTCAATAATATTAATATATATGATCTCTTTAGAATTATTTTACAAATTTTTGAAAAATATAAAACTACCTTAAAATATTCTACATTCCTTTTAAAAAATTACTTAATTTCACTCTCTATGAGAATTATATTCAACATGGCGATTCTATTTTTAAGCAAGAGTGTGGTATCCTATAAGGGTTGTATGCTTCATCATTAATGGCTAATCTATACTTTACTACTATGAGACAAACTATAATCTAGTGTCAAATAATTTGCATATGTGTAGATATTTAGATGATATATTATGTGTATCCCATAATAATAATCCTTTTGTCTTAAATTTGCATCTTAATAATTTACAATTAAATATCAGTAATAATGAATTTAATGCTGGAAACTTTTAGGACTTAAATTTAAATTATTGAAATCTGGCTATAAACTTATAAAAGCTTAGATCTTAACTTTATTACCTCTAAAAGTAAAAAAGTATGTCCATGTAGAATATTACCTATCACGGCGTACCATGAGTCGTTATGACTCATGATGCAACATAGTAGATAATTTTCTAGGTCTGATACAACCTAATTTAGATCATAACCCAGTATAAGATAGCAGAGTCAAGGATTGTATTCGTATCATCATCTCACTGACCCATCACCTCTAAATTGGACTTTTGGGCTTATGGATTTAAAGTTCTACGTAACACACTCTATGTAGATAAATTTGTGGGGAATCCAGCAAGGCACCTCCTTTTGCCTTCAACACTAACCTATTCTTGCCCAAATGCAATCGTAAAATATGCTTTCATAAGCATAGTATGGTGAAATATATTCAGTTTCATTTCATATCATCTATGATTTATCAGAAATATTAACGTATAATGAGAGTTCCACGACAAATTAATGCAATTTTCGTTACGCTGTTTATCTTGCAATTATATAGCATTTAAAGTACTTTAGACTTATCATTTATTTCCGGAAAATGCCATAATTATAACTGCTAATAAAAAAGAACAACTTAGAAATATATAATTTCCTACAAGGCAAGGTTGTATAACTTACTCAACGGTAGAAACATATTTGGAGTCTATCCAATACTACCTCATTAGCATGCTTTTCGGAACACTAAACTTAACGGCTTCAATATTTATTGAAAATTATTTTTATAGTATTGTTTCTCAAGCTGATTAGTATATTACTTGAGGAACATGAACGAGATTTATATTACTTGATACCGTTTTGAACACATGCCTTGTATGTTAATATGTTTTAAATAGTTTAAAAATTTTGTTTAAATTTTTATTTCAACAATGTAACATATTCATTTCAACAATGGTAAGATCAATAAATAAAAATAAATAGAAAAAAATCTGATGTGGGCAACAGATGACTTTCCTTATATAATGCAATGAATTTACTACTTTTACAGTAAAAAATAGGTTTTTCTTATAGTAAATACTTATATTCCTTCCAAGATATTGAATTTTCGACGATTAGTCGTCATTTTCATGGATTTAGTGTCATATTTATCCATTTGGCGAGATTTTCGTTAATTTGGCAACATTTAAAAAAAAAAGTCGACAAGTTGGAGACATGCCGCCAAATTCATCGCCAAAATCTCGCCCAGCGTATTGGACGGAGAAATAAGTTATTCTTATAGCAGATAAATAACTATTGGCTTTTAAATACAAAAGTATTACTCAAAGTATTTTTTCTCATGAATGGAACGAGCTAGATCGAGCTAGACAAATTTATCGCATGTTATTACATATAAAAAGTGAACATGTTTCTCAACAGTTAATATATATTTTTTTAATTTATGGGTTTTTTTGATAAATTTGTTTGAAAAATGTGCAATATTACGCGCAAAGGTTCATGCTCGCGTTCTAAAGTTTACGTCAATCGTTTTCCAAGGAAAAATTACATAAGAAATATCTATTTGCGTAACTTTATTAAAGGTTTTGATTTTTTGACGATTTTTTCAAAATTTCACTCGAAAATTTAGGGGGCGGGGGTCTAAACATTCGATTACGTTTAAAAACAATAGGCTTCCAGTATTCACGAATGGTGATTTTTGCATCAAATTTCATTCGAATCGCTCCATTCGTTCGTGAGATATCGTCCCCACAGCCTCACTGACACACACACACACACACACACACACACACACACACAAACATACTTTCACACACACACACACACACAAACATACTTTCACACACACACACACACACACACACACACACATACTTTCATACACACACACACTTTCACACACGCACACAGACATCACCTCAAAAATGTTCGATTCGAGATCAGGGATGCTTGAAACGTGTTCTCCCATCGAAAACTCGATTTCGAATTTTCGACCCTGTCACAATACTTTCCTTATACATTATGTATATAAGGAAAGTAATATGTTTCTTATATTTTCAAAAAATTTGATATAAATAATATGAGCGTATATGTATTAAAATAAAGAGAAACGTGTATTCTATAATTATTTGATAACTTTTATACAATGGATCGTCAAGTATCAAACATTGTTTCACATTGTATCAGCTATTAGTAATAAAAATGTCCATAATGCCAAATACGTATATTGGGAATATTTGAAAAAAAGATATATATATATATATATATATATATATATATATACCTTTTTTATATATATTCCATGGGGAGGTGTATTGTGAAGAGTCTGGACTATAGCGTATTTATGTGTTTAAATATTTATATGGTGAAAATATTGTCATTAGGTCTTGTATCCAATATTTAAATATAACCTCTCTGACTGGGATGCCATTAGTCTTGAATATATTGATTTTAAAGTATTAAATAATCATGTGTGAAGTAATTTCATACATCAGGATTTATATGGCGATAATGATGCCAATAGGTCTTGTATCCAATTTTTAAAAATAACTTTTCTGACTTGGATTTCATTAGTCTTGAATATATATATATATATTGTTTTTAAAGTATTAAATATTACCATGAGCGAAGTAATTTCATACATCAGTATTTATATGGCGATAATGCTGCCAATAGGTC
Organism: Amaurobius ferox; assembly: GCA_951213105.1. Lineage (NCBI taxonomy): Eukaryota > Metazoa > Arthropoda > Arachnida > Araneae > Amaurobiidae > Amaurobius > Amaurobius ferox. Next base: position 27,861,931 of record OX578145.1, read on the forward strand.
TTGTATCCATAATTAAAAAACAACCACTCTGACTTGTATTTCAAACATTAGTTATTGAATATATAGTTTTTAAAGGATTAAATAACCACGAGTGAATTAATTTCATTCATTGGTATTTTATGGCAATAATGTTGTTAATAGGTCTTATATCCAATTTTAAAATAACCTCTCGGACTAGGATTTCATTAGTCTTGAATATATTTATTTTAAAGAATTAAATAACCACGAGTGAAGTAAATTCATACAATAGTATTTATATGGCGATAGTGTTGCCAATTGGTCTTGTATCCGAATGTTTAAATATAACCTCTCTGACTTGGATTTCAAACATTATTTTTTGAATATATTGATATTGGGATATTAAATAACCACTTGTGAAGTGATTTCAAACATTAGTATTTTAAATGAATTGTTATATTTTTATAGTGTGTCCTTTTTGGTTTGTTTTAGCGTATTATAGTAAACATTTGAATTTTTAAAAGTTATTAAAAGTGTATATGTGTGTATGTAATTTTTTACGGTTTTATAAGAGTCATGGAGAAAATAGTGTAGGGAGTATCGGCTACCGGGAGCGTTTGCCATGGCGGAAAAAAGCTTTAATCGGAGTGTTGGGGGTCGCAACTCTCCCCGGCCGTTACTTAAGTCACTTATCAAGAAATTTTACGAGTACATTGCTACTTGTCCTATTTGGGAATTTATATATATATAATATATATATATATATATATATATATATATATATATATATATATATATATATATATATATATATATATATATATATATATATATATATATATATACATTTATGTATGTATGTATATTCTATAGAAAAATTAAACATAATTACTCTGTCTATTTATGACTATTAATATTGGGTTAAACTTCAAAATATCTGTAAAGTGTCAACTACTGATACCCTGTATATTTTTATATCATTTGAATTTAGCAATTAAAAGAGGCATTCATGGTAGATGAATATAAATAATAATCTCTGATTCATAATATAAAGTTAGAAAGTAGAGAGTAGAAGTAATAAGTTTATCAACTATTTACAACAGTGATAAATTTAATGTATTTTTGAAGCTGGTATTATTATTTTTTTAGCTTATAATTTACGTATACCTTAGTTTACTAAAAATGCTCTTTGCAATGAATAAAAAGTACTTTTAATTGTAGTTATATCTTAGTTCCTATATTTAAAGCATCAACCAATAACAATTTCAATTTTTCTTTACGTACAAATACACACAAATTTGACATTCTTTAATTTATCCCCAACTTTTATTTTACGCATGCATTAAGGGGTGGTTGCGTGATGACCTACAAAAATTAAAGAAATTCATTTTTTTTATTTACATGTCTATTTAATAGACTATTAAGAAAAAGCGATCAAAATATTCCAATTCCAACGTATTTTATTACAACATTTTTAAATCAATACATGTACAAATCCAACTAATCTCCCTGACCTTGAAATCGTTTTTCTCAAAACTTTTATTTTCAACATTTCGTGTATTGTAGCCTCAAAACCTAATTAACTTAGAACCTTCAAATTTGTATGGTAATGATTATGTGCATATTTACAAGCTCCTCCTAATACTGAAGAATTATCTACCAGAAAAGTGAAAAAAATATCTAGATTTTTTTTTTACATTTATTTAAAAGTTTTCCTTACTGGCATGTAATTAAACTTACTTGTTGGCATGTGTGTAGCCACCTGTCTTAAAACTTGTCTTTTTGCATGCTTCCAGTATAATTTTTGGTGGTTAAAATACAACCTCTTGAAAGATTTTATTAAACAAATTGGGATGGTATGTTCCATAGTTAACGCAAAAAACCTGGCAGTGCTTATACCACGAGATACACTTTCAAAAACTATCAACTAATCATTCATAAAAGCAACATTTTCTACCAAGCTTAGTAAAACATACATAAAGACTACTAATAAAAAAGCTGCTATTAAAAATTTGCCATAAAAATACATTAATACGCAATGTTCTCTGCTATAGCATACAATGAATATTGTGTGGCAAACGGTTTTGAAAACAAAAATCACATTTCGTCTTCAGAACAACCAAAAGTGCAAACTACTTATTCAAGCAAGGTTAGCATCTGCGAGAGAAAACAGACTTGGATAAGCACCGTATGTTCTTCTCTTTATCATCTTTATATGTTTACTTATTGTGTAAGATTTCTATTCGTTCTGTTATTAGTTCTCTTAAAGTCTTGATTAATTTTTGTTCATTCTTTTTTTTTCTATTATTTGTACTGTTCATTCTTAGTATCCTATCATTCGAGTCCTGCCTCCTGCGTTTTACCTATTTCATCTCTCTTCCAGCGCTGGCAATGTTTACCATAACTTTAGCCACCTGTGCTATTCCATTCCAGATGCCGAATTTGCTTCAATAAGTGGGGTTGTACTTCTTATTTGTCATGAAGGAAGGTATATTGACGCCTAATATTTATTATATGCCATACTGATACAAATATTTATATTAATTTATTTATCGATTTTTAAGTGGATAAGTGTGATTTCCTTCCTTAAGGCTCAATTTAATATTTATATAAAAGTGACGTGTTAAAAAAGTAATTAATAATTTAGTTCCTAATTAATATTTAAAGAAAACATTTATTATACATTGAATACCCTTACTATGCTAATACTCAAGGCATATATAATTATATTTTCATATCATATTTAACCAATCGTATTCACTTTTGAACAGGAAATCATCTGATAGCAAATAGCATGCATTATATTGTTATTACTGCTTTATTTATTGGCATGCGCCATTTCTTGCAATCAAATATTATTTATGTATACGTAATTTACTTTATCTAGTTATACTATGAAAAACATGCTAATAAAACTGTAGGCGAAATAAATATCTAATTTCCCCCAGAACTTGTTTCTACAGCTCATTAACAACGTATAAAAATATCTTGGAGTGCATCCAACAGTACCTCATTAGCAAGCTATCATAATATCTGCTCCAAGAAACTTCTTAACGACTTCAGTATTCACAGAAAATTTCTCGGATGGTGTATAATCACTTCGTGTTTTTTCTTCTGACATAAATTATATTTATGTAGGGAGGTGTAAAACATAATTTGAAGTAACGCTTTTAATAATATGTTATGTATATTAGCAGGTTTGTAACTGTCAAGTGTTAAGTCTTCACGCTCTAAAAATTTATGTAAACATTTACTTTTAAAAATTTTTGGTATATATTTTAATTAATTGTATTAAAATTTATTTTTAATAATACATTATGTATATTAGCAGGTTTGTAACTATTAAGTGTCAGGATCTTCATGTTATAAAAATTTATGTAAACATTCCCTTCTGAAAATTATTGGTATATATTTTTAATTAATTGAATTAATTTTTTCTGCAAGTAAATATTCAACTTCAGTGTGTAATATTTTAGTATAAAAGAAAAAGAAATTCAAGCTTTTGGTTCTAAGAAAATAAATAGTTCAAAACATATGTTATTCACATATATGCGAGTGACTCAGATACTGGCTCACTTATTCATGTAAAGTGAAGTTGAAGTTTTACGTCTCTGATCTCACAACTACCAGTACTATGTTTCTATAGGTCTTGTCTACTGTACTGGAAATACACAGTAAGCCGGTTTAACAATGTCCCTAATGACTTACATCGCTTAGTAGAATTTTCTAAACAAAGTCCGATATGAACATTATATTTCTATGAAACCTTTTGTAGTAATAACTGCGGATATAGGTAACAAAGCAATACGCCAAATAAAACCAACGTTTCCATGCACGCAAACGATATTGTAAAACTGAAAATATAAACGGAATTGTAAAACAATAAATGTAAACGAAATTATAAAATCGTAAATGAAATTGTGAAATAATTAATGTAAATGAAATTGTAATGCGATAAATGCAAACGCAATTACAAAATTGTAAATGTAAATGATATTATAAAACAATTAATGCAAACGAAATTGTAAAGAGGAAAATAAGAAAGGAATTATAAAATTGTAAATGTAAATGAAATGTAAAACAATAGATGTAAACGAAATTGTAAAACAATAAATGTAAACAACATTTAAAAAAGTTAAATGTAAATAAAATCTTTAAAATAACAAATGCAAACGAATTACACTCATTGCCATAAAAATTTTGGCAACAAGAAGTAATTGTGGGATCGTAACAAAACTTGGCATGGAGGTACGTGTTAGGCAGATATGCAAATGATTAGAAATACAGCGTGATTGCGCATTGCCACTAGAAGGCGTTGAACATCGTTCTTCCTGTCGCAGAAAAAAAGGTATGCAGAAGCTTCTTGCCTATACTAAATCTGTTGCAAAGGGACGCTTATTCATTAAGGATGCCGCTGCGCCGCCATCGAAGACAATGTGATCAGCTGTCCGAGTTTGGGAAGGGAATAATCATCGGGATTATGTAAGCCGGATGAACAGATCGGCCAGTAGCCCGCAACCTAAGCCGTTCCGACTTTACTGTGAGGAGATGTTGGGACCAGTGGATGATAGAGAAGTCGAATACACGGCGGTCAGGACGCTTTCGGCAGAGCAATAGCCGAGAAGACTATAACATCACCCGACACGCACGTACAGCGCCAACAGCCATCTGGAGAAGGACAGCACCTTCACTACAGTTCCCTGTGTTTGTCCGTACCATAGCGGGGCGCCGGGATGAAGGACATTTGGTGTCGCAGCGTCCGTTGCGTGTGCTACCAATGACAGCCATTGACCGTCGCCTCCGTTTGGAGTGGTGTTGCACTCGACGGCATTGGGCCGCAACCAAATGGAACCAGGCCGTCTTCAGCGCGAATCGAGATTCAATTTGGACAGTGTTGACAATCGTGTACGTGTGTGGAGACTCCGTGGTGAACGCATCAATCCTGCATTCGGTTTGCTGCGGCCCACAGCTCCCACATCTGGTGTGATGGTATGGGTCACCTCTAATCTGGTCATCTCTAATACTGATCCATGGAACCATGACAGCCCAGTGGTACGTTGGTGACATTCTTCAGCCAAATGTGTTGCCACTCATGACAGGGTTCACAGGAAGCATTTTTAACAGGACAACGCTCAGCTACAGACAACAAGTCACAGGAATGCCTCTGCCGCACTATCACCGCTCGCTGGCCCGATCCCCAGATTTGTCACCGATTAAGCACGTATGGGATTACTTGAGACGGCAAGTTGAACAGCCTACGACTTTGGTCGAACTAGAATTCGCTTGCAACAACTGTGGTAGGAGATGACGCAGGACACCATACCGAATCTGTGTTTCAATTCCCCCCCGTATCGCATCGTGTATTCACGCTAGAAGTGGTCCAACAGGGTACAAGAACCTCCATTCATTTGTAGTTTTTCCTATAATAAATTATCCTTTTGCCTTGATCTTGTAATCTCTTACGTATATCAACGTTGCAATCACACATATAAAATGTCTTTCGATTCTGACAACTCTTTCTTGGTGCACAAATTTTTATGTGAATGTGTGTACTTAGTGATTATCTGATATCTTCACCAGTGCAAAAACATTTTGTAAGATTGAGCAAAATTATCGACAAAACTCACTAAATGATGTATAAACTCTACCTTTGTTGCCATGTAGCGTTCAGGAAAACATAACAGCAAAATACAATATTATAGATGAGTGAAATAATTAGCAGTCCAGTTTCAAATGTAATGAATATTAAATGTATATTATTTATACAGCAAAGCAGGAAATAAAATGGAACATGTTCATAAGTTGTAAAAGTTGAACAAAGTTTTATGAATACAAAACGTTGTTTAAATTTTACAACGTATGATTTTCATTTGATAGCCCAATAAAAATTCCATAGAATAATATTCTTAAAATGGTGTCAATAATAATTACTAAATATTGGTTCTTTAAAAATATATATATTGACTTATAAGACACAGCCTCTCTTATTATTCTGCAAATAAGCCAATAAAGTTTAAATTCTATGCCATCATTACAGTATAATATAATTCCATACTGCATTATATTATCTGCATTAGCAAGTGTAGTGATAGACAAAATAAAGAGAATAGTTACCACTATGGTTACTACTATGGTTACTAATGTTACTACTGTAATCCAACCTTGGTTTCAGAAATAAACAAAACTGTTATTTAAACTCACTTAATCTGGATATATTTTTAAATCGTGATTCCAATGAAACGTCAATAAACCTGAGAGGTATAGATGCTATAGCAAAATTGAGATTAGGGCATATATGAAAATCTGTGAAATATACGTTAATGGATTATTCACCCCAGTTCTATAAACTAGCTACTTCCTAAGCTAGTTACTTATCGTATATGAAAATAAATTCATGCAGAAAAAGGGAGTAAACTAATTACATAATTTTCTTGATTTTATTATAGCCTCTACCTACATTGGGTTTTGAATTGACTGACCAAGCTTATAACTTGTGAACCTTTAGTATATGATACATATTTTAAATTGTAAAATTATTTTATATTATAAGGAAATACTCTCTGAAATATATTTAAAAATAGGGATAGGACTTTGTGTAAAAATACAAAATATATCTATCATATTGCCTAGAACAAAAACAAAATACCCAATTACTCGAAAAAGTGTTACAGATGTTCCTGTAATAATTCATTAGTTTGCCATGCGCACCAAAATAATAGAACATTTGGAACAAAAAATACCATTACTTACATCAAAATACATCCCTATACACAAGTAATTTTCAAAAGAATATAAGAGCCGTTTTCAAATAAAGTTTTAGCGTATTTAGTGCACTTATTTAGCTACATATGTATCACTATTCGACTTATATAGGGACTCCGAAAGTTACCAAAACTACCAAAATAACCTATGAATATGACAACGAATTTTTTACTTTGGGCCGTAAAATTTAATAATGAACTCAAGGTTTAATACAATTTTCTTTTAATAATCAAAATTTTTGATGAAAGGGTTATATAAAAATTTATTTGACGTATTTGATGTTAATATGCCGAATATATTTGAAATATTTTTATTACCATTCTTCTTACAACTTAAAATGTACAGTAAGAGTTATGTGCCAAGCGCTAATGACTGGAAACAAATAATCTTGACAAATATTTCCAAAGCACACTGTATATATAATCCTCTAAAAAATTTGACAAATATGTAAAACAAAAAATACACAATAAGATGAAAAAAAAAGAAAGGAAAATACAATTACATAATTGAACCCCAACTGAAAAGAAAATGTTTTAAACATTCTTAAATTACATTTAATGTATTACATTCAATAAAATTGTATTCACAAAAATTACCATCAATAAATAGAAATTTGTGATTAAGATGTAATATCAAACTTCTACATTTTTAATGTTAATTTTATAGCTTTGTATTTTCCACCGAAGAAGGGGACTATTTTTGCGCCTAAAACCAGTTGATACTTCTAATCAAGTATTTATGCAGTTACTAGTATATTATTTTTATTTCAAAATATGTTTGCACACAAGTTTAAGCGATATCTATAGTATTATAGTATTATAGTATAAATTTATAGTATCTATATAAATTTATATTAACTATGATATTCATCATGCCTATTTATGGTTAAAAAACGCTTAATTATTTAAAAGTATATGAATAACGTAATAAAGTTCAGATGCAAAAAATATCGAGGTTTAATTTATCGAAAAGAGAAAATACAAGACTAAAATTATATTAATTTGCCTTTAAAATTCCATTCGAAGTTTCAAAGATTTTATACCTATTTAATGATTTTGAATATTGTTTTTAATCAAAACTAAAATGTATTTCAAATAATATGTATATTATAATTGTATTTTCAAATCAGAGAAAGTTCTAAGCAAATAAATTTACGTGTGAATGACTTAATTTCGGTTCGGAGATAAAGGCAATTTAACAAATTTTTTGTACATTTAATGGTTCAAATCCGTTTGAAATCTGATTTGTTCTAAACTTTGTTCCTGTAAAACTTACTTCTAAGCGGAAAAGTTCCCAGACAAAAATGCACTTTGTTATCCCAAATCCAAATCTAATTACAACCTAGGTTCTCGATTTGTTTTGCAAATCTCTAACGTAGTTTCTAAAGAATTTGTATGTGTACTTTTTATTCTATTTTATTTTTTTATTGGAAAGCTGTAGGAATAAAAGCTTATGTCTCTATCTTCACTTAACAGTTTTAGTCATATGTTTGGTTTGAATTAGACTTGAATATTCCAATTATGTTGTTTATACAAATATTACATTAAATTAATCTCATTCCTGTAGCGTGGAGGTTAGTTCATTAAGACTAATTATATTATCTTCAGATAAATTAATTATAAGATAATGTATCTATACATAATTATTTAAAATAACTTTTTTGTATTTACGTAGGCACTGTTACATATATTTGTAACACATGTTAGTGTTGTAGACCACATGTGCAGTGTGTTCCAAAATTTAATGGGAACTTTTCTTTCAATGTTTTCCCAATTAACTATTTCTGTCAGATTTATCTTTTTATGTGAGACAGCCTCTTATAGGGTATTTTTAATTTTGGCATTATATTAGTTTAAAATTCCTTGTTTCTTTAGACACAATTTATTTAAACGTATTTGTGCAGTTTTACTGAACAACACTTTATAAGATAAGTATTTATTTGATCATATAAGACATTAAAATCACTCATTTTATTAATGTGATCAAATAAAAACATTTACTATAAAGAGCCATTCTTTAAAATTTAGTGTTTCAGACGTGTTGTCATACATTGTACTATAAATTGTAATGTACTGCAATTCATAATATGATGGTTGAGAATTATAATATTATCAATGATTATATATCTCATAGGTTCTCGTATGTTAAACTGACTATTCTGTACTTTTATTATATATAATTTTAACTATCAAGGAACGAAGAAAGTGAAAGTTATATACGGAAAATAAATATAGCAAGCAAAAACTTGTTTTCTCCTTATCTATTTATCTCACTTCAAACTCTCCATTTACCAAGAAAAAAAATTGATATGGGCAGCACAAGATTTTCCTTAAACAATGCAACAAATTTACTGCTTTTACAGATAAAAAAATTTATTCTTATAATAGATACTTATATTATTTCCAAGATATTAAATTTTCTTCAATTAGTCGTTATTTTCATTGATTTAGCGTCATTTTCATTGATTTGGCGAGATTTCCGTCAATTTGGCAACATTTAAAAATGTCCCCAAATTGGCGACATTTCGCTAAATTCCTCGCCAAAGTCTCGCCAAGCATTATGGACGGAAAAATAAGTTATTCTTAGAGCAGATAAATGTCTATTGGCGTTCAAATACAAAAGTATTACTCAAAGTATCTTTTCTCGTGAATGGAACGAGCTAGATCCACTAGAATGATGTCACCAAATTTATCGCATGATATTACATATGAAAAGTGAACATCTTTCGCGACATTTAAATTTTTTTTTTAATTTATGGGATTTTTTCATACATTTATTTGAAAAATGTGCAATATCTCGAGAACAGTTCATGCTAACGTTCTAAAGTTTATGTCAATCGTTTTCTACGGAAAAATTACATAAGAAATGTCTATGTGCTTAACTTTATAACAGCTTTTCATTTTTTGATGATTTTTTTCAAAATTTCGCTCGAAAATTTAGAGGAGTTCTAAACATTCGATTGTGTTTTAAAACAATAGTCTTCCAGTATTCACAGATTGTTATTTTTGTTCCAAATTTCATTCGAATCGCTCCATTTGTTCGTGAGATATCGCCTCCACAGACTCGCACATACACACACACACACGCGCGCGCACACACACACAAAGCTTGAGTTATGTGCCTTGTAATGAAAAAAATAAAGAAATTGTCATTTACGTAAAATTATGAAAGGGTCAGATGTTTTAATTACTTTTTCAAATTTTCATTCGAAAATTTTGAGGACTTCCAAACATTCGATTATATTTAAAATCAAGTGTTCTAGTATTCACTGATTATAATATTCGTACTAAATTTTGTTTGAAATCCTTTATTCCTTCGAGGGATATTCTATCCATTGTCTCACGGACAGACACACACACACACACACACACACACACACACACACACACACACACACACACACACACACACACACAAGAGCACACACATATATAGACACACACATGCACACACACATATATAGACACACACATGCACACACACATATATATACACACACATGCATACATTTACACACATGCACACATTCTTCAAATAAATGCGTTCATTTTTTTTACAGTGATGCTTAAAATCTGCTCTTCCATCGAAAACACGAATTCGAATTTTCGACTCAGTCATCATACATAAAACTATGTATATAAGGAAAGTAAGAAATCAGAAGTATGTCCAAATACAGGAAAAATATTTAATATACCTTTTCGTGGACTGCATAATTTTTAATGTCGTTGTAATATCTAGTTCAATTCAAACTGTGTGGGAGGACATCAAAAATTAAATTAAACATTTTCCAAAAGTGTCGGCTTAAAATTCGTAAATTTAAGCAGATGTTTAAAAATTATGATTCGTATATGTTTCACTCATGTGAGCTTAGTTATAAGTCTGAAAGACGAAATTTGTAGCAATTTTCAAACGCATTGAAAGTATAATATTTGCTCTAGAAATATTTTCCAGCTTGTAAACCTAATAGTAATGATGCCAGACTTTGATAAATTTCTACCAGAAAGAAGAAATTACCATAAAAATAAATAGTGATAAAAAGTGATTAAATTTTAACCCTACATGAGTAATTTTTGGGAGTAGCAGCGTCGTGTAGAATACGGCTCGAATAATTATTATTTTATATGGTCATAAAGTAAACTTTCACTGTCAGAAGTATGATACAACATCAACGAACGTCACAGAAACATTTTCTGCATACTAAATTATATATCAACAATATTTAGAATATCACAATTTTCTACATTTCCACTATTTTTATTGCCTGACGATTCGCATTTTAAGGAAGGTATCATAAATATAAGAAAATAGTGAATCTGAGATTAAATTAGTAAATGTTAACATTTTGTAGAAGCATATATATTTCAATCCAGCTCTTGTTTCAAATTTATCTACAATTGAGATCGTTGCTGATTACTTACAAAACTGCAAATATTATAATGTTGAGAACTTAAAGTGCTTATTATTGCTTCTCAAAACCAGTTAACTCTTAAAACTCGGGGATGTTGAAAATCAGATGGAAGCATAACGTATAATTCAGTAACTATTAAGTTGATTCAATTAATTATTAGACATTTTTTGAAACAGTATCATGTATTTATTCAGCTTATAAATGTGTCTAATACATATTATAAATGTACACTTTCTTTCAATTTACCTTAAAATAATTTATTTGCAGAAACTACTTGAATATATCTTTTTGTTAATTTGTCTGCGAATTTGAAATTGATGTAATAAACTTCAATGTTGTATACTCGTAATGCTTTAACTTTCACTACATAGTATAATGAATTAGGCAGTATTGTGGCGAGGTCAAAAATACGATTTCGAGTTTTTTATGGAAGAACGCGCTTCAATCATCACTGAATTCGCATTGAACGTTCGTACAAAGCACATACTGAAATAAGATTTCTGACATAAATGTATTTTTTGGTCGAAACCCCTAATCTCGGGTGTATAAATAACACAGCATAATACGTATTTTGTCCTCTTAATGAAAACTACTTTTTCTTATGGTTTTTTGAATGCAGATCTCAAATCTGACCTCATTGTTTTCCTATTACCCACCATTTTTTTAATGGCATTAATGTCATCCGAAAAATAAAATTTTATGCTATTTTTCAAAGATGTTTTAAAAATAAATTTGGGCTAATATGTTTATTTATTTATTTTATCATAAATTGATTATCTTCTTAAAGTACATGCTACACTAGCGGATCAAAAGGGAGGGGACTGTAGCCCCCCCCGCCTCAGTCCCTATTATACCGGGTGGTCAGAATTAAAACACCCCTACTCTGAGCTCTCTATAGATCGAACTTACTCAGTGTAAAGGCTCCAAAGTTGTTGAACATACTATTCAAGATATGGGGAAAGGGATTACGCGAAAAAAAAATTAATTCCAGAAACACCGATAGGTGGCGCTGTACAGCAGAAAATATGCTGAAAAGACACAAAATACACATTTCTAACACATTTTATTCGAACGTACCAAACATTCATATCACAAGGACCTTATCGATGCAGGGAATGCTGCGTATAACGTTATCCATTGATTGTTCAACAATAGCGGCGGAAACATCGTCAATGACATCTGAACGAGTCGATTTGCGCCCTCGACCCGGCTGAACTCCAAGATGTCCAGTTTTCTCGAATCGAGCGATCATTCTCCTGAGAGCGTATGGAAGTAATGGTCCTTTGCGGAAATTCTTATGTCGACGAAACTCTCGAAGTGCAGCTGCAGCATGTCCTTTGTTTTCATGAAACAGCTTCACAAGCAAAGCGCGTTCTGGCAGTGTGACAGACATCGCTGATAAGAATGAAAATTTCCCAGTTTTATCCCCTTTTATGCCCAGAACATAGTAGCTGCAAATCAAGGGCTTATGCTAATTTTTGTGCTTACAGTGCGAAATTGCAGTTACAATGACAGTTTAATTTTCTTCACTTTTTATCTTCTTTTTTTTCCTATCAGCAAAAGAAATTAAAAAGGAAAAATTCCATATCGCATGTGTTTGTTTTTTGTGAATATTTTGTGTCTTTTCAGCATATTTTCTGTTGTACAGTGCCACCTATCGGTGTTTCTGTAACTAATATTGTTTTTCGCGTAATCCCTTTCCCCATGTCTTGAATAGTAGGTTTAACAATTTTGGAGTCTGTACACTGAGTAGTTCGATGTATAGAGAGCTCAGAGTAGGGGTGTTTTAATTCTGACCACCCGGTACATGGGAAATGAAATAGTTCCACTAACTTGGTTAAAAAGGAAAAAATACAGAATCGTCGCCCCCTCTCAAGATTTCAGGATCCGTCAATAGAATGCTACATTGAAATTTTCTGCCTGTAGATAGTAGCACTTGCTTTAGAAGCAGTACAGTTTCCTAGTATTTATGCTATTTTGGATTTTCCTTCGTTCTTATTGCTTTGTTTGCAAATGTTTCTGTTATTAAGGCGTGGTTTTTGGTAATTTATTCTATTGATTTAACCCTGATTTGACAAATATGTCTTCAAAAATGTCTATAAAATGTGTAAACAATTGTGATACTTTTGTTATGTTTGTGGTGAACTGACGTTGAAGTCACGAAGATATAACTTGACACCCTCTGTGAGCAAGACGTATGAACGGCATTTTGGTTGCAAAGTGGGAGACCGAGGTAAGCCTTGGACTCTTAAAATATGTTGCAATTCATGTGCAAGAAATTTACGAAAGTAGCTCGAAGGTTCAAGATCATCAATGACATTTGCCGTTGCCACGATATGGAGGGAACCGAATGATCACGTTACAAACTCCTATTTTTGTCATACAAATGTGCAAGGTATATCTTCCAAATCAAGACATAACATTAATTACCCAAATTTAGAATCTGCTTTACGAGCAGTACCACATGGCAGTAGTCTTCCTATACCTACTCCACCAGCAATCTGGACACTTAGCAGTGGTGATGAAGACAACAAAATCGACAATGCACAAGCATCTGACAAAACAAATATTAATCCTGACTTCGTGCCTTTAATGTTATCCCCTCATCCCATCACTCAAGATGAACTGAATGATTTGGTAACGGACTTCCATCTTTCAAAAACGCAAACAGAAATATTAGGGTCTGTGTTACAAGATTGGAAGCTTTTGAATATAAATGTAAAATTCACATCATTTAGACATAGACAAGCAGAATTTAAAAAGGTTTCTTCACTTAGTGACGATATAGTATATTGCAGCAATGTAGACGATTTATTCTTAGCATTCGGTTAAACTCATAATTCATCAGACTGGTGCTTGTTCATTGAATCTTCCATATTCAGTTTAAGGACAGGCGTTCTACATAATGGTAATGCCTACCCTTCCGTACCATTAGCTTATTCTGTACACATGAAGGAGTCTATGAAAATGTGCAGAGATTGCTGAGTGTAGTAGACTACAAGCAAAACTGACATATTTGTGGAGATTTAAAGGTCATGGGATTTCTTCTAGGCATGGAACCTGGTTGCACCAAGCTCTGCTGTTTTTTGTATGAATGGAACAGTCGTGCTAGAGCCAACTATTATATTCGTACAAAGTGACCACAAAGAAAGGAATTAATTTCAGGTCATAAGAATGTATCTCACGAACCATTAGTGAATGACCAAGATGTTTATCTTCCACCATTACACATTGAACTTGGTATGATGAAAATCTCTGTTAAGGCTCTAAATAAGGAAGGACCAGCAATGATATACTTAAGAAAGAAGTTTCCTAGATTGAGCGAGGGAAAAATTAAAGAGGGTGCTTTGATTGGGACGCAAATAAAGAGTACACAATTTGCAAATTCACATTTGCAACACATTTGCAACACAGAGAAAAAGCATGGAAAGCATTCAAATCTGTCTGCAATAACTTTCTTGAAAACAAAAAATCGTAAAAACATAAGGAACTTGTAAACCAACTGCTCAAGATCTATCAAAAATCGAAGTGCAATATGTCGTTAAAATTGCATTTCTGACACTCCCATTTAGACTTTTCCCCTCAAAATTTAGGAGCAGTCAGTGACGAACAAGGAGAAATATTCCACCAGGATATCGTCTAGATGGAAAAGAGATAGGCTGGAAGGTGGAACACCATAATGCAAGCAGAGTACTGCTAGAACATAACTAGATACAGTACACAAGCTAAATAAAAAAAGAACATTTTAAAGACATGGAAATTTTTGTATATATGTGAGTTAATTGTAATGTAAATATGACTTCATACGGATATGACTGCAATGTAAATGACCTTGTTTTTCTATTGAACACCAATATATATCAATTAAACAGTAAAAATGAAAGGTTGCGTTTATTGTTCCATGCAAACTGTGGGTGATAGAGAAATTTTTATTTTTGATTTGAAATCAGCACCCCAGAATTAGTCAAAATCACCGCATTTCATCTAAAGGCTAGCAAAAAAGTGGACATTTAATGTATTGTGTAATCAGATAGTGTATCGGATTTCACTATTGCATCAAGTCACTATATGGTATTTTCAACTTTTTCTAAGAGTTTGAAAGCAAAATTTGTTCCATTTATGAAAGAAAAAATATGTTAAAATAAAAAGCAATTTTTTTTTTTTTTAATTTATATTAACTTATCCTCATACCAACCATACATAAAATGAAGATGTGCTGCAGTTTCGATAAAATAGTTTAGATTGAATATTTGGGAAATAATGATAAATAATTTATTAAAAAACTTTCAAAATGACTTGCATAATCTAACTTATTTTCCTATGATATATTTATCTCATTCGGAATTTGCAAATTTTACCTATTCTTTGTTTAATTTTGTACCATATCCATAATGAAATATTTAACAACTATAATATATATCCATCGGCTTATTATGAATATTTCCCATATTTGCATTGCAAATATCTCAAACATTTATTTTATAATTATATTTGAGCATATATCTCTCTCGAATTTCAAAACAATGTATTTACTAATATTATTCTCGTTCTAAAACTGCATCCTGCGGATGTTATTTTAGCTTAATTTACGAATTTGACCGTTCTAGCACTTGCAAATGTAGCTGCAGACGATATTGTCTGAGTAGCTGATTAAAACAGCTTCATTTCTCATTCGCTCTCATTTGAATATTCACCTCGTCGGCCGCTGTAAGAATCATTATACCACTTACAGGGTTTCGTTGATTATTATACTCGTTGGAGTGCTAAATTTAAATAAGATTTAATCAGAAATAGTCCTGAAAAAAATGTAATTTTGAATGCATGTTTGAAATTCATAAGAAATTCTCTGTTTGCCTTCGGCATAACTGAATTATATTTAACATTCAAAGATATGATATACAGAAAATACACATTTTCTCTAATATAATTTAACTGATAAATTATTATACCGTATTATTTAACGAAATATTTTGTTCCTTTAAATATTGTTTCACATTTTATCTAAACCTTTATCTATATATTTACCCTTCTTATTACTCAAATCGAATATTTATATTTATACCCTTTATACATAACCCTAATGTCTGCATTAGAAACTCGTTTTTTCCTTTATATTTAGAAAAATGTTTATATTTAGAAGTTATGGAGTGCTAAATTTAAATAAGATTTAATCAGAAATAGTCCTGAAAAAATGTAATTTTGAATGCATGTTTGAAATTCATAAGAAACTCTCTGTTTGCTTTCGGCATAACTGAATTATATTTAACATTCAAAGATATGATATACAGAAAATACACATTTTCTCTAATATAATTTAACTGATAAATTATTATAGCATATTAATTAACGAAATATTTTGTTCCATTAAATATTGTTTTTACATTTTATCTAAACCTATATCTATATATTTACACTTCCCTATTACTCAAATCGAATATTTATATTTATACCCTTTATACATAACCCTAATGTCTTCATTAGAAACTCGTTTTTTCTCTTTATATTTAGAAAAATATATTTATATAGTGGTATAAATATAGTTTTAGAATGCGGAGCATGTGACTATTAGTATTATATCCTACATCCGGACTTATTTCCGCAGATAATTAATCCTTAACTTAATGTTAACTTAATAATCTCTTTAATTTAATGTTTAAAGTGTTCCTAATAAACCATTACATATTGGGGGCGCAACAGCCCAGTGTTTAGCGCGCGGGGGTTGTACTCGACGACCCGAGCTCGATTCCCTCCTCTGCCCAAACTGCCACCGTGTTCACACGGAGTACGATAACGTTAAACACGTGGGTCCGTAATTCCTTCCGAGAGGTTGGTGGTAGAGAACGGATGGTACGGTCCCAATAGATGCCTCTCCCCACTATGTTCCGGTCTAAATTGGGAGGCACTTCCGGGCCTTACAACTGCGGGTGGGTCGGACGGTCTAGGTTAAAGAAAGAAAGTATTACTGATTAGGCATTGTTGATTATGTATTGTTGGCATTGCTGACTGGTTGGGGGTAAAATTTAGGTATAATAATACATAGTTGTCTTTATAAATATATAAAAAGATATTGACTAACGTTGGTCAAATTTATCTTTTTCGTTCATATTACGTTCATACCAAATTATTGCAAGTTTTGAATTTATGCTGCATTTCTTATTCTTGGCAGTTTGGGGATTGTTTGCTGTTTTCAAGTCTCGATTGTTATATTTTTCTTTTTTTTTCTTCTCCAATACAAGATTTATTTCTTTATTTCTTAAACATATGCCAAATAATTGTCAATACATAATTCATTACTAGTAGGTAAAATTTAGGACCAAGCTTTTTCAGCAAGTACAGAAATATAAACCCAACCATATTAATACCCATCCATAATAACATATTTTTACTATTGCGTTGATATAGGGTTAACCTTTTCCTATACTATTCGACCAGATTAACCGCTTTGAAAATGAATAAACATGATCTAAAATATCTCTCCCCCGTCATATTATTGTTATTTCAAAGGATGTGTTGCTTTCTAGACGAAATGGAAAAATATACAACAAAAATAATGATGGATCCTTCATAGGGCAGCAAACGGTGTGTACACATCATTTTTAAGGCAACTATAAAACATTATTTTAACTGTCGAATCCTTATTTTGCACAGTCATATGCATTTTCGAAAAAAATCGGAAGCTGTGTCTCCAAACACTAAAATGGATATATTTAGTGGGCCTCCTACCCCACTGTAATCTGATTTCGAAGCCATAGTAACATTCATCTAAATTCCATCTATAGTCTACGTTGAGCAGTAGAAGTTAGGAGGAGATTATTTTAACTAGAATTAAAAATAAATCTGTGAAAATCTTTAGTAAACCTTCTATTCTGTTTTCCAGAATTTAATGCTGAAGTCATATAAGTCCTTCTCGGCTAGTACAAATATAAAATATTCTGAAAAATAGATGCTTCAAAGAAAACTAAATATTTGAAGAGGAAGTGATATCGCTAAAACGGAAACGCAAAATGCTTAATAAATGCATGTGCACCCTCACCCCTCAATTTGATGCTAAATCCATATAAGTCATTATCTAAGCTTTATCTATAATTAATCTTGAAAAATGGATGTTGAAAGTAAAATGTTTTGAACCAGAAATGGAATATAAACGAGTAAAAATTCTTATTGTACCACTCTATAGCTTCCCTAATTTGATGGTTTATCGTTTAAGTTCTATCAATAGCCAATTTTGAGAAATAGACGTTTCAAATAAAATAAACATTTTTGAACTGGAAATCTAAAAAGAAGCGGAAGAGGAAGTCTTAGTAACCATTAGGTAATCTCTTAACCCCTCTAGAATTTGATATTCAATCTATATAAGACATCATCTAAGCTGTATCTGTAGCAGATTCAATGCAACATTTTACTAAAAACCAGTAGTATAATCATATTTCTGTCACCAGTAAAGTTTACTTTCAAACCGTTTCAGAGGATATTGGAAGACAAAACATTATATACGAAAATACATAATTTAAAAATGCTCATTTTTGTAATACAGTGGAGACAGTTATAAAATGTTATCATATTCTTTTATAACTTTTCTAACATACAAATCATTTTCTAACATATAATACATTTAATTTTTTCCGATATTTCAAGAAATAATAAGCCATTTGCGTTCATGAAATATTTTTCAATCTCTCATGGGACATATTCTGTGAAAAATTATATTCTGCGAAATTCATCTAGTTTTTGATGGATGAAAACACTTACCTCTATTTCGGTTAAATGAATTAGTGTCTTTAAATGCCTAGTGAAACCGCATAAGTAGTATAATTAGTCTTATTGTAACAGCCGAAATGCATATGCAGATGAGGCTGGCTAAGTACAACGTAAGTTCTAATGAGCTACTCAGATAAAATTGCTCGCATTTACATTTTCATATATTCCAACGGGTAATTTCAAGATGTAAGATAAAACTATTAGAGGGCCCCGTCTTTGTGTAAGGATGAACAGACATCTCATGATTGCAACACCGACTCACATTCTCATGCATTTATGGTCCGTATTACTTTTGCCATGCAGTGCCATACTCAACACTAGAATGACAAAAATTATGCATTTCTTTATGAGGTTATATTAGGAAAATATTAGCATACACATTTAAAAAATAATATCAAATTATTAATTTTTATTATTTTTTCTACAGGCATACAAACAGAAATGCATGTGCAGATGAGGTTGGCTAAGTAACGCATACATTCTAATGAGCTTCTCAGATAAAATTGTTCGCAATTATATCTTCATATAATTCCAACGGGTAATTTCGAGATGTAAGATAAAATTATTAGATAATTATGTGTTTCGGAAGGATGGACAAACATCTCATGTGTGAGACAGACTCACTTTTTCATACATTCATGGTCCATATTGCTTTTGTCCTCCAGTGTCATAATCAGCACTATAATGAACAAATTTGTGTATTGCTTTATGACTTAATTCGCAATTTATTAATATAAACATTTAAAAAATATTATAAAATAAATGCTCGAGTTGGCAACAGGCCAGTTACTTAGGGGAATAGTCTGTACCATGGAGGGTAGAGCACAGGAGGAGAATCCAAAAGAGCTGTATTTTCGGAAAACTGGCATCGCAAACAGCACACAGTATAGTTCGTATTTGATAGCTCTGTTGTTCTTAATGTTTGAGTTTATAGCAATTGCATCCATTCAATAACGTTGGTGCTAGACAGATTTGCTTCATTTTATTTGTAATATATAATATTTTTCTTGTATGATCTTTTATTTCTACACAGTAATTCCCAAAAATTAAAAAAAAAACTCTCCATTTAGCATTAAATATTCCATTCTAACAAATAAAATAAAATAAAGTACACGATTACATTAAATTAAAAATAGTAAAACGCACAACCCCAATTATTAACCAGATACACAATTATTAAACATTAAATACGCAATTGTCACACACGCATTCATAATTATAAACACTGATGCATAATTAAACATTCATGCATCATTAATTTTAATGGAAACAAAATGCCATAAATTATATAACGTGAACTAAAAATGCAAAACATTTGAAGCGAGAGGGAAACTGGAAATAATTTAGTTTTAGAAGTGTGCAAGAGATGGTTCTACCACCGTTAAGTTCTCTAATGTGCAGAAGCAGTTGGCTATTGCCAAGTATGCTATTTTCCATCCTACTCTACCTTCATGATCTATAGCTTATGGATGCCGTTATTTATAAATGAAGCGCCATAATAATAACTATGTAGTACTACCCTAAAAAACTGTTAATATTTATGCAAATATTATTATCTTCTAATAAGAAACTATTTTTCACAATTTAAATTTTACCCCATTTTTTATTATTGTTAATATATTTTCCAATGAAAAGTCTCGTAAATTCTTCGATTTAAATGATTTTACAAATCAATGTTATACGATGACTTAGACAAATACGGATTCCTATTTTGTTTCTTCAGAAAATTTTACTTTTGGAATAACTTTGTCTTTAAAATTAAGCAATCACCAATAGTTAATAGACGCCCAATTATTTTATACACATTTACCATCATTCCCTGTGCCCTTGTGCTATTTGGAAGCCAGCTACTGTATACCAACCTACTTTAAATTGTCAAAAATAATTTCAGGACTCGTCAACAATATCCGAATTCGCAAATCGAGACGACTGTTGGCGATATCACAGTCGGGAATTTTACGGAATTGCAACAAATCGATTGACACACACAATAAAAATGGTGGTAATTTTTTTAAAATTATAAATATTTAGTTCATAATTACTTACAGTAAAAGTCGGCAATCCAGCAATTAAATTGTCTGAAAAAATGTGATAATATTTTGACAGTCTTTCTGCATTAATATATATAATAAAATAGTAAGTCGTTCAAAAACAATATTGCTTTAGTGATTTCTCCTGACAAATGATTGTCCTTTGAATATTTTTCAATTTTTTCCTCATTATGTTTAGATTTTTTAAAAATCCAACGATAACTTCCTGCAATCTTTTGATGACGTATGTGATTTTCGGTAAGTAAATAATGCAGTGTACATCTCAAAATAAGGAGTTCAACGGGATTTCACTATAACAACGGGTGCCATACACACTCATTGTACATGGTAGTAAATATACTGACCTGTTGGAAGTAGAAATTTAGTTGCCTGATACGAAGGAAAATGTCTTCATATACATGAATGATTTAACAAGAAAAAATTTACCGCCCATGTTTACAGCTCTCTGATTTGATGACTTGCACTCCTTACTGTTCTATTATGGACACAATGACTACTTTGAATGGTGCTTAATGTTTAAGTAGATTCTAAACATGTACGGCCATATACATATAAAGTGATTGCTCCGTATGTATATAAATGCCAGTGGATGAATTGTTTGTTCACATATGATCCTTGTAGCACACGAGGATTCCTATATGCACCCAGTTAACAAGTGCTTGACACTTTAAAAAAGCACTTGTTAATGATTCATGGTTTTCAAATATTTGAACTTATTTTTCCGAACATTTCTTCATCTATACAGAACTCTCAAGGAAATCTTTATAGTGCATGTAGAAAACTAAAGGATCCTTATAATTAGTTGATAATTAATTCGCATAAAAAACCACACTTTCTTTGAAATTAAAGATTCTCAGGTTAATACGGTATGTATTATTTTCACACAGGCATTCTTTAAAAAAATTAAATTACAGAATTACAATTAGCGATGATAATAATAACCACATTTAGAGAATTACAATAATTAATATTACTCAGCATTATTAGTATAAAATGACTTAAAATTATATCTTTGATTCAAAACTTCTTTGTAGAAGATCCGAATTTTATATGATATGTTCTACACTTTTTCCGTAAAACAACTAACCTTTTAAACAGTCTGTGAAGATGCGTTTTATAGCAGTAGGTACGAATATTATTTTTTATTCTTTATAATGCTGTCCAATAGGTCACTTAAAATATAATACTAATAAAGTACGTATAACTAATTTCTGCAAAAGAGAGCTTAAAGGCCATTAATAATGCGTAAAAGTTTCTTGGAATGTTGCCAATAGTATATCATTACCATATACGCTCCAGAAAAACAAAATCTTAATGACTTTATTACTGCCAGAAAACGTCTGTTACAGTATACTCGTATTGATTAGCATTTTAACATTAATTACATACTTATGTTGGGAAATAAGAAACATAGCTAAAATTTTGAAATGCTTTAATGATATGAAATACATTTTCTGAGATTTTCTCCATTACAGGAAACAAACTTTTACCAAAAGTAAGTTGTTTTCTTTTAGAAAACACAAATTTAAGACTTCTCAGCCAAGAACTCGCTCACCAAACTTACTTGCCTTAAATCGTAAACACGTACCATATATTTGCTGTCACCAAGATACAAATTTCACATGCTACAGAAATATTAATCTCAAGGTGGACCTTGCAGATCACTGACTAGCAGATTTATGCTGGATTCCAATATGAGGTAAGCGCAAAGATCCCTAAGTATCCACACATTTTCACTATTGTTTAGAATGTATCTCGATCTTTGCCAGTTTACTGCCAGCAAGATACAAATTCCACCTGCATCAGAAATATTCGTCTCAAGGTGGGCCTTTTAAATTTCTGTCTAGCAGATCTATGCTAGGTTCTAATATGTGGTAAGCGTAAGGATTCTTAGAACTCACGCATTTTCATTCTCGTTTGAAAAGTACTTTAAACTTTGCTAGTTTGTTGCCACTAATTCACAAATTCCACCTGTAGCAGAAATATTCGTCTCGAGGTTTACCTTATAGATCTCTGTCTAGCAGATCTATGCTGGATCATCATATGTGGTAAGCGTAAGGATTCCTAATTAGTCACGCATTTTCATTCTCGTTTAGGATGTATTTTAATCTTTGCCAGTTTGTTGCCACCAAGAAACACATTCCACTTGCAACAGAAATATTCGTCCCAAGTGGACGCTGTCGATATCTGTGTCTAACCGATCTGCAATTTATGCGATCTAATATGTGGTAAGCGTAAGGATTCTTAGAACTCACGCATTTTCATTCTCGTTTGAAAAGTACTTTAAACTTTGCTAGTTTGTTGCCACTAATTCACAAATTCCACCTGTAGCAGAAATATTCGTCTCGAGATTTACCTTATAGATCTCTGTCTAGCAGATCTATGCTGGATCCTCATATGTGGTAAGCGTAAGGATCCCTAACTAGTCACGCATTTTCATTCTCGTTTAGGATGTATTTTAATCTTTGCCAGTTTGTTGCCACCAAGAAACACATTCCACTTGCAACAGAAATATTCGTCCCAAGTGGACGCTGTCGATCTCTGTGTCTAACCGATCTGCAATTTATACGATCTAATATGTGGTAAGCGTAAGAATCCTTAAGTATTTTAAGTATTTATACATTTTCTATTTCGTTTACAATGTACTTTAAATTTTATAAGTTTGCTGCGATCAAAATACAAATTTCACCTACAACAGAAATAATCGTCTCAAGGTGGACGATGTAGATATCTGCCCAGCAGATCTATAATTGATGTTGTTCTAATATATGGTAAGCGGAAGGATCCTCAAGTATTCACTTTTTTTTTTGTTTGGAATGTACTTTAAACTTTCCCAGCTGGCTGCCGCAAGGACGCAAATTCCACCTGCAGGAGAACTATTCATCTCAGGGTGGACGTTGTGGATAGAAAGGTGTGAGTCTATACTGAATAATATAACTCACCCTTGCCATATGGCAGTGTTTTGTCATAATATTATGCATATGCATTAAATTCAAATATATTTATACATAGTTCTTGAAAATATTTATTGTCATAAACTTTGCTGCTATAATAAGATAGTGGAATTCTAAACTATTGTATCAAATTGAACTGATTTAAATATTTCATAGATTAAAATGTGAGTGTTATGTTTTTGTATTTCATTAGAACATTGCATTTTCAATTTCATAATTTATTTAAAGAAATTTCTTACAAGATGTTCAAATGTGCGTTCGAAATTTTCTCTCTGAGCTTTTGTTGATCTTCTATTTATAAATATTTTAAATTACAATTTTAACTTAATTCTCTTTCAGCGCTCACAAGCTTTCAAACCATAAGCATTAAATACAATATTAAAATGTATCTACCACCAATTTAAAAAAATCTGATGTGGGCAACACATGGCTTTCCTTATATAATGTAATGAATTTACTATTTTTACAGTAAAATAATAGGTTTTTCTTATAGTAGATGCTAATATTCTTGCCAAAATATTGAATTTTCGACAATTAGTCGTCATTTTCATTAATGAAGCGTCATTTTTATCCATTTTGCGAGATTTTCGTTAATTTGGCAACATTTCAAAAAGTCGCCAAGTTGGCGACATTCCGCCAAATTCGTCGCCAAAATCTCGCCAAGCGTTATGGATGAAGAAATAAGTTATTCTTACAGCAGACAAATGACTATTGGCGTTCAAATACAAAAGTATTACTCAAAGTATCTTTTTCCATGAATGGAACGAGCTAGATCCACGAGAATGATGTCACCCAATTTATCGTATGGTATTACATATGAAAAGTAAACGTGTTTCTCAATAGGAAATATTTTTCTTTATTTTATATGACTTTTTGATAATTTTTTTGAAAAATGCGCAATATCTCGAGAACGGTTCATGTTAGCGTTCTAAAATTTATGTCAATCGTTTTCTAATGGAAAATTACATAAGGAATGTCTATTTACGTAACTTTATTAGTGGTTTTGATTTTTTGACGATTTTTTCAAAATTTTATTGGAAAATTTAGGGGGTTCTGTACATTCGATTACGTATAAAAACAATAGGCTTCCAGTGTTTACGAATTGTGATTTTTGTACCAAATTTGGTTCGAATCGGTCCATTCGTTCGTCAGTTATCGTCTCCACAGACTCACTGACACACACACACACACACACACACACACACACACACACACACACACACACACACACACACATAAACATGCACACACACACATACACATACTTTCACACACACACACACAGACATCACTTCAAAAATGTTTGATTCGTGATCAGGGATGCTTGAAACGTTCTATCCCGTCGAAAACTCGAATTCGAATTTTTGACCCCGTCACAATACTTTCTTTATACATTATGTATATAAGGAAAGTAAAAATAGCTTTTTCTTATAGTAGATACTAATATTCTTTCCAAGATATTGAATTTTCATCAATTAGTCGTCATTTTCATTGATTTAGCGTCATTTTTATCCATTTGGCGAGATTTCCTTTAATTTGGCAACATTTCAAAAAGTCGCAAAGTTGGCGACATTCCGCTAAATTCATCGCCAAAATCTCGCCAATCGTTATGGACGGAGAAATATGTTTTTCTTACAGCAGATAAATGACTATTGGCGTTCAAATACAAAAGTATTACTTAAAGTATCTTTTTTCAAGAATGGAACGAGCTAGATCCACGAGGATGATGTCACCCAATTTATTGCATGGTATTACATATGAAAAGTGAACATGTTTCTCAATAGGAAATATTTTTTTAATTTTATATGACTTTTTGATAATTTTTTTGAAAAATGTACAATATCTCGAGAACGGTTCATGTTAGCGTTCTAAAATTTATGTCAATCATTTTTTAATGGAAAATTACATAAGAAATGTCTATTTGCGTAACTTTATTTGCGGTTTTGATTTTTTGACGATTTTTTTCAAAATTTCATTCAAAAATTTAGGGGGGTTCTGAACATTCGATTGCGTATAAAAGCAATAGGCTTCCAGTGTTTACGGATTGTGATTTTTGTACCAAATTTTGTTCGAATCGGTTCATTCGCTCGTCAGTTATCGTCTCCACAGACTCACTGACACACACACAGATACTTTCACACACACACACACACACACACACACACACACAGACATCACTTGAAAAATGTTTGATTCGTGATCAGGGATGCTTGAAACGTGCTCTCCCGTGGAAAACACGAATTCGAATTTTCGACCCCGTCACAATACTTTCCTTATACATTATGTATATAAGGAAAGTAATAATGGTTTAAAATATTTATACAACTGTTAAATTGGCAGTATTCATCGTGTTGTCTCAAATATGATAAATGGTTGAATTTTAAATCATATATTTGAATATTCTACGCAAAACATCCCACATTTCGTTTCAATGATTCATAATTTAAGAATAAATTTACTACCTCACTAGTCAAATTTAAATAATTAATTTTTAGAGGAATAATTTTGCGAGTTCAGAATGAAACTTAAGTATTAAGAATATTACTTTCCTTATATACATAATGTATAAGGAAAGTATTGTGACGGGGTCGAAAATTCGAATTCGAGTTTTCGACGGGAGAGAACGTTTCAAGCATCCCTGATCACGAATCAAACATTTTTGAAGTGATGTCTGTATGTGTGTGTGTGTGAAAGTATGTGTGTGTGTGTGTGTCAGTGGGTCTGTGGAGACGATAACTGACGAACGATTGGACCGATTCGAACCAAATTTGGTACAAAAATCACAATCTGTAAACACTGGAAGCCTATTGTTTTTATACGCAATCGAATGTTCAGAACCCCCCTAAATTTTCGAATGAAATTTTGAAAAAATCGCCAAAAAATCAAAACCAATAATAAATTTACGTAAATAAACATTTCTTATGTAATTTTTCATTAGAAAACGATTGACATAAATTTTAGAACGCTAACATGAACCGTTCTCGAGATATTGCACATTTTTCAAAAAAATTATCAAAAAGTCATATAAAATAGAAAAAAAAAATTCCTATTGAGAAACATGTTCACTTTTCATATATAATATCATGCGATAAATTGGGTGACATCATTCTCGTGGATCTAGCTCGTTCCATTCATGAAAAAATATACTTTGAGTAATACTTTTGCATTCGAACGCCAATTTATCTGCTGTAAGAATAACTTATTTCTTCGTCCATAACGCTTGGCGAAATTTTGGCGACGAAATTGGCGGAATGTCGCCAACTTGGCGACTTTTTGAAATGTTGCCAAATTAACGAAAATCTCGCCAAATGGATAAAAATGACGATAAATCAATGAAAATGACGACTAATTGTCGAAAATTCAATATCTTGGAAAGGATATTAGTATCTACTAGAAGAAAAACCTATTTATTTTACTGTAAAAGTAGTAAATTCATTTCATTATATAAGGAAAGTCATGTGTTGCCCACATCAGATTTTTTTAGATTATGATTAAAGCTTTGTATTTATATACCCAGGACATTGAGTTCAGAGTTTTTCAATTAACAATTAAACACCAACAGGAGGATATATTTTTGGAAGGTTCTAAATCTAGCGTTTTATGTATCGGCATAGTATCCCGAAAAGCCCTACACTTCCTTTACTTCCTCAATTGCTAGCCGTAGGAAAATACTTCCAAATATAAAAATGTTTTAAATAAGGTACCAATTCATTTTATAACAGTTTTAAATTAAGGACAGCATATTTCTGAAAAATGTGAAACCTAACTTTTTATACGGGCTGTTAAAAATTTTCAGACGTTAATATGTAAAACCGTAACGTTCGATGCTTTTGCAAGAATATTTTAACGATGTATGAAACATTAAATTGTATGACGTAAATTACTTTCCACTATTCCTATCCACTGTTTGAGCCTAGAGTTGAGGAACCGTATAAAATTAAAATTAGTATTAGTGTCACCATTTTAGTGTATATAAGTTTCATTTGATAATCTGTGAGATTTATCAGTGTTGCAGAAAGCCCTTTTGCAACTAATAATTTGTTTAGAATACTGAGTTCATTTTCTGAGATTTACTAACAAATTGAGATGACTCGAAATTAAATTTGTGTACAACTCACAATTTTTTAGTAAATAACTACTGCTCCGCTGTGTATCATTTATCTTAATTCTTACCAAAATTGCAGATCCTGAGTTTTAAACAGCTTCATAAATTTTATTTTATTGTTTTTCCTTTCCCTATACTGCATTGTATATACAGAAAATATTTTGGTACGGACACAAAAATATGAAACTGGGCGATTTGTAAGCTATGAATCAAATACTTCCAATTATGTATTTGTGTTTATCTACGAATCTATGTGCATGATGTCTATATAGAAATTCTGCAAGACTGTTGATGGCCATTCATATATTATCATTTATACAGTGCAACTTGGATAATTTGAAGCTGAAAGGACCACTAAAAAAATCGAATTATCCAAAACTTCGATTTAAAAAAGTTACATATTTTAACTTTAGTTTCAGGTCCACTGAATGCTTGAAAAGGTTATTATGTCAATAAATAAATATTTATTGAGAATTATCATGGTATGAAGGACTTAAACACTATATGTATGCAAACAAAATAAGATTTAAGTAAGCTACATACATGGACGTATTATATTCAATACAGAAAGTTATAGTTTCAGAAAAAATTGTGTTATGTCTGATTGTTTTGTAGATTTCAGTCGTTGAAGGTTATCAAAATGATCAAGTATGTTTAGTGAAGCGGGAAACAGCTTCACTAACGTTTGTTTGTCCTTCAATGCACCGACGAAATTCGCCTAGATAAAAAAGCGTCTCCGACGATGTAGGGACTGGCGTCTGTTCTTCTTCCTCCTGTATATCATCCTCGATATCGTACTACGCTGCACTTGTCTTATTTAACACTTCTGATAAAATGTCTTGATCTGGCAGTTCTCCACAAACTTCCACGTTTTCGTCCAAATTGACGTATTCTTCGAATGTCACGCCCTTATTTTTACCCCATGCGTCCGGTGTGAGGGGGGGGGGGGCACTTTCTTCTATGAACTCAGCTGGGTCAGTTTTATTGGTAAATCCAGCCTTTCGAAAACGATTTGCTATAGTTGTTTCTATTACTTGAGACCATACATTGTGACACGATCGTGTTGCTACAAGGACACTTATTACTTTTTTTTTGTTACTCAGAATTTTGTCTTTATTTTTCAAAAACGTAGACAAAGTGTTCGGCGATATCCCGTACTCTTTGGTGATTTGACATGTCCTCTTTACACCCACTTCTACATCGCGAATGAAGGCGACCTTTTTAGCAAACATTAAATTCTTGTATTGAACGCGTGGTTTACTCAAAGACATCGTGAATGCTCACTAGAGAAACTCACACAATGCTACAGACACACTGACAATAGGAAGCTCAAATGACGTCTGAAGCCGGTTGAACCAACATCCTCTGTAGGTTGAACGCTCGAAACGGTCGAACAGGTTGCGAGAAGGGGGGTTTCAGATGTCACATGTCGAACAGATGGGGGTATTCCAGCTATGGTTTCTTAACGATGAAAGGCCGAAAAGTTGTTATGGTTCGAAAGTTTTTATAAAAAAACTTCGAATTAAGGAAGTCGTACTTCGAATTATCTACGATTTTTAAACATTAATTTAATACATTGTTCAAGGGACCAAGAGAAATCTTCGAATTAACGACGATTTCGAATTAGAGACGTTCGTTTTGTCCAAGTTGCACTGTACTTTTTTACATTTTATTATATATCCATAACAAAATACTTAACAACTTTAAGTTATATCTTTCTGCTTTATGAACTTTTCATATATTTTCCATTGTACATATCTCTAATAATAATCCTACATTACTATTTGATAGAGCTCTCTTAAATTCCAAAATATTAAAGTAGCTAAAATTATTCTCATTCTAAATCTACAGTTTAAGAATGCTGTTTTATCCTAATTTACGAATTTGATTGTTTGAACACTTGCAAATGTAGCTGCAAACAATATTATCTGAGCAGCTGAATAAAACAGCTTCATTTCTCATTCGCCTCCATATGCATATTCACTTCGTCGGGCGCAATAAGAATCATTAAAACACTGCAGTTATTTCACTGAGTGTTTTGGAGTTATAGAGTCCTAAATTTAAATACTATTTAAGTAGAAAAATACTATTTAAGTAGGAATAGTGTAGGAATATTCTTAAATATCGCATAAATATAGGAGCACTATAAATAATTTATGTGTTTGTTTCAAGATTAATTGAGCACATACTGGGGGGAAATAAATGTGGAGTCAAAAGTATTTTAATATAAATGTATTAGAAAATAGAAAATAAAAATTTCAAATTGTTGAATTATAATATATGTTTTTTAAAAAGTAATTCGGTCATTTAAATAATGACCACGATTGACAAAATTTGAAGCATCCAATATCCAAATATGAATATCCTATTTATGTCGTCACTTCATCGAGGAGTATTTTATACCATTTACTCAACAAGGATTTTATGAAAGCTTCATTTTTACAAAGATTAGCGCAGATTGCACCATGCAGAATAAACCATATGCTGAAAACCGTTCAATTTGGCTCAGGCACTGTGGTTGCTATTCTTCAGAACTAGCGAATTACTGTGAATCTGCTTGTCACCATTCTTGAATGTTCCCGTGCCGTATGAAAAAACAGAATATTGCTGGAATATCCAGGACTGGTTAAAGACATGATACATAAATTATAGACCATTGGTGCTAAAATATCCATATTTTTATCCACTGTTACACACACCCTTTAACAAAACTGAATTGTGTTTTCCCTGATGCGAGAATTCCTATCCACTATGATATATTTTGAATATTGGAGATGATCATTGATTGAAGATGTTCCTTGACATGTCCTAGACAAATTCATCAGAGATATATATGTGTTGAAGCTTATACATATTGACAGATTGGAACGAAAAAAAGAACAAGGTGCGTTGCCGTAAATAACTTCAAATTACTGCAAAAGTCTAAATGTTGCAATAAAACAAAAGGAGGTTATTTTTAAAAAGACCTGCCATTTTGAAAGATCTCCGTTATTTATTGTTACATTCTATAATTAGCATTAAAGGTACTGTTTGTATAAAATCTGTTTCTTATAATACGTATTTAATATATCAGTTTATTATATAGAAATTTATTGTATATAATTATTTAACGAAGAGTTTTAATCATTTTACTGCGGTTCATATTTTATATTCTTATATAACTTAATCTCCATATTCCAACATTTTATTCGACTAGTTATCAGTAACAACCTTAGACTATTCTTCGAAGCCATTATTTGTATTTGTATAACATGTAAATTATAATATCACCTTCTCCAGATAATCAATTTGTTCTCCATATGTCACAAAATAAATACTTAAATAGAAATTTTAAATGGAGTTTCAAGAATAGAGAACACCTACAAATTGCGAAATCTGGCACCATCGTAATAGTTTTCGTTGTTGTATATTTCCCAATAAATATTTATAAAAAAATATCAATTTTTACTTAATTAAGAGATTTACACTGTAAGAAATATTATTTAAATTTACTAATCATGTTTTGCTTTCCAATTATGTGATATTGGAAAAAATAGCTGAAAGAAGTATATAAACAAAATGTAATTTCAAAGTATGATTTCATTTCATAACATAAAGGATACTTTTAGTTTTATTTACTAATTTTTTCCTACTCACCATAAATAATCAAACTATGTGAGTAAATATTAATTTTCACACATATTTTCTTATTATTAAATAATATTTACAACAGAGATTATATTTTCCTTCTACAAATAACAAAATTGTAGTTACAGGTTTCTGACTCCCTCCTAAACTTATAAGTTCATCCAAATTACGTTTCCGCCTAAACTTCATTATAGGGTGAAATAATTTCTTAGTGTTCTTCCAATAGTACCTCATTAGCATGCGATCATATCTGTTTCAAAAAAGAAATCTCTTAGTGAAATTATCTATTTCTAGAAAATTACTACTTTAGTAAACTGTTAACCCTGTTTCCTACCAGACATTAATTAGTTGACTATTAATTAAGTTGACGAACAGAGTTTAAATTATGTAATATCATATTAAGGATTAATTTACTGCATTAAGAGGTGTAGAATAATTTAATTTCGTCTCACATCTAAAAATTTTTATGTACAATAAAACGATTTTGATAAAATAATTATTTTATTAAAACTAAACTACTTTATATAATTATTTTGTACATAAATATTAGAGAGAGACACTGCGCGTCATACGCAATTATGGATCCACATGTTTAAAGTGATCGTATTCCGCGTGAACACGGAGGCAGTTTTGGCAACGACGGGAATCGAACCGCGGCCGACCAAGTTTAGTTCCCGCACGCTAACCACTGGGCTGTTGCGCCCCAGGCGCCAGTATTGTAAAAGGGCGGGACACCGTTGGGGTTCTCATTGGATAGCATTGAGGGGCATTGTTTAAGTGTGCGGGATTGTGTTCGGACGACCAGAGATCGATTACGGGTTCTTCCCAAACTGCCCCAGTGTTCTCGCGGAGTACGGGGACGATGAATATATGGGTCTGTAAGTCCTTCCGGGAGGGTGGTTGTACGGGAAGGAGGGTAGATTCCTGTGAATACCGTCCACACTGAGTTTCGGTCCAAATTAGGTGACATTCCCCACCTGTCCAAACAGATACCTTACACCTCCGGGTAGTTTGGACGATCTCGAAGAAGCTACTTTAAAAATATATTGCGTTTTTCCAAAATATGACCTAGCCAGTTGAATACGTCTAGTTTCTTTATAATAATTGATGATTAATTCATATAAAACCATTTGTTTCAGGAATTAATGTTTCCAAAATAAAATGAGTTTTAACAAACGACGTTAAATTAATTTGAATTAAATAACAACCATCAACGGTAAAAGTGTATATTTTAGCTTTATTAGTTTAAAATATGTTTATGCATTGAAACATTTTATCAACACATCTTCATAACTGATCCGATTTAATGTCCATGCGTTCTGCACTAGCATTTTATGATCCGTAAATTATCCCATTTACAGTTCATATACTCTGCATATGTTATGCACAAGCGTTTAACCTTTTAAATAGTCGTTTATGCAAATGCACATGCTATTCGTCGAGGTTAGGATTTTTATTTATTTACATTCGATTGTTCACTTAAAAATACTAATAAAGCACAACGCTGTGCTTATATTTAATGTTCTTCAAAAGTTAGCCTAGCAGGCCTTTAACCAAGCTTTAAAGTTTCTTGGAGTATTTCCAATACTATCTCATTAGCATTTTATCATCCTATACATTCCAGAAGCCAAACAATGGTTACTACAGTAGATTCACCTTTCTTCGCATTCAATTGCAGATGAATTTGTCATAGCTAAAATAAGTATGCTCAAATATTAAATAAGTATGTTAAAGTATTTAAAGTTTCAGTATAGAAATAAATCAAATATTTCCAAATAAAAGTATTGAAAGGCAAGGAAATATAAATGTTAATTTTAGGACTATATATTGGTAACATTCCATAAAATAATGGATATTTCATAATAAACACGACATATACGGATATTGCAATGCAGCTCACAAAATGGCGTGGAAAACAATTATGTCCTGAATATAAACTTAGCAGATTGCATAAACATAGCGTTTATGCAATGTTTTATGAATATAGTCATTTTCCCGGCAATGTTATTATTTTGTACAAAATTGAATTGCTTTAAAGTAAATGATTTTAAGCCCTGATAATATAAATGCATGAAAGAAAATATATAACTTTGCTAAAACGAAATTATGCTTTCGTATTTAGTTATTATACATTTTTTGATAGATTTATAGAAATAAAGATTTATTTCGTCCGAGGACTACAGATGACAACGTTATCGACGATGAAATGTCTCGAAGTAGTGACTGTAGTCACTCCACCAGGAGAGCTTGCGGTCAGCAATACCATTTACGCATACTGACGTATAGGGCACAGACGTCACAAATCTGAAATATAATTCTTAACACTTTTCTTCCAGTATTGCTGTATAATATAGCTCAAAAGGTATATATAATCATAAGAAAAATTATACATTTCGTCCTGTATTGAGTTCATCTGGTTCTTACAGATACTCGTAGCACGTGAACAATTCAACTGTACGATGGCCAGCTTATGTAATATACACTATGTAGACAGTTCTTATCCGATATACAAAATTAAATTAGATATATTTCTAGAACTCCCCTAAAACTGCCAGGTTGGCAATATTTTGCAAAATTTGTCACCAAGTTCATCGAATTTATCTCATAATGACATAGACTAAGTTTGTATCCAAGATCATTTAAATAGACTCAGACTTTGTAAAGTCCACTTTGACGATCACAGCTGGTAATTCCGACCCAGTAGCTCAAAGGTAGAGCGACGACTGGCCAGTACGAAGATCCTGTATTCGATTCCAGACAATGTTCTTTACAGCCGAACTATCAACTCTGAATGTTAGTGAAAAGAATTCGGTGGTTTAAAAGTCACCTTAGTACGACTAGCACTGATCCATTGAACTTTTGTATATTGATGGCCGATTTCAAATTGGGAGTTTCAACGACCATTTAGGAAGTTAATCTAGAGGATAAACATTATACAAAAAATAGGATTATCTGGGATAAAGGCAGCAGGATTTGGGAAGCCAAATTGTCAGTTGCACGCCAACCTGATATTATAGTGTGTACAATGCAGAGACCACTTCAAAGATAAGAGCTTGCAATTCCATCCCAATGGTACAACGGCCGAGCATCGGCTGCTCAGTAGAAAGGTCCGTCGTTCGATTCACAGTTGGGGCTACAAGGTGCTTTACAACCTTCAAATTATAACGGTGGTTTACTGTCACATATTCGCAATAATATGATGTCGCTTGAGTTGCAGACTTCCGTTTTATCTCTGAGTGTCTCAAGATTTCCTTTATCCCACCCTTAAGATGTTTCCCATAGAAAAAGGAAAATTATTATACATAAATTTAAAGCGCATTAATTTTTTCTCTACAAATATTAGCAATGGAAGTAGTAAAAAATAAGTTCAATTCAGAACTTTTCTGGGAATAAGCAAGTAATTAAGAAATTTCTTTACTGTAGTAAATAGGATGATAGAATATTAATGAGGTAAGATTGAAAGCTTTCCAAGAAAACTTCACCCCCTGTTAATGGGAAGCTCAACCAAGTTAAGAGAAAATTAGATATTTATATGAGTTTCTTTTCATTATCAGACTTCTAAGGGTATTCCAAGTTGGGGATAAATGATGGTTATCAGTAAGTAAATACTGTTTAATGGCAGTAAAGGCTAGATCGTGATAAGAACCTCATTTAAAACCCTGTTACTTTCAACATAGATTAGAATTTAATATGTTAGGCTTAAAATATAACTTGAGCTAATTTTTATTTCATTCCAAAATTGAATACTATTTAAATGAAGATGTGCTTAAATGTAACTCAAAAGACGAATGTTAGTAATTATTGATAGATATTTTATAAATGATTAAAATAAAATAAATGAATTAAAATAAAATTGGCGAATTAAAGTATGACGCAACATGTGAAGAAAACAGGTCTGATCAAGAAAACAGTTTTTTCTTATTTCAAACTACAGCTGATTTATGAAAGATGACTTATAAGGCACACATGTCACCGAAAATATTTTATCAAATTATTCGACAATTTTTTCAACGCTCCCAGAGGTGGAATCTTCTATAAAACTAATTCCATAAAACTAAGAATTCTATAAAACTAATGTTCGAATCGAAAATTATATAGAATAAAATAACATGGATCTCAGTTTGTGAAGAAAACGAGATCAACTATAATATGAAAAATAATTTCACCCAGATAGTTAAATATTTTGCTGATTCTCATGAGGAAGCAAATGATAATTTTCTTCCAGTTCAACAGAAGAATTTATTTGCTTGATTGCAGTTTGAAATTAATATATCCATCTCTTTCACTATACACTTTTGGAGTAGTCTTAAAAACCATCTTGATGATCTCGCGTAACACTATGTAGATTCAGTATTTCCTGAATATATTTATTAGGTAGGATATTAACGGAGATTGGGGTAATATGTATTTACTCTAGTTAATCAAGTTAACATGATCTTCATACCCGAAGTTTAACCTCGTTATCAGGAGAATCACCCATAATATTTTGTTGTCCCCTTTATAACATATGTCTAATAACAAATTTCCTCATGTGAACTCTAGAATCTGAGATTACAACTATTTAAATATCTATTGGGTGACTAATATACACTCTTTGTTGTTGACTAATATACAGTCTATATTGGGTGACTAATATACACTTTTTGAGAGAAGTCTCTTTTAAAATCGTCTTGAAGACATGTAGACATCCGACATCACAAACCAAGTGCTGTAGATCATTTTAACATGACGGGTTTGCTTTAAATCGAAATCATATGGGAGCAAACACTTCCATGACGAATTCTGCAAATGAAGATGCGTTAATCATCAATTGTCCTTCTAATAGTTCATCTATCTAGAAAGCTAGATTACTGACAAAAATAAAATTGATATCTTACAGTGCAGCAGTCACAACCTGCCCGACGAAATTTACAGACTCCACGTTTTACAAAAAGGATTCAATGTAAATAAACATTTTAAAGAACACTTGGAGCTGTAGAATGGCGAAAAATATTTCAATTTATGCATTTGTGCGTTATAATATAATTTTTCTACGCCGTCTAAAATCTGAAATTAAAGTAATGTATTTTTCGTAATATATCTGTACAATCACATTTTCTTCCCAAATTTCAAATTTTACGTGACTCAACGACTCAACAAAATATTTGACGATCTGGATGAAATATTTAGATTATTATTTTGTTATATTCGGTTTATAGAAATGTTTTACTCACAGACTAGAATATGAAATCGAGTTAATTTTGTTTTTACAAATTTTTGCTTCAATCGGAAATCGAATAATTAAAAAGAAAATCATAAAAAAACCATTTTAAGGAATAATTCAAAATTTCCACCTTAATGAAAGTCGAAAATTATTTTGATT
The DNA here is from genome assembly GCA_951213105.1 of Amaurobius ferox. Taxonomy (NCBI): domain Eukaryota; kingdom Metazoa; phylum Arthropoda; class Arachnida; order Araneae; family Amaurobiidae; genus Amaurobius; species Amaurobius ferox. The sequence continues at coordinate 27,898,916 of OX578145.1, forward strand.
ACTCTGATAACATTGTTAACGCGGCATATGTGGCCTACAGGGTAATATTTCCGTACTAGCCGTAAATAAAATTCGAAAAGAAAAAAATCGTTCTAAAGAAAGTTCTAAAAAAGACAAAACTGACGACTGCGGAGCATGTATTCGTGAACATACAATTTTCAAATGCACAATATTTTGCAAACGTAAAAATAACCATTTCTGGAATGATATATAAATATTGTGAACTAGTTAAATGAGTTAAATGTTGGATTAAAAATATTTTCCTATTACATATGATATGTATTAAGACTTTGCAATATCTCATGTTATACCATATACATTGTTTGTTTCATAAATGCAATAACTTACAAGCATTATATCAAGTTTTATTTATGTTAAACATAAACAATATAGATTTTCAGAGACGATGTATAATGCAAATAAAATGCATTTTATTTCTTTAGCTGCCGGTAGAGATGTGGGTCGGAAAATTTTCCGTTATGTTTTTCCGGATAAATGTCCACTCTTTTTTGTCTTTTTAATTAATTTGTGGATAGAATGTAATATTCTTTCCAAAATATTTTTCTGAAGATCAAATAGCTTTATAAGAAGTTTTTGATCGATTTTTCTAATTTTGTAAAAGAAAATGAAAGAAGGCGGTTGGGGGCCAAATGCATGTATATGTGCTTTATTTTAAAGAGAATGTATGACGATCAAAAGGGTACAAGTGACTTTTAAACATTTTATAGGCTACAGTGACTTTTAATCATTTTCAGATAAAGCAAAGACATTTTTAAGAAACCTATTATTTCAGTATTAAGTTCTCCAAATTTAATAAAAATATAAAAATATAGAATATTTCCGCAAGTTCTGATGAGGGGAAATATTTTAATATTACTAAATATATGCTTGATTCTTCTCGCAAATTGCCTCTTCTTTCTCATAATATTAGTTCCAAAGCAGGTATTTTTTTAACAATTCCCCATATTATATAAAATTATTTATTTTTAAAAGTGCTTAATTACAAATATTTTTATCGTATGATATGTTCATATATTTAATAATTTATTTTTATTCATATAATAAACAATAATTTATTTTTGTTATTTTTTTTAAGATGTTAGAATTTTCTCCTTGGATTATAAATAGATTTTGAAGGAAATGCAATATAATATTTAAAGTATTTTTCATTTATAAATGATTCTATATAATGCGTTTTTATTTTTCTTTAATATTATATTGTACTTTTTTTAATATTATATTTTACTTTTTTTAATATTATATTTTACTTTTTTTAATATTATATTTTACAAATATACTTTTTATAATACTGAACATTAAATTATTTATGATTCTGATAAGGCTTAACAATTTTAAATTATTTCTTATGCCTTTTGCATGCCTTATCATTAATTTTATACAATGCTTTAAAATTGGAATTGAGAGAAAATTGGAATAAAGATAAAATAAAAACATTATTACACGTATAATAGATATTTTTCTAAAGTTTTCAAAACCGACCGTATTTAAGGACAATTATAAATTGTAGATGGCAACTGCAGTATACAGATGTAAGATATTTTCAAACATAGAATTTTTAATATATTTCTAGATTTAAATCTTCTTTTAGCTTGTTATGTAATTTATACTTGAATATAATATTAGAATAAATACTTCACTAAACTTATTATCCCATAGTATTACAGTCACTGAAAATATTATTCTAGCTAAAATGTAACGTAGTAAGTAATTTCAAAATTTTCCAGAAAATCCACATCTTTAGCTACCGGTTTTGGAAATTGACCAAAACTAGGTTTTGACACGAAAATAAACACTTTAAAGTTTACTGCTCCTTACAAATTTCATAGTTACTGAAACGCATTCGCCAATTTGAAAAATGGCGAAAGCGCTTCAGAATACGTTTGATGTTTGTGAAATGGCAAAAGTTCAGTCCGATTCAAAAATGTCTATCTAAGCAAATGTACTTCTACCAAGGTATTTATAATATGCTGTGGTGGTATTCTATGTCTAGGTTAATGTATTTGTATGTCTATGCATGCATATGTGTATTACTTTCTGTGCTTTTCCAGTTAACCCCTTGTAACTGCTCTGCACCCTTTCAGTGAGTTGAACGGAAAAAATAGATTATCTTTCTCTCTGTAAAAATAAATCTCTGTAAAAATAAATGGAGCTCTGTAAGAAATAAATTATCAAATTGTCCAAGATCATAAATATGAAAGAAAAATACCTGAATCTAAAATTTTGCACATACGAATTACGGGTCCTGGACGATTTGTAACGAACAATAAACTCTGTCTAAAATTCTAACTGAATTGCAAAAATATTTATATAGATATATGTTTTCTTGATAGTACTTAAAATGTACATAATATTAAAAAAATAATAATAATATATTTTATATAAATATTCGTTTTGCAAATTTCCTATTTGCAAATATTCGTTTGTAAAATTCTCGATGTGATCATTGCTTCAATTGTTTATCTTAATAAAGAACTAAATATCAGGTATCATATATACATTATCCTGGAATTCGAAACAATTGATGTATTTTAACTATTTCAGTTAACCGTTACGATTTCACGAGACTAACACTGTTCTTACGTCAGCTAAATTATCTATGAAGCCCTTCGTATTTATAGGTATTACAGAGAATTTATTCAGTAAAGTAAAACAAGTAATACGTTTTTAGTGATGTCAAATAACTCGTAAAATCTCACCAGACTTACCACCAATGTCCATGCTTTCGTGAGTAGAATTTCGAAAGATTGACGTCCATAGACGTACAGGATACATCCAACTAGTGTGTGTTAGCCGAATTAATCTACATTACACATCGTAGTATTGGTAATTTTGCAATATTGGGAAGAGGTGAAGTCTTAATTGTATTAAACTTAAGTCTGAAAATAAATGATTTTTAGTTATTTTTATGCTTTTTACATCGTTTTTGTAAAACAACGACAAAAATTACGTTTTTAAGCATTGCATTGCATAAAACGTATTGCAACACTTTTTTTTATACTTAGCCATTTCCGCATGATACATAAGACATTTCCGCCCAACCCTTATTCTATCTGATGGTCTAAAGATAAAGACTCTCAAATACTATTTTGGATTTTAAAGAATACATGTGTGTAAAAATCAAATCCTACTAAAACATAAAATAACTGAAACACTAATAACTTCGAATTAAAAAAAATAACGCCTAAGTGCACTTCCCGGATTCTAAATTGCAGGTGGTCCAAATTATATGGTCGACCGTCGTTTAAATTTTACGCTACAGACGACAAAAAAAAACATATAGACATCTTCCTTTATTATTATAGATTCATGACAAATAATTTCAATTCAAATTACAGTGGTGCTAAAAAATTGCAACATATTGATATATTGTAATAAATACGAATCCTGCATACTATTTTTAACGCATTGATCTTTATATGAAAATTCTACGTGTCATTGATTTCTAGCGATTATTATTGGACATTAGCCACAAAATGTAAAAAATACGTTTTAAATTATGAAAAAAATCTTTATTATTAAATATTTAATAATACAAGAATGCCAAGTATATTTCTTTACTATTAAATATTTAATAAAATAAGAATGTTACACATTTCTCATTATTTTGGAATATTTCATATATAGCCATTCCTAAATACACTACCCGACACAGAAAATGCAACACACAATGAAAGAGAGAGAAATGATATATATGAATAAATCATGTTAATTCCAGAAGATTGGTGCAATACAGTAATAACATAGACAGGGTGATCAGTAGGCAGTAAGGCTACCTCTTGGGGCGAGACAAACAACAACCTTTCGAGGAAGAGATGCAATTAGAGTGCGGATACTTTCTTGAGGGATGAGTAACCTAGCTTCAACCATCCTTCACACGTTGTCCTCTGCTTGAGACGGGGGCAGGGCAGTCAAATGACTGCCAGTCATATCCCATACATACTTGATGGGTGAGAAATCTGGAGGCAACGGAAGTACCTGGACACCTTGCAAGGCTTGTCTTCAATTGATTGCCGTGTGCGGTCGTGCTTTATCTTCCATGAAAACATCCTTTTTTCAACCGCTGCAGGACGAGGAGTGCAACCGAGCGCAACACCTCATCCACATATCGCCGTGCCGTCACTGTGCCTCTGATACGAACCAGGAATAATTGGCTATCGAAGCTGATGGCACCCCGAAACACGATGCCGCGCTGTCGAGCAGTATGACGTTCAACAGGCACATCAGGATATGATATGTTTCCACGTCGTCTCCAGACTCTCACACTGTCATTCGACAAACGAAACCGAGACTCGTCGCTCAACACTACCCTCTCTCATTCAGGCAGTTTAAGTGCAATCCGCTTTCGGCCAATCATTGATAAACTGTTCTCGCTGGTATTGAGATATCCAATGTACCCTGCAAATTCTGCAGAATGTCGACAGTCGTCGTTTGTTTGGCCGCCACAGTGAGTCTTCGAAAGCGTCATTCAACGCGTGTCCACGTACGTCTGAATGGAACTGTACCACTGCGGCAATGTGTGTGTGTTTGTCTTATACACTACAGGCTCGGCGAACGCGCGTAGCAGAGCTACGAAATTTGGCAATCGGAGACCCGAGGATGGGGGGGGGGGAGGGGACACGTGAAACCCAATTTTTTAAATTTGAATTATTTGTTTTGTTATTTAATGTTTTATTTGATTTCGACCGTTTTTTTCCCTTTGTTCCCCACCATCCAGACGTCGTAGAAAAAACAAATCACACTATCGGAAAGAGCAGACAATTGCGAGTAAAAATATATCAATTTCAAATCTCAGGGCAAATTTTAATATTTTTAAAGGTTTTAAAACAAAAGTCACTTTCGGCTCAAAAAAACGAACTTTCGTTTTTAAATCCTCGCGTCGGGAAAAGTAACGACAATTTCGACTAATAATTTACATTTTTAGAAAGTTCAAACGTCAAGCATTCTTACAAGCCCAATCTGGTCAAGAAATAATAAAAAATTGCTGGAGTACCCGGATTAAGAATTTCCGAATTTCGCTTTCTCGGCAAAATCTGCAAAAGCAGTTTTTCTCCCACATGCCCGCGTAGACGCACTGCGCGCGCAGACGCACAGTGTTTGCACGGAGAAAAAAAATAAATAAAAAGAAAGTTATGGAGATTGTGGATCGGGTTAGAAAATTACGTTATATTTTAAACTAGCCACCTTCGGCGACCAGCCTGTTCGCTACCCTTGAAAATTCTGACTGTGGCAAACTTTCTGGCGCCATAACCCCGTATGGAGTTAACAAAGTTTGTTTTAGTTTAATGACGTTATAACCATAATTCAATCACTTAAATTTTTTAATGACTATATGCTAAACTCTTAATTCCATCCATTAAAATATAACCTAATTTTCTGATAAATATAATAATTTCATATAAATATGATAATTTCACTCTGTATACTGTTACCACCACCCGAAGTATCCAATCTGGTCATGAAATATGAAAAAATTGCCGCAGGTTCCGGATTTTAAGGAAGTCGTGATTTTCAATTTCTCGCCTACAGTCCAAGTAGTTCGATTTTTCATCCACTTGCACGCGCCGCAGACGTACAGTGTTGCTATGAAAACGGTCTTTGGCTTAGCATATGTTTGGTGGTATCTGGCTGATATATTTATCCTGATGAGGATATTCGCATGGGTATTAAATTGTATTTGCAAATGTCATCTGTGATTGCTTTTTATACGGTTTTGGGCCTAGGAACAATTAAAAACCGAATAAGTGTTTGCTTTTTGTACGGTTTTTGCACTAGGGACAATTAAAAACCGAATTAGTATTTGCTTTTTATAAGGTTTTTGGCTCATTATGCTGGATTGAATTGTGGCGATATATTGTTTACATCGGGTGGTAGTTTGGACTACAATGAAAATACTTAAACACTAAAGAAATAAAAAAATAAATGAAAATAAAGTTATGGAGGTTGTCGCGGTGCCTTAAAATGTCATTATTAGATTTAACGTCATTAAACTAAACCAAACTTTGTTAACTCTACGGGGTTGAGGGCACCGTAGCCCAGTGGTTAGAGCGTGGGAATTGCAGTCGGTAGGCCCGGGTTCGATTCCCACTACTGCCAAAACTGCCGCCGTGTTCACGCGGAGTACGATCACGTTAAACATGTGGGTTCGTAAGTCCTTCCGAGAGGTTGGTGGTAGGGGAAGGAGGGTTCGGTTCCTGTGGATGACTGGATGCCTTCCCCACTGGGTTCCGGTCTAAATTGGGTGGCACTTCCTGGCCGTCCGAATATTTACCTTACACCTTTCTGGTTGGTTGGACGGGCTGGGTCTTCACAATAATTCCTCGGGGTTATGGCGCCATCGAGTTTCCCTAGGTCAGAATTTCCAAGGGTAGCAAACAGGCTGGTCGCCGAAGGCGGCTAGTTACAAAATAAAGTTCATGAAAATAAACCTTTTTCATTATGATGACATGCTGATGCAAACGGTACATGGATGACCTATGTCAAAGTCGATTTTTTTTCACTCCAAATGTCCCGATATTAAATTCTTCAGCATTTTAAAAATCTATTGAGAAGTATGCAGAACGTTAAAACGAAATTCTACAGATAACTTTCGCAAGAAATCTATTTTGTATCGTGATATTTCTCAAAAAAGAGCTACACCGTAACTCTCGATTTAAAAATATTTCTTTGGAGTTTTTAAGAATATGTAGCCGATAAGAACTCGGTTTACTCGTATGAAATTTAAGGAAAAAATCCCTAACATGTTTATAAACAATTTATTTCGTTATTTAATGTCGACGAAATAGAGTGGAAGTTATAAAACGCAAATAAAGGAAGAACAAATAATAAGTATGCATATATAACATACTGAAATTTTCACTCATTCAGTTTATATTTTATTTGATATGGAATACTTAAAATACTTATTTAATTCATACTTATTTAGCTCTGATTATTTTGCATAAAAATATTATTTATATATGCAAGTTTAGTTAATTTGAAATAAAAATTCTATTTTTATTTAATAACGAGTACATTACGATTCATTTTTAGCATTTTTTGCGACTATAATGAAAATATACATGATTAATAATGAAAAATACATAATGTGTATAGAAGCTAGATTAGAAATACAATCTCGCTACTATCTCCGATAAACAGCTTCCAAGGACCGGTTTTGTGTATATGATGCGCTCATTAACCCAATATATTTCAAACCTACAAGGACAGTAATAAATCTATCGGAAATTTCATGTTGACGAGCCCATACTATGTGCGGGCCCCCTACAGACATTTATCACGAACCCCATTCCATATTTGAATTCCTCTCTTTGTGAATATTTTATGTTTTCTTTTCCTCAAATAAAAACAAAGGGTAACAATCCCCCTTGGCCATTTCGTACTTTACCTGTTTGCAATACCCTCCTTTTCTTTTTATTTTTCATTTGAAATTGCTATATATATATATATATATATATATATATCTTTTATTTTTATTTTTATATTTTGTCATTTTAATATTTTAAGACTCAAGATTTTGATAATCATTTGATGTTTGAACTTGATTTGCATGTATTGCTCATTAATGTTGATAAATTCATGTGTATTAATATTTCCTAATAATTTAAAATTCAGATCATTTTACATTATATGGTAGCAATGGTTTCCGTTTTGTTAGATATTTCCTTTCATATATTCTTTAGCTTATTTTCCTCCGTATTGTTTTTTGAACGAGAGTATGCCACTGTTCATGTTTTAGATTAGTCTTATTATATTTATTTTTATTATATCTATCTATATAAATAAAAATGAAAATCTGTCTGTCTGTCTGTCTGTCTGTCTGTCTGTCTGTCTGTTTGTCACACCATCACGGGAGAACGGCTGAACCGAATTTGATGGAATTTTGTGGGTAGCCCAGAAATAGCCCCACTTAAAATTATATCTGTGTTTTGAGTTTCTACGACAAGTGGTTCTCGAGATATTAGTAAAAAACGAAATTTTCGTTTGTCTCATCATCACGGAAAAACGGCTGAACCGAATTTAATGAAATTTGGTGAATAGCCTTGAAATATCCCCCCATAAATTTTGTCCAAGTTTCGAGTTTCTAAGACCTGGGGTTGTCGAGATATTAATGAAAAACGGAACTTTTTCCTAGGAGTTCTACTCCCTAACTCCGTGGTTTATCCAAACGAAAAGCTTGAAAATCGTTTGAAAGTGAATTAAAATTTAATCTCTGAGTTTGATGGGAGATTTTTTGCGTTAATTAGTCACTGTCTGAAAACATGAATTGTTTGAAACATGATTTAAAGGGGAAATCTATCTCCATGGTTCATGGTTTATTTAAAACAAGCTTTTACGGAACAATGAGAAGTATAGAGAAATCAAAATCGTTATTTAATTTCGCAGTTTATGTTATAAGACATGACATATTTAACATGTTATAAGATTCTATCTTGTATTATATTACTCAGAAACGCAATTAAATTAAATCTGTCTGTTAATTTTAATAATTATTTTTTCGATTTGAATAATAAATAAATGGATATAAAAATATATTTTAGAAAAGAACGATTTGATTTTTCTTATAGCATTTTTGACTGGATAATATCAATTACGGTCTTCAGGTTTAAAAATTATTATTATTTATATTTTCGGGGATTATTGATTCAAGGATTATTGATATTTTCAAGTTATTATGCAATTATTTTATTATAACAAAAATTGTTTAAACTCATATATTGTATGTTGTACGAATCTTCCACAAATACACGTGTATATCTTTTAATCTACGAGAATATAAGTAGTACAGGTATATTGACATATGTTTTGATATATATTGGCATATATTGGAATCAATTACGACCTTCTGGTATAAAGAGTACGGATATTATTGATGTTTTCAATTTATTACGTCATCTCTTTTATTTTGGCAAATATTTTTGAGACGCATATTGTAATACGGGTAATCTTCTACTAACACATTGGCATATTTTCTGATCTGCGACAATATAATTAGTACGGGGTTGCATAAATTCATTCAATTCCTATTTTTTCTTCTGTAAATTTGCTTACAAAAGGGGCCAGGATGTTTTATTCTTCAGATCTGATCGTGAAGATAATTTTGCATAGTGAGAACATATATTCTTAAACTTCTCTTTAGGAGCAATAAATTTAATATTTTAACAGAATTTGCACATGATTGCGAACTTTAAGTTTTTTTAAATTATACACTCCGTACGAATAACGGGTGTGCTGTTAGTGGTTAATAAATTTTAACATTTTAGGAGGATATATCATGTTGCTCGGCATCGCAATTAAATTAAATGTGTTTGTTAATGTTTTTATTATTTTTTTTCGATTTAAATAATAAATAAATGGATAAATGGATATAAAAGTATATCTTATGAATGGACGGTTTGATTTTTCTTTTAATTATATTAATTGCTGACTGCGATCAATTTCATTTATTTTGGCAAAGAGTTTTCAGGCTTATATCGTATTGAGCTACTGAACTCATATATTGTGTTTAGCCAATAAATTCATATAGCCGATTGTTGAAACAGAAAAAGAGTAGAGCGGGTATATCTTCTAATACAATTGTAGTGTTTTCATTTAGTATATTGAAACGGGATAAGAATGTTTCATTTAGTTCTGCAAATTCAAAGCTACGAATTTGGAGGGATATCGCTAATTTGACAACTTTTCTTAAACTTTGCCAAATTGGCGGAAATGTCGCCAAATTGATATAAACGACACACAAACAGCTGCCATAAACCTTCGGGTTGGTCGTGTGGCTTGGGTCTTCTACATATCAATGAAATTTTTTTTTGTTTTGTTAGAAGAGAGTACTGAAATGATGTTTGGTTAGAATTTATCTGTCAGACCAATCATCCTACTTATTAATACATTTAGCGAATTTTTAAAATGTCACCAAATTGATAAAAATGTTTTCAAATCTATAAAATATCTTGAAATTGATAAAATTGCGCTACATAAATGATATTAATTGTATTTTGTTAGGGGATAGTATTGTGATGATATTTCGTCAATTTGTCGCAAAGCGGAACTGTCAGTTCTACAGTCTCACTTGGCGATAAATATGGCGATTTTTTAAAATGTCGCTAATTTGACGAAACTGTCGCCAAATGTTCCATAGAAATATAACTATTTAGACGATATTTTTTCTACCAATTTATTTGAAGCAAATGATATCATGTCGCTTAGTAACGGATTTAAATCCAATGTGTTTATGCGGCAGACGATTTTTATTAAATCATTTCCGATTGGAATGATGAAGATATGTATATAAAATAAATTTCATTGCCATTTCATTTTGGACTGGATAATATCAATTATACTCTTCAGGTTTAAACATTATTATTATTGATATTTTCCGGAATTATTGATTCAGGGATTATTGATATTTTTAAGTTATTACGCCATTGTTTTATTGCGGCAAAAATTGCTGACACACGCATATTGTACGTTGTACGAGTAATCTTCTAGGAATGCACGGGTATATCTTTTAACCTACGAGAATATACGTAGTACAGGTATATTGGCATATATTTTGACATATATTGGCATATATATTGGAATCAAGTACAGTCTTCTGGTATGAAGATTAAGGGGATTAATTATATATTCAATTTATTACGTCGTCTGTTGTATTTTACCAAAAAACATTTGAGACTCATATTGCAAAACGGGCAATCGTCTACTAATAATCGGACATTATAAGTAGTACGTGTATATCTTCCCATATAATTTTAGCACTTTAGTTTTGACATATATTGGAATAAATGACTGTCTTCAGATTTAAAGATTACGGGTTTATTGGTATTTTCAATTTATACATGTAATCTACTAATACAGGTTATATTTTCTAATATTCGCGTATATAATTAGTACGGGTCCCATACAATTTTAACGCTTTTATTTTGCATATATTGATTCAATTCCATATTTTTTTTTATATTTGCTTACATAAGGGGTCCAAGATGTTTTATTCTTCAGATATGTCCATGAAGATAATTTTATATAGCGAGAACAGAGATTCTTAAACTTCTTTTTAGGAGCATTATATTAAATATTTTAACAGAATATTTTGATTAAACATGTCATTTAGTATACTATAAGAATTTGGGCATGATTATGAATTTCAAGTTTCTTTATATTATATACTCCGTACGAAGAACGGGTATGCTGCTAGTATATATATATATAAAACAGCAGTTTTTCGCGGTCATGTTTTGACCCTTGTGTCAGCCATTTTGTTCGGTATGTCTATTTATACATATATATATATATATACATATATATATATATATATATATATATATATATATATATATATATATATTACAACAATCGTGTCACATGATTGTGACCGCCAGCTAATGCCCGGAGTGATTGTCGTGCTGGGAGATTCCTTGCGCCTTAGGGAAGACAATCAGCATGTATGGGTAAACGTGATCTGCAAGTATAGATTTATACCAAGTTGGGTTCAGAGGGACTTCCACTGGTATGGGTGGACACAGGGAATACCACGAAAATATTCCTAAGACCATAACGCTGACCCCTTCGCCTTATATTCTCTTAGCAGTGGTTGATGAGAGTTTCTCCTATCTTTAACGTCTTATACGCTGTTGTCCATCCGGCCATTGAAGCAGATGATGTGACTCATCGCAGAAGGCAATCATTTGCCAATCATCGGAGATCCAATTTCGACATTTTCGTGCAAATATAAGCCTTTTCTGCCCATTCGCTTTCGTTAGCGTAAATGCAAGCTCGTCTGCTTCGCAGGGTTAGCTGAACTGCCTTTTAAGACACACTTCCGATAGCCCCCTGGTTCACTCGGCTAGTGTTCGGCTGTCACGAACCTTCGAAGCCGACTTTCACCTCTCTTATCAATGGACCGTGGTGCTCCGCAGTTTCCACGTCGTTTATACGCAATGGTGCAATTTCTTCAATGATGATACACTTTAACCACAACAGAAAGCAAACAGTTCACAAACTATGCTGTTTATGAAATACTGCCACCTTTAGCTCAAAAACCGATAATCATCCATGTTTCCACATCTGATAAATCGATTCATTTAGTCGTGACAGCAACGAGTGATATGCTTTCAGAATTCCTATACCACACCGCATATGTCCACCAATCCAGCAAACTATACGGGCCTTCTATCATTGCTACGCTCCGTTAACGTCAAAAGTCGGAGGCCAAAATAATGTGACACACACATATATATAAATCTGCATATATTTGTATATGTATATATATATATATATATATATATATATATATATATATATATATATATATATATATATATATATATATATATATATATATATATATATATATATATATATATAGTGTGTGTGTGTATGTATGTATGTATGTATGTATGCATGCATGCATGTATGTATGTATGTATGTACGTATGTATATATAATATCAAAATAAATTCCTTAAATTTTGAAGAATGTTTATCACGTGAGTTCAAAGCAAATTCAGCTGAAGCTCTCTTTACCTTAAAGGTCAGAGGTATCCCAGATGTATCTCCTCTTTCCAGATAACTATGCATTTTCATGAGACTTTGTTGTGCATCTTACAGTGTAATACCCTTCTATTGTAATCTTTATATTGAATTCAATGGTTTAAGAGAAAATAAAGTGTTTTAATATAACAGCGTAAAATGTTAGTAATAATCAGCCACTATTTCAATGGTAATGTCTAGGCTACTTTGTCAGGATAAAAGCGACAGACCAGTAACTTCAGCTGAATTTAAAAAAAATATCTTTTAACTGATAAAATTTTACTGAGGAAGAAGTACGTTACCATGTTGAAAGCAATAAATATTAAACAGCAAAACCAATGAGGTATAAATCTGAATGAAACATAATATTTTTAGAATAAAATAAAAACAAAAAGTAATTATGAACATAAAAGACTACAGAATTTCGTAGCAGGCAACAAAATTCAACGGCATTAACCTGTTTGAGGAGCTCAATGAACTGACTTTATGCAGAAAGAAGGACAAAGGAGTTACAAATTACCAAAAATACCCGGTTTAAGAAACTTAATGGGTAGTACCATCTTAAGAAGAAAATTAATAGTTATAATTAAAGAAAGTAGTATATAAGAGTTATAAACAAATACAAACAGTAATTTCGAAAACGAAATATTATATCTTCGCCTGAAATGTATACATAGCAAACAGTTACATAAAATGGAAACATCGGGTTTTGGAAACTAAGTGGGCTAACATCAACTACAAAGTAAAAATAGACAACTAACAAATTAAGAAACAACTGGTGGATATCATTATTTATTAATTTTTACATTTTATCAATGTTTTATTTTCAATTTTTTTGTCCTTTTTGGGGTAATATATATATATATAAATATGTGTGTTTGCGATCGTTCAGCAGCCGCGTTGTGGGTTCGAGTCCCATGTAAGGCATGGATGTTGTGTTGTTGGACGCAGTGTGTTCCGACCCCCTCTGGTGCGCCTGGGACAACGTTCCAGGACGGCTAAATGGTTCACGTTTCTGACCAATGTATAGGCGAATAATGAAAGTCCAGTGTCTAGTCATTTGATAAAATATATATATATATATATATATATATATATATATATATATATATATATTTATATATGTGTGTTAGCCTCTAATATTTGAAGTTTAATATCATCGAAATTTCATTTAAACTATTAAATAAAAAATTGTAATCATTGTACAACAGGTAAGAAATTAGTCTCAAAGGATACTTATTGCGGACAAAAATCAATTTTAGAACACATAATTGAAATGTGTTATTAAACATTTAGAAATGAAATCTCAGCGAAGAATTATACCAAATAATTTCCATCTGGTCTGATGACGCTCTAATATATGTGTGACTGAGAGTTTTTACTTTTCTTCTGTATTTAAATTCAACTTTGTATTCATTTACGGCTTTTTAGTTTCAGATCAAAATGCAATTTTTCATTCGTGTAACTGCTTATGATGAAATATTGTAAGTGTCATATTTTTGTAACTATCCTTCAACTGCCGTATACTGTGAAAATGACATGACATTTTCTATATAATTCAGATATATATCAGTAATTCATTACATTCCAATTGTAGTATAAAGTAATAGGCTTTATTGGAAAACACACTTGAATCACTGTGGACTCCAACCACATATATTTTACTCACCGTACTGTGATCGACAATAAACAAGGCGATCGTATATTCAAATATCATTAAGTTACAGAACTGATTAATATTGTATTGTACATTAAATTGGACTTCACTACATTTTGTAAATTTTTCCGTATCAAATTTTATAAAATAGTTTATACATATTTTGGTCTATTTAATCAATAATACCTGTAATTTTAAATAATATTACACTCGTTGTACAAAATACATTATAATTTATAGTTATGTAAAATCAATGATACTTTCCTTAAACTAAAAATTACCAGATAATATTAATCGTCATAATTACTCTACAAAATATCACGAAATAATATTGGATGATATGACTTCATTAGTAACACATTAGGAAACAAATATATAAGGCTGGTAATTAGTTTATGATCTATATAAGACCCTGTTTTGTCAAAATAAACAACACAGAGTATTTATTAAAAAAACAATTGAAAAATTACTGGATGCAAAAATATTTTTTGTCTTAGCTAAAATGAGTGTTATCTATTATTTATTCAAATAAAGAACATATTTTTCTCTCTAAAATTAGCTAATAGCTATACCCATATATTTTTATTGCGATTACATATATATTTATATTATATTTGTAACTAAAGCGAGTAACTTTTATTAATTCTGACTAAGATATTTTTGTCTTTTAAACTAACCAATACCTTTATATCTATAGATTATATTACCATCAAATATTTATTTAAATTGTTTTGATTGGTGATACTAAAATCTTTATTTTCTTGCGTTTTTCACAGCAGTATAATTTATTGTTTATAATATTACTAATTGTTTTATTTGTAATTGATTGTAGATTTTTTATACCTTTACAAATATATGAAATTCGTTTCAATGCAACAGTATTCACATTTTCTTATTTAGAATAAGAATAATAACAAGACAAATAAGAATAATAAGATTTAAAATAAGAGTAATAACAAGACAAATATTATTTTTTTCTAATTTTCCGAAACTATTGCATAACGGGATTGATCAATTATTTTCGAAATAAACGTTCACCACATAAGCTACCTTAAAAAGGAATCAAAACGTTGATTTAGATCCATTTGTTTACAATAACTGTTAATGAGAGAAACAAGCGGCATACACACAAGTGAAAAGAACACCACATGAAAAACTAAAAGTTATATAAAAATAATAATATATAATTTTATGTAATTTAAATAAATGCTATACATTAAATTTATTTATGAAATATCGAAATCACTTTTTAATTTTTTATTTATGATTTCATTTTTATTTATGACTCCTTAGCATTTTATTTCTTTCGACAATAAACAACACGAATTTATGCAATTTAATGAATAGCGAGGTAGCATATAATAGAAGATCGAATCACCTGATATTAAACATTCTTTGAATATTCTTTCTGATTATGTATACAAAATGTTTTAATTATTTCTTTATTGATTAATTAATTAACGGTAATACTTTGAACAACATCAGTATATGATATAAAACTATTGAAACTTACCTATTGCCGGCGCGTAAATATTCAGGTACAGACAATCCTCACTCTGGTTTCTCAAATACGGTAGCAGCCTCCTAATATACTGCAGTCGCCCCATCGGCATTTTTCGAAGAGCCAAAGTTTCGTTGCTTACATCTGGCAATTTCTGTGGGCAAACTGGACCCAAATGGTCTGCCATCATGATACCTCTCCAGTGCGGTGGTGTCACTGGGGGCATGAATCTCAACGA
This sequence comes from Amaurobius ferox, assembly GCA_951213105.1. Lineage (NCBI taxonomy): Eukaryota > Metazoa > Arthropoda > Arachnida > Araneae > Amaurobiidae > Amaurobius > Amaurobius ferox. Next base: position 27,914,854 of record OX578145.1, read on the forward strand.
CCCAATTGGAGCACTGGCATAAGGAACGCCTTGGAACACTTCAACATGTTGCAGCTGTCTATTAGCCAATGAATTAATGAAGCCTCTCAAAGCACCGTACTTGGTTGTCACAACTCTTGAGCTTAGGCGCCTTTGTTCGCATTCACACACATGAGCAATTATCAAAACCATAAGGCTGATGAAGAGAGATATGACATTGAGTGACACAGCTGCCATTTTTGTTTGTAATACAAGTGATTCGGGATTATTTATAGATGTAATAGTTCAATTACTGCAATATAACGCATATCATTTTTCATGCTAAAATGTTTGTGTGCAATGATCTAAAGACAAATGTGTTAAAATAAACCGAGTCATACACAATAAATACTTCAACGACTTTTGTTGTAATGTATCTTTGTTGTAACGATATAGTCTTTTAGCCTTATACAAATTGTTTAAAAGTTCTTGAGCAAATTTTCTATATTTTCATTATTATTATTTTGGTGTTTTCCATGGCGACACACAGAACAATTTGACATATTCATACTAAAAAGATATATTTTCTTTAATTCAATTGTCTATTTTATATATTCAGCCAAAAATCCCAACACAATACAAATACAAAACGCAGATTCTGAGGCATGCAACCAGTAGCAAACCACATAACTTTTTTATGAATAAATAGCTCTCATTTATTTTCCGGTAATTATCAAGTAATAAACGATTATTTTAAAATTTGCAAACATTTCTCAAAAATTTAAAACATTTTTCCATCTCTAAATACGAATATATCTAGGGTACATACCGACATAGAACTAACTAATCTATCACACATAAATAGACATCATATTATCTCAAGCAGGTTTACACTTGTGGAGCTATTACGCACCATCCGCTTGATCTTATCTCTAAGCACTGTCCATTCATTCTACAGTGACACAATCAACCGACTACGAACACGCAAAATCACCGTTAAATGAACACACCCAGTGAAACCTCTCTCTATCTACTGAGGCCTTATCACCACAATTTCTTTAAAATAACCGTGAACACATTTTACAAAATCACCATATCACTACTCCGGTACTAAGGAAAAGTGAATCTTCCCCCTGTTCTCTCTGCAGTGAAGTCTCCAAGGGGAGATAAAACTGAAAACTCCGGAGCAGCAAGAGTAAGGATGCTCCGTAACTTCGACGGGGATTCTCAGAGGCAGCACTGACGGGTCTGTTGCCAGCGTGCGGCAACGCATCACTGCGCGTGCGCTTTTCGGGGGGTAGAGAAGGGATGGGCCCACTTCCTTATCGCGGGTGCTTTTCTTTGAGGATTTTGAAATGGTGGTGATTACTTTTATATATCGTATTTCACTTTTTCTTTCTACTGTGGTACTTGCCGCTTTTTTTTTCTTCATGTTTTTCCAGTAAAAAGAAACTGGAAAATTTCATTTATTTTATTCACGATATTCAAATGCCAGGAGTTAATTTTGAAATGGTAATGTTGTAGAATAAAATGAAATTGCACGGGTTGTATTTGTAGCGAATATTCATAAAGAATACATTTTGTAGATATATTTATTGCGTGGTTTTATTCAGGATTAGTATATAAGCCTATAAACGAAGAGGAAATTAAATAAAGTAATTTGCTGCAAATTTTAATAGGTTTATATATATATATATATATATATATATATATATATATATATATATACGACTAATAGTTTGCCAATAATCATTTATATATATGAAAAGTTATTTGTTTTGTTTGTGTGTAACGCTTGGCGATAAGTTTGTGGAACTTATTTAGCAATTAGCTCAATATCGAAAAGACGGCGATATGTCGCCCCCGAATGAAGAAATACAGTCTAAATTTCGAAAATGACGCCAAATTGATGTATTAATTATTAAAATATTTTAATATATGCATTATATTGCTAAATACGAATGTTATCATTAATTATAATTATCAATTTAGAGTTGCCCAAAATATAAGTTAATTTGGTGTTTCGAAACTATTTTGCAAGTTGTCATCCGGAAAATCCCCAAATGTGCAATTCAATCTCAAAAATATTGTGTGCTATTACTATACATAAATTGTTCACTTTTAAAAAAGGTGAATTGGAACGAAGAAGGGCGGTTAATTGATGAAGTAATAATAACATATTTTATATAATGGAACATAGTGTTTAGCTGTTGTTAGCTGTTTAAATTCCAATTGTAAATTCTAATTCTGCAAAATATAAGTTAGATTAATAATTATATTTCTTAAATAATTTTACACGGTGGGACCTTGAAAAGCACCAAATATAAGTTTAGATATTAACGTTAAAATCACTATGTCGTGGAACTGCTCCATCATTACTTTGTATTGAAAGAAATAAAGTGCTTACTTTCATTATGTCAGAAAGGTTTTGGCTACATCTGATTTTTTACGCTGTTATTCATGGCTGATTAGGCCAAATTTTAATCATCTACTCACGGACATCTGAGATTCGCAAACCAAAAACCTATTATTTTTTGGGGAAAAAACAATATTTTTTATGCATATATTGTTATCGATTTACATTTCTTATATTTTTACTTTCCTTATTTACATATGTATAAGAAAAGTATTGTCACGGGATCTAAAATTCAAGTTCGAATTTTCGACGGGAGATCATATTTCAAGCTTCTCTGAACACGAATCAGACATTTTGACGTGATGTGTGTATGTGTGGAGACGATATCTCAGGAACGAAAGAAACAATTCGAACAAAATTTGGTACAAAAATCACAATCAATGAATACTGGATGAATGTTGATTTTACACGCAATCAAATGTACAGAATCCAACTGCATTTTCAAATGAAATTTTGAAAAATGGATAAAAAAACTAAAACGTTCAATAAAGTTACGTAAATAATCCTTTCTTATGTAATTTTCTATTGGAAAACGATTGACATAAACTTTGAAACGCTAACATGAATCATTCTGGAGATATTGCACATTTTTCAAGTAAAATTATCAAAATATCACATAAAATTAAAAAAAAAAATATTAACTTGTGTAATCTGTTTGTTCACATTTCATATGTAATATCATGTGATTAATTTATTATCATCATTCTCGTAGATCTAGCTCCTTCCTTTCACAAGAAAATATACTTTGGGTAATAGCATTCTAATTTAACGCCATTAGAAATTTTTCTACTATAAGGATAACCTATTTCTGCATCAAAAATGGTTGAAGAAATTTTGGATAAACGAATTTGGCGGAATATATCCAACTTGGCGATTTTTTCATATGCTGCCAAATTGAGGAAAATATCGCCATAATTGATAAAAATGTCACCAAATTGCTAAAAATGACGCCAGATCAATGAAAATGAAGACTAATTTATGAAAATTCACTATCTTGGAAGGTATATAAGAATCTACTATAAAATAAGATACTTTGGGTAATAGTTTTGTATTTGGACGGCATTAGTCGTTTGTTTGCTTTAAGAATAACCTATTTTTCCGACCATAATGCTTGACGAAATTTTGGTGATAAATATGGCGGACTATCGCCAACTTGGCGAGTTTCTTAAATGTTGTCACATTAAAAAAAAGTCGCCGAATAGATAAGAATGACCCTAAATCATTAAAAATGACAACTACTTGATGAAAATTTTATGTTTTTTAAAGAACATAAGCATGACCTATTTTTCCATCTGTTACACTTGGCGAATTCTGGCGACGAATTTTGGCGGCATATTGCCAACTGGGCGACTTGTTTTTAAATGTTACCAGATTTGCGAAACTTTTGCCAAATTGATAAAAGTGTTATCAAATAAATGGAAATGGAGCCAAATTAATAAAAATGGCGCCAAATGGGATGCAATGTTTTGAAAATTTTTAATTTCGTCGTATGATGGACATACTATGATGGATACTATGATGGAATTCTAAATATCGCCGCTTTTAGAAATGCTCTTCTAAATATCGCCAACTTGGCGATATGTTGCGCCATATTGCCGAAAATATAGTCAAAATTGTAAAAATAAATCCAAATCAATGAAAATGACGCCTAATTGATGAAGTTCTTATTAAAATATTTAAATATATGGACTATATTGCTTATCGAGGATGGTACCATTAGTTATACTTGTTAATTTAGAGTTTCGTAAAATATAATTTAATTGGGTACGAAATAGTTTTACATGGCGCCAAATGTAGAATTTAATGTTTGGAAACACTGTAACGTGGATTTTTCTATCAATTTTTCACCGTTAAAGAAGTAAATTCATTGCATTATGTAAGGAAAGTCATGTGCCTACCACATCAGACTTTTTGATTTATGGAGTTCAATTTTTATCGCGGCTTAATTTTTGCAATGCTCTTAAACCTTTAATATTGTTATATTTTTCACTTAAATAAGTCTCTTCTGTTATTTATCATTGGAAATATTTTATACTATCTACGTGAGTACCATCCGAGAAATGTTTTATACTATCTACGTGAGTACCACCCGGACAAACTAAATGAGCCAATACAATAATCATATTATAGAACTTATAAGTTATGTTTCTAAATTTGAAATGGTTAAACCTCCAAATGTTAATTATCCAAAAGTTCTGATACTGTGTTTAAATTAACCAACAATTGAATCATTTAACCAACATTGAATTAAGTGTAATTAATTCAATTTTTAACTTGATTTTGTAGAAGGATTTCTCTTTTAGAAAACTATATTTTTTCTCTTAATGAATAACTTGTCTGTTTTCGCAGCTTCAAAATGTTTCGTTAAATTCATTTTAAAGTATTGCTTGCATATTTCTTAATTTTGTTCATAGTAAAACTTTTCTTACTGTTGCGTTACAAGCAAATATTAAAAAAAAATTAGATTTTGAACTACAAACATAGAGAAACGGAAACATAAAGCAATCTGTTGTGGCCAGCAGATTACTTTCCCTAGAAAATATAATGGCTTCATTTCTTTCAATGCGAAATAATGAACAAGATACACAGACGAATGTTTTTATATGTTTAGGAGTGCAAATACACTGACATTTAATGCTTTTCCAGATAACATCATATAAAATTATTTCGCTGTTCCATATTCATTATATTAAAATATACTCCAATATATTTAAATATGTTTCTTATTGATTCATCAAATTGACGTCATTTGACGATATTTTACAAAATTAGTCACCGAGTTCGTCAAATAAATCGCCAAGTACTCACGTTTGATGATACTCATTTTTATATAAATATGTAGATAAATTTATTTGTAACATATGCGATTTCTTGTTAACAGTTTTAGCTAATTTTTGAACGTTGTGTCATTTCCTTTACAATAAATATAAGCATAACAAGATTATTTATTTAACATTATTAAATGATCTACTTTTTGTCAAAAATTCATTCGAAAATTGCGGTTTTTCCGTACGTTCGATAAGATTCCAGCATTTATAAATGTTACTAATCGTATCAAATTACTTTCGGAACGATGTACCGTGTGTGTACACACACACACACATAGATACATCACTTCAAATACTTTGGATTCGAGTTCAGGAATCCAATCTGTATTATTATTATTATTATTATTATTATTATTATTATTAGAACCCAAACCACACAACTCACCTATTAAGTATTGAGTAATTCTAAGCATGGTCGGGAAAGGATATCTTCAGAATGAAGATACCCAGCCATAATACAATAGCATGGTCCTGATCCACGATCGTTTTGTTTATAAAGTTGAATGATCTTTAGAGTCTGTATATCTTTATCTGCAATGGAAGTGTGGTATTACATGCGAGAGGCCGGTTTCAGACGGACTTTAGGAGTATAAAGTAAAAATACTAAAACATTGTTTAAAGAAACATAGAAAAGAAAATGTTTTCGATATCGTTTGATTCCTTCTTCTCCTTTTTATGCAATTATGTATCTTCTTCCAGAATTTTTATATTATGACGAAGTATTTAGTTTCGAAGGTAGCTTTTATATCCTGCAAAACCGGTTAGTTCCTTAATTTACGCTCTACTTTTTTATATTTATTAAAACGATGTTATTTTAACAGCTAGTTTGTTTAATTGTTAAGGTTAGTTGTTGAGCGTTGCTTAATGTGTTGTTATAAGTTTTTTTTTAATTGCTTGACGTGTTTATGTTTTCCGTACTGTCCCAAAAGTTATCGCAGGATCTAGGTGACAGAAACTATGCACACTAAGGATTATCCACTGTAGAGAAATAAATTGAATTTTCGATTCTTCTCCTAGAGTATGCTTCTTTTATCTTCAAAACATTTCCAGAACTCCAGAAGCCTCTCCAGTAAACTAAAGGTCCAGTTACCTCTCTTTGCACATGTAGCATCATAACGATTCGGCGTATCTTCTGGAATGGTAGGTGTACAAGATTATGTCCAACTTTTTGGAATAAGTTCAACTTTCTGGAATAATTACACCTTTCTGGAAGATTTTATTTAAAACAACTAATAAGCGTAAACAGGAACAATATACAGTGAATAGATCGAAAACTATCGAACAAGATTAAACAGCTGTCAAATATAATGTTCAGCTAATTCAAAAATAACCGATGCTAATCTCAAAACTCTGACGTATTTCAGAACTCAATTCAGCTCGTATCATGTCAAAAATTTTCCAACTGACCGATTATTTCTTTTATATACTCTCCATTGAAATTTCTATAAAGGAGACCTAGCTTCAAGAATATTCGACATGACTTATCTAACTTTGAAAACCATTTATTATACTTTTTTTCTTTTATAGGATAATTTTTTCTAAAAGTTTTATTCACAAGTGCTTTGAATCCTTTGTTAAACATTGACTTTACTCTATGGTATTTTGAGCCATTCATTGATAATGTATTATTGTCTGCTCCCTCCTCCATGAAGTTTTACCTCTTCTTACTCTTCTAGTGCTTGTAATTACCGTCCTAGTTGCTCAAATGGGAAAGTTTTTAGCTGACGTTTGAAAATCTCTAACCTCGGTTGGAGTAGTGAGCTTTTTTAAATAGTATTGAAGTGACAGTGGACGTAGAAAGTCAACTTTGTGAATTTTTGATCAAATTGACAAACATGTTTGTACATATGCCATATTTACCATGCATTATATAAATATTATAAAATAATGTCATTTTAGTTTCAATTTTTAACTTGAATAATAAAAAATAATAATTTTAAATATAATTTTAAAATGCTTCTTGAGCACCAATTTTAATTTCCTCTCCTGATTGCACATTAGATTTATTCAACAGTTTACCAAGAACATATTTGAGCATTAATTTCCGAATCCATTTTAAAGATATTTATAAAATATATACACTGTTCAAAACAATTGGGGTATATTGTGAGTTCAGTGTGAAACAGCCATATAATCGACTAATTTGTTAACAAAATTAAAGGAAGAGAGATTAAAAAGGAAAATAATTGCGTTTACAAACTTTTGAATGTGCAAATTCTGTGTGTGACGTTGAAAATTATGAGCTTTAGATAAAGAGTGAAAATCGATCTGCAGCATTCTTTATGTAGGAAAAGATTCGGAACAATTGACATGCGTTGAATGCTTCGTAGCACGAATACGATGTCTCAAAAGCATGCCTTAGCCGAATCGGTAGCTTGGAGGACCATTGGTCTTTTAGATGTGGGTCAAACGCAATCCGTTATAGCGGAAGCCCTTGGGGTGTCACAAAGTGTCATTTTCAGGCTATGGAATAATTTTATGGAAACTGGAAATGTTAGTCGGAGACTAGGACAAGGTCGTAGTTATGCAGCAACACAAAATGAGAATAGGTATTTAACATTAACGACCAGAAGAAATAACAGTATGACCGCCACTCTATTGCAACAAAACTTTCGAAGGGCTAATGGCACCAGTGTTACAACTCAAACTGTTCGAAACCAACTCCAATCGTTTTTGATTGTATGATCACAGACCTATGGTCTCTATTTCTTTAACAGCGAGTTATCGTGCTGCCCACAGAAGTAGGCACAGAGGCATCTCAGGTGAAGAAAAATGAATGAAGCATGTTCTCTTCTCAGACGAGTCCAGCTTTAGTGTACAATCTGACAATAGGCGAATTATCATTTGGCACTCTAAATAATCCTGCATTTGTGAATGAAAGTGTCCAATTTGGTGGAGGCGGGGTGATGGCCTGTGCTAATATCTCTATTAGTGGCCATACCGACCGTCCATCATCAGAAATGAATCACTGATGACTCAGAGATTTAGAGATGAGATCCACAGACCTTTTGTGGTTGCTTACGCTGTAGCAATCGGGGATGAATTTATTCTCATGGATGATAACGCTGGGCACCATATCATGTTCGGCTAGTGGACGACTTCTTTTTCAATAAAGAATTCACTCGAATGGAATAGCAAGCATGTCCCCCAGACATGCACCCAATGGAACATGTTTGGGGCATTTTATGGAGAAGGATTGCTTTTCGGTTATCACCCCCAGAATCAGTTTATCACCTGGAACCCGCTCTGCTACAAGCATGGGAGAGAATACTCTAATTCCTCCTTGATAATCGCCATGCCTCATAAGTGTGCAACATTGCTTTCGATCAGAGGAAATTATCCCCCTTATTAAAACTTATTTTTATCCAAAAAATCACATTCTTTGTTCATTTTTATAACATGTACAAAATGTGCATATTAAAAAAAACAAAAAAAAAGAATGAAATTTAATCATTCCTTGTTCTGTGCGTAATTTTATTTTGTAATAGATTACACAACCTGTGGATCATATATCAGCCAACAATTTTTTTCTTATCCGCAGTGTATTTCTAAAATCATAATATCCCCTAATTGTTTTGAGCAGTGTATATACCTGAATTGAAACGTCAACTATCATCTAAATTGTACGTATGACGAAGCTTTGCCACATATTTATGTTACTTATAGTATTCAAAATCAAAACTTAACACACTGTTTTGTTAAAACAAATATATGTAGAACATGTCCTACCAATTTCATTTAATTAGGTCAAAAATAAAAACTCATGGGATATTTTATAGCTATAAAATATCAAAAATCTCATGCTGAGAAAAACCCACATTTAAAATATATGTTTCAACACAATTTCCAATGGATTACAATCTTCGCCTGTACAAACATTCGATATTAATTCGATTTTTATAATCGTTGCAAAATGATGTAAATTGTGACAGTAGCAAAATTTGCTATTTTTTATCAATTTTTGCGTAGCTGAACGTTTACTGTCACCGTAAGTTTATGTTCTAACTTTAAAAAAAATATACATGGAGTGCATATTTCAGGTATTGTGAGCGATTTGGGTAAAGTTTATTTGACATTTGAAGGAATAAGATTTCAAGTTGATACATTGAAAGAAATCACTTACAGTATTCACTGATTGTAACGCCGTAGCTATCGTTGCTTCAAACTTGCGTACCTACCTTCAACACATATTGAACAGCCTTCATTGATGAATCTCTCAAAAAATGATGATATAATGTGCAGAGATATGACCGCTAAATTGCACTTTAAAAGCTGCAGGACGGGGTACTTACGTTAATGGCTTTAAAATTGGATCATAAACAACATTTTCGATGCATTAATTCAGTAATATAAAGACTGCTTTTAAAGCATGCGGTAGCAAATAATTCTAAAAATATTATATTTCATTTTTTAAATTTTATTTCAAAATATGATTCCAGTTTTTAAATCCAGAAGCTCATTTGTTGAGTGCAACAGAAATGTACCAATATAAGTATAATTCATATTTATCAATTTATGTCTTATTATTACTTTTATTCTTCTTCTTATTATTATTAATTATGTTTCATACATTCAAATTTAAGCACATTCATTATCAGTTTATATTCATCTAGACATAAATATTATAACATAATTACTGGAAATATTTCAATATAAATCATGTACAGTGATAAATATGCACTCAAATGTCCTGTATCAAGTGGATATCCAGGTGTCAGGTAGGAAACATAAACTAAATTAATATGAAATTTCCACATAAGTACATCTTACATAATAAAACACCTGCTGGTCTTTGTATCTATCTGATTGTCTGTAATTCCTCGTAACTCGTATGTAGAAGCAAAATCAAAAACGTTGAAGAATATCGAAATTTGTTACAGATGTACTTCAGGTTCCCGAAGGATGCATCTCGGCAAGATTTTTTTTTAAATCAAATTATTGGACATCTACAAATGGGGGCTACAAGTTATGGGACATCTACAAACGAAAAAGTTTTAATCCGGACAGAAGATAAAGATAAAAGGACATAGTTATGTCGGGGCGAAAAAGCATCTGTTTATCGGACGATATAGATTTTTATTTATCGGTTTTATAACTTTAATAATTGATAATATATCATAATTTTTAATACAGTATTATACAGGCATTATGAATATTGAGCAAGAAAATGGCTGAGTTCTGAAAAAGATTCCCTAATCTTAACGTTTATTCAACAGTTATCATCTACGTGTTGCAATAGAATTGTCAAATTGCTGTTTGCGATTACGCATGCGTTTAAACTAAAGGATTATATCTGCCTTTAGATGCGGTAATAAACTGAAACTATGTGTTTTTTAATACAGCTTAAGCAACGCGACTACGCCTTTTCAAAAGTTTAATCAATGAAGCCAATTTCACTGCTTCAAATCCCGAGCAAAGTCGGGCATGAATGAATGAATGGCATGAAGGTGGGTGGCTCCAGGAGAGTCCAGCACAGCAACCAGAGGTCTATTGTACTACCCCAGAAATGAGAACGTCCTTAAGAAAAGAGAACAGTAGCCGAGACAAAAATCAGCAGGCACTTGACAGGAATGTCATACAACTCCCAGGGCTCGATCACATGTCGACCCAAGTGCTCAAACCTATAGGCGGAGAACAACCTCACATTAACATAGTATGGGTGCGGCAGTTTCTCTGTTATAATTGCAGCCTCTCCGTAGCGAATCCTTAGGGACACCCATAATATTTAGGTGTCTTTTAGGGTGCAGTGCCTAATAAGAAGCCCAACAGTCCTTCTGATGCCAGTTCTACTGAGCTTGAATAATTCCTTTCGACGCATGCTAGGGCACTTACAGATCATTTCTTTCGATTGCATTTGGCCCTTAGTATTACGCCAGTTCTGGCACTGAAGCTTTCTGAAGATATCATAGACAATTCTTCTACTCAGTTCATTAGGAAAACCAAAGCCGATTCGGGACCAACAAAAGGTGCACTTGAACCTTTTCAAGCCAATTCATCAGCCATTTCATTACCTGGAATGCCTGAATGTCGAGGCACCCAGTAAAATATTACTTGATTTTTGCTACCAATTTTAGAAAGTGCAGTATAGCACTCTCAGACAAGGAATGACGTCATAGTAGACTTCCATAGTAGCCATAAGAGTAGGCTGATTATCAGAGCAGATACGTATTTGGTTGCTCCTGTAATTTCTGTCGGAGCAAATTCTACAACACATTAGAATGGCAAAGACCTCAGCCTCAAAGGCAGTAGCGTAGCTGCTAAGAGGGTAAAATAATTTTGTACCATCCTCCGGACAGCATACTCCAGCACCAGTACTAGTGCCTAGCTTAGAGCCATCAGCATACCATACAATATATTTCAAAGTCGGGCATAGTTTACAATAAAATTATACATTAAAATTTGAAGATATAATAAAATTTGGATACAATAAAATGAGCCCATACAATAACGTTTGGAGATATACTATTTTCGAAAGTAGCTTCTTCTCCAGGCTAAGCAAGAAAAGTCACCCCACTTACTCAACCAAATTCCGCATCTGCGAATACTGTAGATTTACGAGTACTGTACTACGATACTACTGTAATACGAGTACTATTGATTTCTATATAGATAGAGCATTTACGAGTACTATAGCTTGGATGAGAGTAGGAGAAAAGTTGCTATAGCCATCTGGGGCAATGAAAGCGATAAAACAACTGGGCGAAAGAAAACGTGATGCAGGATACTAAGAAGGAACGATAAAAATCTTAGAATAAAAGGATAATTTCGGAAGAATAAAGAATGAACGGAAAACCAAGGTAGTAAATAAACGCATAGCAGAGCAAATAGAAATAACTACATAATTTGTAAGCATACTAAAACTGTAACAGAGAAACAAGAGACTAATGACAGAAATTATAAATTTATCTTGTTACATGGAGATTCTGACAAGAACACTTTTCTCCGAATATGTTTCTATCTGCCCTATGTGATGAATTTGATTTTATTGGTGCCTCATTAATTTTTTCTGCATAGAACGACTACTGACAAGGACCTGAAGCTAAAAGTAGATTGCCACAAATTTCGGGTTTGCACAGCACTCTACTTTTACATTCGATACTGAAACCACATTCTCAAGGATTTGAGTCAAGAAAAAACGTGTATCCACAAGTAGGCTTTGCCATTCAATGGGGTCTCCTTTGGCTACAATAGGTACAATATATGTGTCTACAACATTAAGAAATATCTTGTGATGAATTTTAAGTTATTCCATTATGTTACCTAAAAGGTTATTATTTCGTAATATCATTATGTTACGTAAAAGATTATTATTTATTTTTGTTATGTCATTATGTTAATTAAAATAACAGTATTTCATTATGTTATATCATTATGTCACCTTAACAATTATTATTTCATTATATTATATCATTATGTTACATCAGTATGTTACCTGAAAGAGTATTATTATATTATGATATATTATTATGTTACCTAACAGATTGTTATTTCATTATGCTGTATCATTATGATACCTAATATAAACGAGCGAAATTTCTGAACATTTTTCATATGTAAAGAAATCTAGAAGAAATGTTTTACGGTGTATTTAATAGCTTTTAAGTCTATTTGGATGGTATAATAGCATTTTGTTTGTCTCTGTCTTACATATCGCTGAAAGTCTTCAAAATTATATACTACACCTGAAAGTACAGCTTCGATCTTAGTGCAAACAATTTTGAGATTACATAACTTTTTTGGAAAGAAATATTTGTTTATTGTTCATAGCGTAAGTTTTATTTATTTATTTATTTATTTTGTTTTACCATGAAGTAGTATTTTTGAGAGATCTGTAAATACTCAAACCTTATTGATTTTTCTGAAAACTGGGAAATATGTGGAAGTCATAAATATCCACTCTATTTATAAGCCATTTTATATTATAAATATCCACTTCATCCACCATATTTTTGCACTTTTATTTTGGCATATATTGAAATCAATTACTGCCTTCGGGTTTAATGATTACAGATTTATTGACATTTTCAATTTATACATGTAATCTACTAATACGCGTTATATCTTCTAATATTCGCGTATATAAGTAGTACGAGTCCCATACAATTTTAACGCTTTGATTTTGCATATATTGATTCAATTCTATATTTTTTGTAAATTTGCTTACAAAAGGGGCCAGGATGTTTTATTCGATCTGTCCGTGAAGATAATTTTGTGTAGCAAGAACAGGGATTCTTAAACTTCTTTTTAGGAGCATTACATTAAATATTTTAACATAATGTTTTGATTAACAATGCCATTTAGTATACTATAGGAATTTGCACATGATTGTGAATTTTAAGTTTATTTATATTAGATACCCCGTACGAAGAACGGGTATGCTGCTAGTTCATTAATATGATTGTCTGTCATGAATATGAAGAGCCGAAGCTAGGATCAGCATCACAATGTGCTTTGACGTAATTTCAGACGTAAAATTAAATGCTTATAATATAATGAATTTCTTAACTTGCAATAGGTGCATGATATTTATTTGCTTGATCACATTTTTCTTTTTAACAATATGGAATTAGGTACCTAAAACTGAAAATAAAACAACACAAGCAAGAGTAAATATACATTAAAATAGTTTCAAATAGATAATCAGGTGTGGATTAGTAACTGGAAAGTAAAGATAACAGTTTCAAAAATAAATGGCCCCATAAAAACATTTTATAGTGCTAATTTTATCTTATACTTTATTTAGAATCACCACAAGATTTAAGATATGTTTTTAGTTTGAATAATAAAAAATAGTTAGCATTCAATGATTTCTTGGAATTAGGATATTATCCCTCAAATCTTTAAAGGAATAATTAGTAAAAATTACTTAGGTATTGCATATCGATTTCAAAATATATAAGAAAGATTAATCATGCATAACGCATTGATTATGAAACACTTTTCAACTCCAATGCAATTTTATTTAAACATCTCTGAAATGCGATACATTCAGCTGTAATATTTTAAAACTTATCACAATACTAAGAAATTTATTATATTTGAAAATTAAAGCTTCATCGAAAGAAATTAACTTTATTCAAATGAAGTCATCGAAATATAAATCGCCTGGATCTCTATGTAAAAGCAGTAAATATTTCATTCATACCCTTTTATTCCATTCCTTTCATTCATCACAATACTATAATAATTTCTTTTACTTAAAAACATAAAATCATGGAGGTCAAATCACTCTCTAACTCTATGCTTAAAACTTCAATGAAAAAGACAATGCTAAACAATCTTCTGCTTCTCTATGTAAAATCAATGAATATTCATTTATATCAGCTTTATTCCAGATTCTAGAGCTATATAATTTTGCGTAAAGAAATTCAGCAATTCTTATGCAACTCATCTTACAGCATGATGCGTTTACATTCAGCATACATTAAACTTAAGCTTTGCTAGAAATAATCAAAGTTTGATGATCATTTAAACTCAAATATATTGTAATTGCGTTGGCCAAATTATAGATGCACGAAACAGACACGAAAGTAAAGTGATTTTAGGACGGGTGCAATGCTAAATATAAATTAAAAGGACTATAAATATACGATTTTTACACAAGATGGATGCCGCATTTCTTTTAAAGTGGGTCATGTAATCTCGTCATATAATATGGGTGTAATTACTATTTTATTTTATTTTTTAAAAACTACTAAATATATTTTGCTAATTTTTTTTTGATATATTTTAAGGGATGATTTGAATTTTTCCTAAAACTTTCTAAGCAATTTGTGAATTTTAAATTATATTTTAAAATGTTTGAAAATTTAGGTCTTACAAGGTCCTATGTATTTTAATTTTTCAATCCGGGTTCAATCCAAACTAATTGAGTGATAATATTCATTTACATTCCCGTGTGTCCTACAGATACTCCGAACAACACACTAAAATTTCATTTAGATAAAGTCACGTTTACGGCAGTTATCGTGCGAAAGGACAGACAGACATACAGAATGCACAAAGTCATAAACATTTTTCAACTATGTTGTAAATTATTAAAACCAAGGGAATCTTTGAGTATTAATTAGTTTAATCAGATTAATCTTTGAAATTTTCAGATTAAGACTGGCTTTGGCATATTTTCTTTAAATATTACAAATTGCAATTTAAAACTATCCCAGTGCTTATAGCGCAAGGATCGTAGAAATAAGACCTGGTTTCCATTTTTATACCATATGAAACACTATCACCTAGAATAAGGGAAGCACAATAAATCAGTAGATCAGAAAGACCTTAAGAGAGGTGAAAGGACAATGGAAGGACTGTATGACTCCTGTGGTTGTCACTCTCATTGGGTTCGGTTAGATTTACTGGCAAAAGAAACGATGTTGGACAGCCGCTATGAAATGTTTTCGGGTTGTATAACGGTGGTGCAAAACTCACCCTTCTGAAAATGAAGAAAAATGTTTTGAAACTGTTATATGACGATTAAAATTAGATGTTAAAATATTTTCGTATATTGAAATGATAATAATGTAATTAATAGTGAAAAAATACAATGATAAGATAGAATATATACTAAATTGCACTAACCAAAACCATACATGCATTATACCCCTCTGCCAAGAAATGGGAATTTATCAAAATATTTTAAAACGTAGTATTGATATAGCGAGTATAGACAAAATTGTACATAAGGGTTATTAATTGATGGTTTAAAAATATGAAATGTCCCTATATTTTTGTCGTATATAGTCATTAAAATTATACATTAGCATTATTTCACTTTTCAAAATCAAGCTACTGAATGGGCATGATAATAATAATATTTTTTATAAGATGTAATTATCACAGTTTAATTTAACTAATAAAATTATAATGTGGGCATCACATGACTTATACAACATTATTCAATGATTTGCTTCTTCCACAGTTTTATAAAGCTGTACATACAAGTATAATAACCTAATTGTACATTAATATCGTGTATTTTTCTATGTGACAACAAGTAAAACTATTTCAAAATTCACAATTAATTTTAATTCTTTGCAAATCTAACTTAATAAATGTTGGGAAACTTGGTTGTATAGTTTTGGAGTTAGAGTGAGTACATATATTGTACACACACACATACGCACATGCACGCACACAGACACACACACACACACATACACACACAAAGGCGCTCGCTCGCTCGAGCACTTACACAAACATACGTTATGCTCAAAATGGTTTATTCGTTTTCTAGAGTTTCTGAAACGTGAAGATTCGTCGATAACTTTATTTACAATTATTAAATCTATTACAATACTTCTTACAATACTCTATATATCACCATGCATTGAAGGGGAAGTAAAAATATAATATTGTTCGTATTATCCACAGTATTGATGGATAGAACAAATGTTTTTAAATTGTTAGTTTTGGAACAGTGAGCAAGATTATGTTAGATGCAGTCTAAAATATGCATGGTGTCCGCGAACGTTTTTAACAAAACAAGGGGGTGACAGTAGTGGGCCAACAATATTTGGCACAGAACCTAGGGTTATGTGGCAAATATTATCGTCTTACAATTGTTTGTCTTACTTGGTCGTAAGACGAACAATTGCAATTTTGTTTCAATATTGTTCGCCTTACTTGGTCGTAAGACGAACAATTGCAATTTTGTTTCAATATTGTTCGCCTTACTTGGTCGTAATCTACTTATAATGGCAGAAACACAACATGCAAAGCAGGCCAACTACTGAAACAGCGTTGACGGTTATTCTTCGGAAACGAAATTGTGAGGTCTCTGTTTCAAGCAATGTGACATGTGGTTTATGCATGATGCGGTCCCGGCACACTTTTCTACCTCCGTCCGACACTTTCTAAACACGACGTATCCCCAGTCGCGAATTGGGAGTGGTGGACCAGTGGCTTGGTCTCCCCGCTCCCCAGACCTGAACCCACTAGACCTCTTCTTCTGGAGACCTCTAGACATCTTCTTCTGGGGACTACTGCATCTTCTCTGAAAAGTTGGTGTACCGGACACCTATAGACTCCGTCGAAAATCTCGCCGTGCGAATCTCTGTTGCTCCGGACAAGATCAACACCACATCCGATCAACACCACATCGAGAATCGTTCCTTGACAATTGTGGACTGTATAACAAAACCTAGAACACCACTTGGAACATCTGCTGTAAGGAATTTTCTGATGCGAATGGCATTATTCCGCACATATGTTACTTGACTCTCTTTTTAACATTTTACAACAAAGTTGAAAAGTGTTTATGACTTTGTTCATTCTGTCTGTCTGTCCGTTAGCACTATAACTGCCGTAAAAATGACTTAATCAAAATGTAATTTTAAGCATAATGTTCAGAAGGTTTGTAGGACCTATGGGAATATAAATGAATAATATCATCCAATTAGTTTTGGATTGAACCCGGGTTGAAAAAATGGAATACATTGATCCCTATGGGACCTAATTTTTCAAATATTTTTTAAGCGATTTTAAAATTCATTCATTGCTCCATAAAATATAGAAAAAAATTCAGCAAAATATATGCAGTAGTTTTTAAAATAAAAATTAAAATAATATTTAGACCTCTTATATGAAGCGATCACGTGACCATAATATGAAAAGATCACGTAACCTACTTCAAAATGAAATATGGCCCAATCTTGTCTCAAAATCATGATTTTCAAAGTTCTTTTTAATTCATATTGAGTGTTGTATCCGTCCTCAAACCGCTTTATTTTTGCTTACATTCTGTGCATTTACATACTGAAACAACGCAATTACAATATATTTGAGTTTAACTGATCATCCAAATTTGATTATTCCTACAACGAAGCCTATTTTTCACTTATATAAAATATAAACAGCAAAATATGTAGAATGAGTTGCATAAGAATTGTTATATTTCTTTAACTCAAAATTATTTAGCTCATGGAGTCTGCATAGCTGATATGTATGAAATATTCATTGATTTTACAAAGAGAAGGACGATTTTTTTCGATGGAGTTTTACGCATAGAATTTAATTACTTGTAGTTCCAAGGTCTTATTTTTAAAGTAATAATAATCATTATATATAGTATTGTGATGAATGAAATGAATACGAAAATGTTATAAATGAAATGCTGTTTTTATAGAGAGAGCCAGGAGTGTTATTCTTTCTATGACGTCATTTGAATGAATTTCAGTTGTTTTCGATGAAGTTTTGAAATATAATAAATTATCGCAGTATTCTGATAATTTAAAAAATATTACCGAGGAATGCATTGCATTTTATAGATGTTTAAATAAAATTGCATTGAAGTTGGAAAGTGTTTCATAATCAATGCTTTAAGCATGATTAATCTTTCTTGTTTAATCCAATAAAGAATCCACGTGGACAAGTCACGTTTCTTTTTTCTGCCACCTTGAATGCATTGCGACCGTAGGTTATTTGGCAAATATTGTTCGTCTTTCTGTGTACTATCACGCTTCTTTTTTGTTGCAAGAGTTTGCAGACACCCCTATATTCACATATGACTGCCTCAATTTTTTATATGTATTTGAAGCATTTATTCTTTCTTTTAAATATCCACAGCATCATGTGGGCATGCTGAATACCTCAGCTTTGTTACTATTTTCGTCAGAAGCAGTATTTTATTTCATCAAGTATGTGAAAGTCATCCAAATGGAACTCAAACATTACAGCATGGTAAAAAAACATATATACATGGTTAATATTGATTCTAAGTAACTTTTCAATTTATATATATATCTTAAATAATAAAAGGCAATGTCTGTGTGTGTGTGTGTCTGTCTGCCTGTCTGTCTTATACACTATACGTTCAGCGACCGCGCGTCGGAGAGCTACGAAATTTGGCAGTCGAAGACCCGGGGGGGGGGGGGGAGGGGACACGTGAAAATCGATTTTTAAATTTTTTTTTTTTTTTTGTTATTTAATGTTTTATACGATTTCGACCGTTTTTTGCTCTTTTTGCCCTTTTTTCTCCGCGATCCGGACATCGTAGAAAAAAACAAATCACACCAACGGAAAGAACAGACAATTGCAAGTAAAAATATATCAATTTCAACTCTCAATTTCGATTTCTAATATTTTTTTTTAATTTTAAAAGAAAAGTCACTTTTGACTCAAAAAGCCGATTTTTGGTTTTTAAGATTCTCGCATAGTGAAAAGTACTCATAATTTCGATAAATAATTTACATTTTCAGAAAGCTGAAATATCTGGCATTCTTACAAGTTCAATCTGGTACAGAAATAATGAAAATTGTCCTCAGGATCGCAATTTTAAAAACGTCATGATTTTAAATTTCTCGGCATTCCTATCAGTTATTAACGGCATTTCTCCCCCATCTGCAGTTATTCCTTCCCCGTCTCCATGGAGACCGCGCTTTCGGTTTTAAATGAATTAAGAGCCTAGCATAAGTGTTCTATACATCGGCCGAAATAATTATATTTATATGATATTTTAAATGAATATTTTAAATGGATATTTTAAATGGATATTTTAAATTTATATTTTAAATAATTTAAATGGTTGAATTATGGTTGTTTGAATTGTGGTGATGTATTTGAAATTATTATATTTATGGATTGGTGAAAGGATATGGATGCTTTTTTTTATTTTAAATGGATATTTAAGGTTATATATATTTTAAATGGATATTTTAATTTATATATATTTTAAATGGATATTTTAATTTTATGGATATTTTAAATGATGGAACGAGGATGGTGGAATTATGAGCCTAGCATATGGTCATTATAAAATTTAAATTAGCGCGCGGGAAGTTAGCTCGAGATAATTGCTCTCGGCAGGCCTGGGTTTGATTCCCGCCACTGACGCGGAGTACGATCACGTTAAACATATGGATCGATAAGTCCTTCCGAGAGGTTGGCGGAAGGGGAAGGAGAGTACGGTCCCTATGGATGCCTCCCCCACTGGGTTCCGGTTCAAATTGGGTGAATAAAAAAAAAATTATGGAAATTGTCGCGAAGGGCGCGGTAGCCCAGTGGTTAGCGTGCGGAAATTTCACTCGGTAGGCCCGGGTTCGATTCCCGCCTCTGCCAAAACTGCTGCCGTGTTCACGCGGAGTACGATCGCTTTAAACATGTAGGACCGTAAGTCCTTCCGAGAGGTTGGTGGTAGGGGAAGGAGGGTATGGTCCCTGTAGATGCCTCCCCCACTGGGTTCAGGTCTAAATTGGGATGTTTTAATTATGGATATTTTGAATATATATTTGAATTTATAGATATTTTAAATGGATATTTTAATTTTATGGATATTTTAAATGATGGAACGATTGAACGAGGATCATGGAATTAAGAGCTTAGCTTATGGTCATTATAAAATTTAAATTAGCGCGCGGGAAGTTAGCCCGCGAGAATTGCACTCGGTAGGCCCGGGTTCGATTCCCGCCATTGACGCGGAGTACGATCACGTTAAACATATGGGTAAGTCCTTCCGAGAGGTTGGTGGTAGGGGAAGCAGGGTACGGTCCCTGTGGATGCCTCCCCCACTGGGTTCCAGTCTAAATTGGGTGAATAAAAATATAGTTATGGAGATTGTCGTGGAGGGCGCGGTTGTCCAGTGGTTAGCGTGCGGGAATTTTACTCGGTAGGCGCGGGTTCGATTCCCGCCACTGCCAAAACTGTTGCCGTGTTCACGCGGAGTACGATCACGTTAAACATGTGGGTCCGTAAGTCCTTCCGAGAGGTTGGTGGTAGGGGAAGGAGGGTACGGTCCCTGTGGATGCGTCCCCCACTGGGTTCCAAGCTAAATTGGCCGAATAAAAATAAAGTTACGGAGATTGTTGCGAAGGGCGCGATAGCCCAGTGGTTAGCGCGCGGGAATTTCACTCGGTAGGCCCGGGTTCGTTTCCCGCCACTGCCAAAATTGCAGCCGTGTTCACGCGGAGTACGATCACGTTAAACATGTGGGACCGTAAGTCCTTGCGAGAGGTTGGTGGTAGGGGAAGGAGGGTGCGGTCCCTGTGGATTCCTCCTCCACTGGGTTCCAGTCTAAATTGAATGGCACTTACTGGCCGTTCAAACAGTTACCTTGCACCTTTCTGGTAGGTCGCGCCAACGAGTTTGCCACGGTCGGAATTTGCCACTGTCAGAATTTTCAAGGGTAGCGAACAGGCTGGTCGCCAAAGGCGGCTAGTATATATATATATATATATATATATATATATGTACTGTGGAAATATATATATATATATATATATATATATATATATATATATATATATATATATATATATTTCCACAGTAGAAATAATTCAATGATTTGATCGGTTATGACGAATACAATGCCCTGAAGTTCGTTTCAGTATCACTTTGCGCTTCAACATAATTTCAGATATAAAGTTAAATGTTTATAATTTTATACGTTTATTTTTCGGTTGCAATGTGTGCATCATATTTATTCTAGTTCTTGATCTAATATTGTTTCATAAGAGTGTAAAACTTTAAATGGAAATGAAACAACATAAGTAAGAGAAAGTATATCCTAAAATATTTTAAATCTATAATAAGGTGCGATCTAGACATTAGAAAATAAAGATAACACTTTCGAAAATAAATAGAAACATAAAAGTCTTTTATGGTGCTAATTTTATCATAAAAGATTAACCCAAAACCTTTTAATGGGGTAGTTTGTAACTTAATTTAGAGTCACTAAAATATTAAAGATACGTTTTTCGTTCGATTAGAAAAAATTGAGTGCGCATTTAATGACTTCAAGGACTTAAGATATTACTGCCCAATTTTTTCAAGGACGTTTGGTTGTAATTCGAATTTAACATTAAAACTTTAAGTGTATAATATGAATAAAAATGTATGGAAACATGTCTAAAAATATTAAACTGAAACAATGAAGAGTACAATTTTATTAAAAAGTCTTTTTGATAATACACCATGTGAGACGTTCAAATAAATTACAATTAGGCCAAAGCAGTGTCGGATGTCACAGCTTCCTACTCCAGTAGCAATGAAAAAAAAATGTGAAAAATGTGAGCAAGAATGTACAGCAGAATATAAGAATGTACATCCAAAAAACCGTGAAACAAATACTTAATTTACTTGGTGAAATAATTTTTATTTCGCGGTTTCTAGCTGTATATTCTTTTTTTTTTCTTATTGTTTTGGGTGAAAATAAACGTAAGCTTCCATTCCAAGTGAGGGAGCTCAGTTAACAATCTGATATCCGCATTCTGATCAAAAGCTTCACTAGATATGGGTATATGGTTATTTGAGGTCAATTAAAATATACATTATTTAAAATGTTTTCCTTTGTCAATGTACTCAAAATCCAACTTTCAAAATTCATTTCAAAACCATATTTTCCTGTCAGAATTATATGTTTTCAGCATGGCTATCCTCAAACATAATCTGCAAATGCTATTGGCAAACGATTTTAAGATTTTTTTAATCTATGCTAACAAATACCCTTTCAATCTTTTATGTTTAAAAATAAGCTTCGTACACATCATATTAAACTTAAAAACTGAAAAGATAAAGAACCCTAAAACCAATAATTCAACTGTGTTATAGAAAACCAATAACTAGATAGCTTGTCATTGTTTTATTGAAACTATACATCATATTCCAGGTATTGTCTCGCACAAAAATATTAAACTGAAGGGGGATTTCTTCTAGTTAGAACGAACAACAAATAAAAATATTTATTTTTGATAATTAAACAGCCTGAGATACAGGAATAACATTTTCGGACATTCTAAAACCAACGTACTTTGTCTTCGAAAACATTTCGAAACTGTAAAATTTCAATGTTCGTGTACTTTTAAAATTGACTAATCAAAGTAATGTTTTTCCCGTTTAAATTTCTTTAATTTATTGCAAGATAATCTATTTTGGTATAACTTAATTTAAATTAGCTGCGTCTCATAATTTGTATACTTTTGAAATTGATTAATGAATGTAATGCATTTTACTTTTAGAATGTCTTTAATTAATTACAAGATAATCTATTTTGATATAAATTAATTTAAATTAGCTGCGTCGCAATAATTGTATACTTTTGAAATTGATTAATCAAAGTAATGTTTATCCCTTTTAAAATTTCTTTAATTGATTGCAAGATAATCTATTTTGGTATAAATTAATTTAAATTAGTTGCGTCAGCTGCACTAGCGGTCATTAAACATAGCAACCGTTATGTACAGCTATAACATTAAAAGTAAATAAAAAAAATCTGATGTGGGCAACACATAACTTTCCTTATGTAATGCAATGAATTTACTACTCTTACAGTTAAAAAATTTTTATTCTTATAGTAGATACTTATATTCTTTCCAAGATATTGAATTTTCTTCAATTAGTCGTCATTTTCATTGATTTAGCGTCATTTTTATCAATTTGGCGAGATTTTTGTTAATTTGACAACAATTAAAATTGCCGCCAAGTTGGCGACATTCCGACAAATTCATCGCCAAAATCTCGCCAAGCGTTATGGACGGAGAAACACGTTATTCTTACAGCAGATAAATGACTACTGGCGTTCAAATACAAAAGTATTACTCAAAGTATATTTTTACATGAATGGAACGAGCTAGATCCACGAGAATGATGTCACCCAATTTATCGCATTGTATTACATATGAAAAGCGAACATGTTTCTCAATAGTAAATATTTTTTTTATTATATATAACTTTTTGATAATTTTTTTGAAAAATGTGCAAAATCTCGAGAACGGTTCATGTTAGCGTTCTAGAATTTATGTCAATCGTTTTCTAATGAAAAATTACATAAGAAATGTCTATTTGCGTAACTTTATTGGCGGTTTTGACTTTTTGACGATTTTTTCAAAATTTCTTACGAAAATTTAGGGTGGTTCTGAACATTGGATTGCATATAAAACAATAGGCTTCCAGTGTTTACGGATTGTGATTTTTGTACCGAATTTCGTTCGAATCGGTCCATTCGTTCGTCAGTTATCGTCTCCACAGACTCACTGACACACACAAGCACACACACATACTTTCATACACACACATACGTTCACACACACAGAGAGAGAGAGAGAGAGAGAGAGACATCATTTCAGAAATGTTTGATTCGAGATCAGAGATGCTTGAAACGTGCTCTCCCGTCGACAACTCGAATTCGAATTTTCGACCCCGTCACAATACTTTCCATATACATTATTTATATAAGGAAAGTAATAAAAACGCAGCCGATGCGCGTGCGCAAAAAACAGAGGAGGCGAATAACTAAATAAATCAAAATAAATTCAAATAAACATTAATTTAAATTTAATTTTAATAATTTTTCAACTATTTGCTAGTCATAAAATAGGGTTCCACCGATATGATTTAAAAATATACTAAAATTTTTACCCAATACTAGAACTCTGTGATTAGCTTTATGACTGTTTTCAGAACTCGTCATAGGGAATAAGCTGCATAAGTTCTACCTATTTTCTAAAAACAATTTTATTACGTTATTAAACAGCATTAATTTGAATGTAAAAATAAAATACAAACCCATAAAAATTTCAAATAAAATTGTGTAGTCAACTAATTACTAAATAAAATCGGCAATGGCAGCCCTATGTTGCCGAAACAGTTTTGCTAGAATAATATATTTTTTATAAGTGGTATGTTTTCTCTAGATATTTTAAAATCCGTTTAAAATATTGAAATATCGAAGTTAAAGCAACCTTCTTGAAATAGTTAAATTATAAAAATTAAAACCACTGCATTTCTAAAACTAAGAATATGGCATGAAATTCCAATTATGTATCATTGTGCGGCTTTTAAAGGGCTAACAATCATTTGAAAACTAATCATTGCTTTGATTAATCGCCCCGATTTCAGTTGGATGTCACAAGAACCATATATTTCATCTTAAAATATAATATTATTTTTCTTACTTGATTGCCAACATATAAATTATACAAATATATATTCAAATGAATCTATGAAATTGCCTGTTGGCACATATATACATACTAGAATTTCATACTTCTATTTCTTATCTTAAAACTTCAGCAATCATTAAACATTTTCAGAATATCCAAGTTAGCTCCACTTCTTAATTCTTTGAGACCAAACAAAATATTTCGCGCTTGTACACCAATATTTCATTAAGGACATTGAGCAGCAATACTCCTAAAAATATTATTGTTAAATCTTTCCCTGCTATTGGAAGATTCAAACAGGTCAACATATTAGCCCATAGTTGGTCGCTACGCTTTTAACAACACCACTTGTCACGATGATTGTTTTTAATCACACTATATTGGTTGTAGTCTACTTAATAATAACTTGTCAATATGCTTTAGCAATGAATATAGTTAATATTTAGAGATCCCGAAAAAGGGAATTCCAATAAAAAAAATCTGATGTGGGCAGCACATGACTTTTCTTATATAATGCAATGAATTTAGTACTTTTACAGTTAAAAAAAATCAGATGTGGGCAACACATGACTTTCCTTATATAATGTAAAGAAATTGATACTTTTACAGTAAAAAAATAGGCTTTTCTTATAGTAGATACTTATATTCTTTCCAAGATATTGAATTTTCGACAATTGGTCGTCATTTTCATTGATTTAGAGTTCTTTTTATCCATTTGGCGAGATTTTCGTTAATTTGGAAACATTTCAAAAAGTGGCCAAGTTGGCGACATTCCGCCAAATTCATCGCCAAAATCTCGCCAAGCGTCATGGACGAAGAAATAAGTTATTCTTACAGCAGATAAATGACTACTGGCGTTCAAATATAAAAATATTACTCAAAGCATCTTTTTTCATGAATGGAACGAGCTAGATCCACGAGAATGATGTCACCCAATTTATCGCATGGTATTACATATGAAAAGTGAACATGTTTCTCAATAGGAAATATATTTTTTTTATTTTTATGACTTTTTAATAAGTTTTTTGAAAAATGTGCAATATCTCGAGAACGGTTCCTGTTAGCGCTCTAAAATTTATGTCAATCGTTTTCTAATGAGAAATTACATAAGAAATGTCTATTTGCGTAACTTTATTAGTGGTTTTGATTTTTTGACGATTTTTTCAAAATTTCATTCGAAAATTTAGGGGGGTTCTGAACATTCGATTGCGTATAAAAACAATAGTCTTGCAGTGTTAACGGATTGTGATTTTTGTACCAAATTTGGTTCAAATCGGTCTATTCGTTCGTCAGTTATCGTTTACACAGACTCACTGACACACACACACACTCACACACACACACACACACAAATACTTACACACACAAACACACACACATACTTACACACACAAACACACACAGACATCACTTCAAAAATGTTTGATTCGTGATCAGGGATGCTTGAAACGTGCTCTCCCGTCGAAAACTCGAATTCGAATTTTCGACCCCGTCACAATACTTTCCTTATGCATAATGTATATAAGGAAAGTAACTCGAATTCGAATTTTCGACCCCGTCACAATACTTTCCTTATACATTATGTATATGAGGAAAGTAAAAATGGTATTCTTATAGTAGATACTTATATTCTTTACAAAATATTGAGTTTTCTTCAATTAGTAGTCATTTTCATTGATTTAGCGTCATTTTTATCATTTTGGCGAGATTTTTGTTAATTTTGCAACAATTAAAAATATCACCAAATATCAACAATTAAAAATATCAAATTTGTCGCCAAAATCTGGCCAAGCGTTATGGAAGGAGAAATAAGTTATTCTTACAGCAGATAAATGACTATTGGCGTTCAAATACAAAAGTATTACTCAAAATATTTTTTTTCATGATTAGAACGAGCTAGATCAACGAGAATGATGTCACCAAATTTATCGCATGGTATTATGTATGAAAAGTGAACATGTTTCTCAATAGGAAGTATTTTTTTTTTTATTTTATATAACTTTTTGATAATTTTTTTGAAAAATGTGCAATATCTTGAGAAAAGTTCATGTTAGCGTTCTAAAATTTATGTCAATCGTTTTATAATGAAAAATTACATAAGAAATGTATATTTGCGTAACTTTATTAGCGGTTTTGATTTTTTGACAATTTTTCAAAATTTACTCGAAAATTTAGGGGGGGTTCTGAACTATCGATTGCGTAAAAATCAATAAGCTTTCAGTGTGTTTACGGATTGTGATTTTTGTGCCAAATTTCGTTCGAATCGATCCATTCGTTCGTCAGTTATCGTCTCCACAGACTCACTGACACACACACACACACATACTTTCACACACACACAGACATCACTTCAAAAATGTTTGATTCATGATCAGGGATGCTTGAAAGTTATCTCCCGTCAAAAACTCGAATTCGAATTTTCGACCCCGTCACAATATATTTACCTTATACATTATGTATATAAGGAAAGTAATAATGTTCAAACAAATGTTGTGCAGGATATTTACTGTCGAATTTTCTTCATTTAATATAGGAAATTTTAATTGCTTTATAGGAAATAAATAAAAGAAACCTTTCATGCATTATGCAAAACCCCTGACTCAGTTACATCGATGTTGCACACATAGTGGTGATGCAATGCATACAGCAGAAAAAAGAAAATAATTAAGTGCGATCATTATATGTAACCTAATTTGCCTTAAAAACGAGTACCTGGGTTTAAGGAAGAAAATAATTCAGATCATGACGGAAAAGAAAAAAAACGATGGGAAGTAAATGAAAAAATTATTCGGCAATCCTCCCAATCAGAAACGGTAATTAGAAACAGATGAGATTCGTTTCAGGAGAGATTTATGAATAAATCCTTGGGAAAACAAGGGTTTTATCTATAGAGAGTTCGTTTGCGGATGCACAACAGATGTTTTTTAATTATTTCAGCCAAAATATAATTATTTATTTGGGGTTAAAATAGTAACATATACCAACTTTTCTATGTCAGTCAGTTTATTAAAATAGTATATTTAAAATGAATGCAATGAGGTCAAAAAGCTTACTTTTGGATTTGCATGGATTTACTTATTTTGATATACCATCAATAAGTATGGAAACACACCAATTTAGCAAAAACTTTAAAACTATATAGTAAAGACAAGTTCTTCGGTAAAAAAGGTCTTTAATAAGAATCGTGGGTGTATAGGTGGGATACAAGAACGGGTCCAAATTTCTGGATATCTTACAGTCATTTACAAGCTCAAAGAATACAGGAACAATAAGCAATCAAACAGCACTTAAATGCTCTACTAATTTCACAGAATAAGCGATATTATTCTCGAAATGTTGGCGACAGTAATTTCGCAAAACAGCAACTACTATTCCCAGAATATTGACAAAAATCACAGTTCAATGTAGCTCCTGTCACATCCATTCGTCAACTGCCTTTGCAACGGAGGGGTGAGTTATTTTTATAGTCTCTCCTTGGAAACTTCTGGAAATCTCTATATCTCAAAGAATAATCGTTATATTGAGAAGTTTCTGGAACAATTCGGAAGCCGCAAAAGGTCGCCAAATTGGTGAGAAATCGTCAAATCTGGAAACTTGTCTTCTACGTGGGGAATTCTGGCAACTCTGGGGTCACGCCATCCGCACGTCATGTGACGTCATACACTTATTTTCTTCGCCTGGCCTTCCAGACAGTGAAACAGGAGGCGCCGAACAGAACATTGCGCGTTCACGAAAATATTAACACCATATATGACGTACATTAAATTACAACATGAAATTACAAATCCAGACCGCTTTCAGACGTCACTACATCCGGAATTACTGGCATTAATCCCTGGCAATGTAAATTGTTTATGGTATGACGAACATTAACCTTTACAAACAGTACGCAATCGCGAGACAAAATTTGCGTACGGATCTTTGGAAAATCAGATAAACTGCATAATTTTATTTATAATGTGAAATTTGGTTTTTGATTTATTTAATTTAATTTCCCTGTCTTAAATGCTCATTTTATTGTGTTTGCATGCTCTCCTGTACGCTTTTATAATATCTGTAATTTGATTTCCCTTTTGTATAACTGGGCTTGTGCCTGTTAAGAAGTGTATTCCAAATAAATAAATAACTATCGTAAATGAAGAAATTAAACACGTTTAATACAATTTAATGAACCATATATATGTTCATAATTATTTTATATACCTATCCTTTCCTCTTAAATAAAAATAAATTAACTTTCAAAGCGTTTTCAGGATATTTCGCACTGTATAAAAAATAATCCCTTATTTAAATTAACTATCAAAACAATCGAAGATAAATAGTAAAAGCATACAGTACAAATTAATATGATTATTTAAACACGTTTAATAGAGTTGAATAAACCAAATATAAGTCCATGATTATTTTAAATAAACGTTCCTTTATAATAAACGTTCCTTAACACCAACACTGTATTAATTTTCAAAACGTGTTCATGATATTACCTGCTATGTAAAAAATGTCCCTTATTTATACTATCAAAACATTCTGCAATAAATAGCGAAAATGTGATTTGACTATTCACAGTTTCTTCCTAAATTTAGTTTTAGCTACATTTCTGTCTTGAAACCACACTAAAACATTTTTTTTTCTTACTTTTCTTATACACATAGTATAATATATTATGAAATATTATGATGGGGTCAAAAATTCGACTGGAGAGCATTCGACAGGAGAGCACGTTTTCCTGAACACGAATCGAACATTTTTGAGGTGATGCCTGTGTTTGTGTGTCAGTGAGTCTGTAAAAACTATATCGAACTAAACGAATAAAGCGATTCGAACGAAATTTGGTACAAAAATTACAATCAGTGAATACTGGAAGCTTATTGTTGTTAAACGTAATCGAATGTTCAAAACCTCACTACATTTTCGAGTGAAATTTTGAAAAATTCATCAAAAAATCAAAACCTTTAATAAAGTTAGTCATTTCTTATGTAATTTTCATTGGAAAACGATTGCCATAAACTTTAGAACGCTAGCATGAACCGTTCTCGAGATATTGCACATTTAAAAATATATATAAATATATATAAAAAAATCATATAAAATAAAAAAAAATATTTCCTATTGTGAAACATGTTCACTTTTTATATGTAATACCATGCGATAAATGTGGCAACATCATTCTCGTGGATCTAGCTCGTTCCATTCACGAGAAAAGTTACTCTAGATAATACTTTTGTAGAGGGCCGCCAATAGTTATTTATATGTAATAAGGATAACTTATTTCTCCATCCATAACGCTTGGCGAGATTTTGGTAACGAATTTGGCGGAATATCGCCAACTTGGTGACTTTTTTAAATATTGCCAAATTAACTAAAATGTAGCCAAATTGATACAAATGACTCTAAATCTATGAAAATTATGACTGATTGATGAAAATTCAATACCTTGGAAAGAATATAAGAATCTACGAGTATTATAAGAGTAACCTATTTTTCCGTCCGTAACGTTTGGATAAAAATTTTGGTGACTGATTTTACGGAATATCTTCAACTTGGTCACTTTTTAAATGTTGCCAAATTCACGAAAATGTCACCGAATTGATAAAAAGTCATCAAATTGATGAAACTGGCGCTGGATCTAGGAAACGACCACTAATTGATGAAAGTTCAATATCTTGGAAAGACCATAAGAATAGACTTTAAGAGTTAAAGTACTACTTTATCCATTTTTCCATCCGCCCGTAACGCTTGGCGAGAAATTCAGCGGGCGTCGCCAACTTGGCGATTTTTTTAATGTTGCCAAAGTGGCAAAAATGTTGCCAAATTGATAAAAATTACGCCAAATGAGAAGTGACGTTTCTCAAATTCTGATTTCCGCCATATGACGGGCATACATTTTAGTATATAAGAAATGCTCTTTCTTCTCTTCGTTTGTCTGTAACACATTTTGATGTATTTGTAAACAATACATCAGCAAGTGTTATACGAATACTTTAGTAAAGTAGGCGCCGATACTTCGCCCATATTGAAGATAAGTTCGTCAAAATTGCAGAAATGATGCTATATTAATGAAAATGACGCCGAATTGATGAATTTATTATTAAAATATTTTAATGTATGGACTATATCGCTTATTGAGGATGCTATCAGTATTGGCAATTGTTAATTCAGAGTTGTGTGGAATTTAATTGGGTACTTTGAAATTGTATTACATGTTGTCATATGGAAAATCGCCAAATGTTCAGCGTTACATACACATCTCCGTGGAACTTATGCATTATTTTTTAACTTTAAAAGGAGTAAAATCATTGCATTATATAAGAAAAGTCATGTGTTGCCCACGTCAGATTTTTTTATTTCTAATTACCCACTAATAGATATTTAGCATACAACTAAAGTAATGAACTATCTTCGAAATTTTAACAACAATATAAAATGAAGTAAAGATGCTTTTAAAGTTCCGCATCATTAATCTGCTGGAAGGAAAAAGTGTGTCAAAAGTTGCAGCAGTTTAAGTGGGTAATCTGCCGAAAATTATATTGTAAGTAATGTGGTAATCAAGGGTTCATTGAGACGCGTTGCGATTTTGACAAATCGGGAGATACTTGATAAATGAGATCAGCTTCTGAAACAAGCCTGTGGAATTAAATGTCATGAAATGAAGACTAACTATAACGAGAATATGAAAAATGTGAAGAAAATTGTCAAAATATGTTAGCAAAGACAACAATTTTTTGTAAAAAAACACCATTAATGGCGTATACGAAAATTTAAACACGAGAGCCAGAGAACTTTAAGACGTCACAACGTCCATCACTACTGCCAATGTTGAAGAAACAGACACATATGTAATTTTATACATAGCTTAAAATCACTAATATAAAATGGGCATATGGATAGTCTGATAAAGCAATACTTAAATATTATCGTAAATTACAAATACGTAAGTCGAAAAATGTATTTAAATTTTTCAATTTTTGATATTGGAACGAATTACCTATTTTTACACGGGGCCTAAATAAACCACCCTCTGAGTAATAACAATACTCAATATCCAGATCATCTGTTTTGAACTAAAATCCTTCATGCTCAACTAAGTAGGGTGCCTGGTGTTGATACGGTTGCGACACTCGTATCAAATTTTGTTCGACCCACTCTCTTCATTCTTGCATTATCTTATGCGAAAAAGGACATATACATTTACACATACTGATATACATACACACAGAAACCATACTGGATTTTCCTAGCATCTAAAATGTACTTAAGTTTGCTAAGTCTAGAATTTTGAGAATGTTAGAGTATATTTAAGTCTAATTTAGATATCTTCTCGAAAGGAACTCATCTTTTAATGTATGTCCACATATTTGTCCAGCCAAATGAGAAGCTTCTTTTACCTCCTCAAATATTTTATATTTCTACTTTAAGTGCATTATATATGCAGGAGAAATGCAAACAATGGTAAAAAAATCATGTAAACTGCTGCAGAAGTATTATGAAACCACGCAGAGATTCCTTACATCTAGGTTTCTTTCTTCCGAAATTTCCATAAATAAATCCCAAGGTAAATGACATTTCCCTAAGTACCACTTTATCGCATAACCATTAATCACAGGAGACGCAAAAGTGTTTGCCACGAGCAGACCGCTATGTGCTTACTCCTGAAAAATTGATCGCGGCATTCTACGGTTTGTAGCAAAGGGTTTTGAGGCTTTTGAATAGATAGAAGAAAATTTTGTTTATAAATCACACACACTTTCAAAGAATTTGTTTCGTAGCATAAAAATCTAATGTTAACATAATATGGTTTTCTCTACAAGCTGAAGTTGAGTTTTATCATATTTGGCATTTATAGTAAGTAGAGTGTGATAGATTAGTTATATTACAAGTTAAACTTCAAATGATTTATATTGTATGCAAAAGTTTGTTCTAATTAAGTTTTTAAGTTGGCAAATCGGCACATCTTATGATTTCAACCCTAAAAAATAAAAATAAAAATAGTTTGATAACTCACAATTAGTTGATTAAATGTATTAGCCGGTTTAATAATCAATCTTATTTTTCAGCACAAAAAGACAGCAAGCTTAACAGCAAAAAGAAATCATATACTTGTTCTTGCTGGTATGGTTGGTTTCATCGCTTTTCAACTTTCTATATCTATGATTAGAATAGGGCGAATATTGAATTTACCAATGCGACAAAATAAAAGTGATATTGACTAAATTACGCAAATTTCGATTAAGTAAACATAAAAATTGTAATCAAGGGATTATCATAAGGATTCGGTTCAAAGTTCATTATAAGGAGCGTCCTTATATCTTCTCGATGGTGTTAAAATGGAAACAACGTAACATTTTATTCGATCGTTGAGAAATTGATTTGTGTTAAAATCAATAAAAACTGCATTTAAACATAAAATATTTTGAATTTTTAATAATCTTACAGAAACAAATCATTCATTGAGTTTGCCTACCCGTGCACCGTAGTTAAGTGCTATACACACAGACATACACACACACACACAAAGGCCTTTTATAATGGAAACATATAGATGACTTGTTTGCATTATTTAGGATATTTTATGTTTCGAGAATTATACTTCACTTTAAATCAAAATATTTAAAATATAAATATTTTTACATTTTTGAAATAATAAAAAACATATTTTCAAATTTCAGATCCATTACAAAAATACACAAATCGCCTTAGTGCTTTCGGGCGTATGGTTTTTCACCAGGGGCATAAAACATGTAGCAGTACAATGGAGCTGTAAATACAGTCGAACTCACCATTTTAAAATTCCCAAATAATCACGTTCCATGCGGCCAAAAGTAAAAACGGAGAAAACACAAAACGTAGATTTATCAAAATTGGAAATTAAAAGGTCATGCTTTAAATATATCAAGAGCGGAAGAAATTAGTTTCCGGTAAATAATGCTAATCACTTTTCAATAAAAACACTGCTTCTAAAATGGTCATGTGTTTAACATTTGTAACATTATTTACGTTATTTAATAATATATTTTTTTAAATTTCTAAAAAGAAATACCTCATAATGAGAAACATCATATTTTTAAATCTCTATGAAAATCAACAGTCTTCTTACTTTTACTGGTTGACGAAGATTTAAAAAATTATACTAAATTCCATTTCAAATGATCAATTTATTCGAGAAATATCATGGTCACAGGCACTATATAATAATGATTCAGTCATATCCAGTGATGCTTAAGACAGTTAAACTATCAAAATCAGAAAGTGTAGTTTTCATCCCATCCCAATAATTCAAATTTATACATACCATGCATCTTAGCAACAGATAAAAATTTCTTAGAAATTTTTTATACTTAGATTCTTTTTCCTCAAAGTTTCTTCGAATCAACTGTAACGTAGGTGGTATTTCGAAAACCACCGGAGGGGTTTATCTTGTGATCATCGATCACAGAGACTGTGTGCTTGGTAAAGCCAATGCATTATTGCTGAACTAGCATAAACTTGTATGGTTTTATTTAAGGTAGATTTGGGGAGATGGGTGTGTTTGGAGTTTTGGAAGAATTGAGCACATTCTAATTAGAAATGATAGTTTTATTTTTCAACGCTGCGTTCCGTAAGGGTTCTGTAAATTTATGTTGAAAATGTAACGAATAAATTACTTTGACTTTCTTAGTAACTGCCTGCCCAATTACTGAAGAACACCATGTTCTGATTGGATGTTGTGGATTGAAGTTTCCGATTAAGTAATATGGTGCTATAAGTAACTGATGCACCTTGTTAAGTTTCTAAATTTGGGTGCACATTTTTTTAGGGGACAACTTAATTATATTACAAGAGTATTAGAGCAAACTCACCAGCAGACATACCAATTTTAAAAGTTGTACAATGTTTCACTTTCTTTCAGAATAGTATCATCTGAGAACTTATCTACCTGAAAATGACAAAACTCCTGAAAATGACTGAAATGTGTTTATTTTCTTCACTATACTATTCTTTAACAGTATAACTATAGGAAATTTGTTTAAAAGTAAACGATATCAGATTTTTTTATCTTCTACAGTAACAATATATACAACTTGTACAAGGTCCAAGAATTCACATTTTAATGGAAATTTATGAACAATATTGTCATTACAAGGTATGGATTTTTATAATATACGTATAAAATATAATTTTTTGTCACAACATTAACAATTTTTATTACTGAACTGCATATTGCAATGTTTGCATCAACTGCTGTTCTATTTGTAAATATTTACAAAGTTCTGATAGTATTTTCAGAAGGATGGCCTGCACAAATTCAATGATTACAATAGTTTTCTAGCTTAATTAATATGTTCTTAATGTATTTAATAATAATAAAGCATAATACGAAGAAATAAAGATCCCGTTTCTTTTTAACTAAATTAGTTTAAAACATAACATGGTATGAATTGTAGCATCATAGCACCAATTGCATTTATATTCCACATGTACTACATGCATATACACTTATACAAAAACGCGTACACACACATTTATCAATTTGATGATTAAGTACTTTACAAACAAAAATATAGTTTTGAGATATATGGATTTTAAAATTTGAATGATTCTAAATGTCTAATTTTGCTTGAAGCGCTTTTTTTTTATATTGAAAACTTATGCATTAAGCTACATTTAAAAGATGTTTATCTTTTACACTCTGATTTTTAACACCGCTAAGACCTAATTTTTTAAAAGACAGCATCCGTAGTTATAAGTTGCAGTTTAATTCATTTATTGTGAAGTAAGTATTAATAGCTAGGCACTTGTAACTTTCTCTACAATATGTAGTAATATAAGGGAAAATATTGAAATCGAGTTGAAATTCGCAACTCGTGTTTTCGGCGAATCTACACATTTCCAGCAATCTAGAATCCAGATATCTGGTTTTAGCTTGTATTCATGTGTGTCAATTTGCATGTCTGCAATGTATGTATCCACTTTAGCTGAAAACTAATGGATCAAATTTCACAAAATTTGATAGATAAGTGTGTTGTTACACTTGTGTCCGTGATATTTTAGTACGATTTGGAACGAACAAAAGACTTGCCGTTTTTAACACTTTACAACAAAGTTGAAAAGTGTTTATGACTTTGTTCATTCTGTCTGTCTGTCTGTCTGTCTGTCTGTCTGTCTGTCTGTCCGTTAGCACGATAACTGCCGTAAAAATGACTTTATCAAAATGAAATTTTAGTATGTTGTTCAGACGGTCTGTAGGACCTATGGGAATGTAAATAAATAATATCACCCAATTAGTTTTTTATTGAACCCGGGTTGAAAAAATGAAATACATTGAACCCTATGGGACCTAATTTTTCAAACATTTTTTAAGTAAATTTAAAATTCACGAATTGCTTCGAAATTTTTAGAAAATATTCACATTATCCCATAGAATATATAAAAAAAAATTCAGTAAAATATGTTAAGTAGTTTTTTAATTAAAAATTATTTAATATAGGGAAAAAAACAAATTCAATTAAATTCTGACTTTGGGATATCTTCCAGAAAGAAAAGAGAGATATATTATATAATAAATATCTCTCCATTTGTTTAAACGTTCTGCATATGGGAGTGGCTTCACATTTTAAAATAAATTTGGTAGATAACAGTTTTTCATTTTTTAAAATTTTATATAACTCTTCATGATAAATTTATTTGATGGCATTTTTAATGCATTTTCCTACGTCCTAGAGAGTTAAAATTTGGTACACAGCTTAAATTTGTTGAACATTTTATTCGACAAAAATTTGATGTATCTTTAAATATAGATCATACATTTTTTTCGAAATGGCCTGAAAATAATCCCCGTTCACTTCTATAAATCATTGTTGTAATATTGTTAAAAATTCTGATGTGGACAGCACATGTCTTTCCCTGCAGACTCATATTCGTTCTTTTTATTTATTTTTTCTATGACGTCATTTGAATTAATTTCAGTTGTTTTCGATGAAGTTTTTAAATATAATAAATTATCGCAGTATTATGATAGTTTTAAAAATAATACCGTGGAATGTATCGCTTTTCAGATATATTTAAACCAGGCAATTTTTATTTCAATGCCGTCATTTGAATGAAGTTCATGTTTTTCAATGAAGGTTTAATTTTTCAAATATAATAAATTAATGTAGTATTATGATAAGTTTTAAAATATTACCGAGGAATGTATTGCATTTTCGACTGTCTTAAATAAAATTGCATTGAAGTTGGAAAGTGTTTCATAATCAATGCTTTCAGCATGATTGATCTTTCTTGTTTAGAAATGAATTAGGAAAGAAGCAAAAGAGAAAATGAATTTGAGATTACAGAGAAAGTCATGTGCTGCGCAGATTATTTTTAGACAGAATACAACATGTTAGTCTTATTACTATAAATATATCATTTTTGGCATTTTTGGACTTAGTGCCATTTTCTTGTATGGCCATGAAATACAATGCATACAAATCGTTAGGGATATTGCAAAATGAACTTTAAAATATTGTCTAGGGGTAATACTAAGTATTGTCTAATGATGACGCTAATAGAAATTCAGCAAGATCATCAAAAAGCTTCTCAATAATGTGTATAATGTTTTGAGACAATCAACATCGAAAATTATCTAACTACAATTATTTTCCTTTTATTTTACAATGATTAATTTTCAGACTTTTCAGTGTTGCATCTAAAGAAACCTGGAAACCATATAACATTTCAGCAGTAGACTAAATTTGAATGCACATAATATTAACCAATTGCAATTTATCACCGAACTTGCAAAGTACTGATTGTATTTTAATCGCTCATTATATTTCTAAAATTTGCCAGCAGTGTATGAAAGTGCAGGTGAGAAAAATAATTTCAAAATATACCCCCCAGAAAAGAAATATCTTTCGAAAACAGAATATTCTTCAAAAATAAATTATCCTCTAAAGTCAAAATACCAACAAAGAAGAAAAAAATGGATTTAAATTTCTTTTCTTCAAAAATTTCCCTAAAAAACATCAAGGTAGATGGCATCTCCCAAAGTACCGTTTTATCTCATCATTATTTATCACTATGGACGTGAAAGTGTTTGCCTTAGGAGGCTCACTTTGTGCGTTCACTCTGCTGAAAAATTGATCTTTATATTCTATGGCGTGTTGCGATGTGTTTGGGATTTTACAAAGTTTGACGAAAATTAAGTGTACCTGACAGTTCTGTGAGAAGTATTTTATTGATTTCGTAAGGATACGTGATCCCCGTAGAACCGTTTGACTGAACGGCTTGGCGGTAAAATGCGATGCAAATGTCACCGGAAGGAAATTGAGTAGAATTTAGAGAAAGTGTGATTGCAGGATTGAAAACCTAAATTTGAACATTTGTTAGGGGGATTTTTACACAATTTATATTATTTTATTTGAAGGTTTGTTAAAATTTTGTTTCACACATACACATACACACACAGACAGACACACATACAAAAATGGATATGAATATGGGGATGGATTTGGTGAAATATCTCCATATTTCGCATGTTTTTGACAATACCGCTAAATTTACAAAATATTCGCCAAATGAACAGAAATATCACCAAATCAACGAAAATTACACTACATTAATGAAAATGTATTATTTTGGAAAATGAAGTTCTTTAATAATCCTAGTTGCATTGAGGTAATAATTATTCTTGATTCAAATTATAACAAATTTCCCTACTTGTGGGATAAGTACGTTTTATTAGAGGTATTACTGTTTCCTAAATTAATTTTACTATTTAAATGGAAACTTTGTTTAAAATAAAATTTTAAATTAAACTTTTAAATAAAGTGTTTTAAAGGTAAATAAATAAAATAAGAAAAATAAAACTATTCACTTAAATTAAAATTGGTCCGCTGAGAACAATTATCAGTATTATTATTTATAACAATTATATATAACAATTTATATGGAATCAGAATAAAGGTAATCAATAAGCATAAAATCAATAAGAAGACTGTTGATAATCTATAAGATTATAAGGTAGCTGATTACATATACATTTCAACAATTGATATATTAAAAATTGTTTATAACATCTAACTTTAATCTGTAAACTCAAATTGTTAAAATTGTCATGTGAAAATATTCATTTTCTACACCTTAAGGCGTTATAAAAAATAGGTATTTTAATAGTTATTTGTATTAAATTTATTTATTGTATATATATTTATTAATTTACATATTGCTTCTAAAAAATAAACATAAACTAGAATATTACAGGTATTTTGTATGAAAACATCAATAGTTCATGAATGAAATATATCAATTTCGAATTTTTCACCTAATTCAAAATACGTTCTTGAGAAAACTGTGTAACGTAATATATTATATATGTTACTGTGAAAGACCGAAATTTGGAGAATGTCGACTTTCACCGGTGAATGTCAACATTCACATAGTCGCTTGGTGTATGTCCAAAATATTTGCCAAATATCCTTATTTCTCACTTACACCGGCAAATGTCGACATTCATCATGCCCTAATGGTGAATGTTGAATATGTCGGAGGTTTGCATTTTCTTCTCCGTGTTTCAGGCGCGAAAAAACGTCACAAGAGTGACGTAACTTTTTCGCCTCGCTTGCTGAGAGGAGTGACCAATCACGGTGAGGAGAGGAGTTCGTCACTCTGTAGGGGAGTTTTAACTGCGGGACTAACCAACACCCTCTATATCTAACATATAGAGGGTGTTGGTAGAATATAGAGGGTGTTGGACTAACCCCAGAGAATTTAAATGCTGTGGTAGATTTA
Organism: Amaurobius ferox; assembly: GCA_951213105.1. Lineage (NCBI taxonomy): Eukaryota > Metazoa > Arthropoda > Arachnida > Araneae > Amaurobiidae > Amaurobius > Amaurobius ferox. Next base: position 27,954,672 of record OX578145.1, read on the forward strand.
AAGGGCAGCCCGGGATTTGTTTTTTTTGGACATGTAGCTTTAGATTCTAGCGAAAGAAGAAGAAGGGATGGTCGATATTACTTGCCTTCTTAATAATGATAGCAGTTGTACTTGGATAAATGTTAAGCATTAAGATTTTAGTTTTAAGTTTAGTCAATAAAGAACTTTGCATTTATACCGTATATGTCAAAATAGGAGAAAGCGTAACAGCACATGTAAATAAACTGTTGAACTTAAAACAAACAGTACATTCTAAATGAGAAAAGAAAATAATACCAATAAAAAACTTACTTAATTATGTGACTGAAATCTTATTTATTGCAACAACTTAAACTTTTATGACACTTTGAATTGCACAAGAGTCCCTTGCTTTTACAACTGCATTTAGTTGTGGAACACTTCCTTTTGCAATGGCAGCGTGTATAGCCTTGCCCTCCACTTCTCGAATTAGCTGCAGCTGCTTCTCTCATCGAAATTTCTTGAGAAGAAATCTCATCTATGGAAAGTAACTTTTCTTTACAAATTACGAACTAATTACGGGTATAAAGCTGCTTGAGGGTACCATTTTTATTTGCTACTTTATAAAAGTCAGAGTCTTCTATTCCAACAACAACTGCCAACACATTTCGGCCATCTGTACGACTAAGGTCGACATCAGGAACTTGTATTCGTACGGTATCACCAAGAGCAGGAGGCAATTTTGTTTGAGGTTCGTAACATTTTCGTTGCTTGAAGTAGGAGATTCTCTTTCGCGGCCGAACTTTTTATAGAAATAAACTCGTGTTGTTCAGTCAGGGCTTGATATGAAGACGTGGTAGGTTGCAGGTCCTCTTCAATATTTCTCTTTGGAATATGGTTTTCGGTATGGCCATTGCTCAAATTTTCTTCAAAAGTATTAACAGTTTCTTCAAGCTGTTCTTCGGTTTCAAAAGTATTAGCAGCTTCTTCGAGTTGTTCTTCGGTTTCAATATTTGCAATTTGTTCGCCAGGCAAAAAAGACGATGCTATGCCTCTTTTTGGTTTAATGCCAAATATGGCTTCATAAGGACTTTGGCGTATTCCTTCGTGGTATGTAGTGTTCTTGGCAAACTGAACAAAGGACAAACCATCTGACCATTCATTTGTATCGTTATCGTTCATCCATGCAGTTAACATATTCTGTATATCCTGATTAGCTCTTTCAACTGAGCCTTGTGTTTGACTATGATGAGGCTTTCCATGAACTATCTTAACATCTTTCCACATAGCGCATAGTTCGGATATGACTTGATCACTGAATTCCCTACTATTATCTGATTATCTGAATGCAATATAGCTGGAGCACCAAATGTTAAAAATATTTGACGATTGTGATACGCTATTTCTTCAGCTGTCTTAGTTTTCAATGGTCGTAGCTGGACAAACTTAGTTAAATGATCTTGATACACCATTATGAACTTATATCCACCATCCCTGTGTTACTGCAGGTCTATCAGATCAACATGACATCTTGAGTTTAACCCTTTAGCTGTTCAGTTATTTAGATGATTTGGGTACCTAAATTGTTCACTTTTTTTATTGCAAAAAACAAATGTTTAATACAAAATAAAATATACTTAGCAGTTAAAAATTAATATTTTTAATTATATACATAAAAATTTTAAGGTTTTGTGGCGGCTGCCACTCAGCGTAGCTGTGGTAAAGTTCGCATCCAGTGGAGCATTATTTTCTAAAAATTAAAAAAAAAAATCAATTTAATTATTTTCTAAATAAATAAATAAATAAATAAATAAAAATGAATACCTATTAGTAGTTCAGTTTTGTGTGGTATAACTGGAAACACTTTTCCAAGCACAAACCAACTCCGCAATCAGTACACCAGAATCGTGTTTCCTTCCGTATCTTTTTCCCATTTTCATTCTTTTTGGAGCAACAAACTTTGCACTGCCTTGTAGGTTCACGCTTCGCAGGAGTAGGAGGAATATGGGATATAAAGTGTCGTTCAGTAAGACGGGCAGGGTTATCTATTGCAGATGGTCTGCCGATATTCTTTTGTGCAGAAGCTGCATCATCATATTTATTGAAAAGCTCCTCTACAACTTGGATACGAAATTCAAAAAATGTAATTCGTTTCCCAACTGCATTTTTATACAGCAAAAATGAGTTCCAGAGCACTTTGTCTAATAAATGTAAAAATATCTTTTTATAGTATTTTTTCTGGCGTTTTCGAATTGTCGGATGAAAAGATATTTCTTGATCACAACGATCTACACCACCCATAGTTAGATTGTAATCAGAAACAATCTTTGGCTTGAGTATGTCTTCATTTTTTTTATTTTTGAGGCTGATCATGGAAGTATCATGAATACTGCTCATCAAACACACATCCTTCTTATCTTTCCACCTTATAGCCGAAATCTTACCTCTTTGAAAAGCTATGAGTTGCCCTTTTTGTAATTTTCTTTTAGCGAATTCTGTAGGTAAATCTCGTCTGTTTATCCTTACTGTGCCATAAATATCTGTTTTTTGGGCTATAAGTAAATCTGCAAGCTCGGGTGACATATAATAGTTATCTACAGTCACACAATAACCATTTCCAAGAAAGCGATTCATTAGATGCATGACGACTTTTGTGGAAAGTCCATAATTTTTATACAATGCATTGAAGACAGTGCTATTTCCTGTATAGATAACGAAGTCACAAATATACCCTGTTTCAGCCTCACAAAGCATAAAAAATTTGATTCCAAATCGTGCGCGTTTGTTTGGAATATATTGTTTCCAAGATAACCTTCCTTTATAAGGCATCAAGCTTTCCTCTACAGAAACATCTGTTTCCGGTTTGTAAAAGTTACAAAATTTTTGCCGTAAATTTTCTATCACATTATGCAGCTTCCAAAGTTTTGGATTTGAAAAATCTTCTTTTTTTTCAGCTTCATTATTGCAAAAATGTAAATATCGAAAAAGCAAAATAAAACGATTTACTGTCATTACTTTTGAGTAAACTGGAGTGTGCAAAACCCTTCGATGAGACCAGTACATAGCCTGATTTGGTTTCTGGACAATACCTTGAAGAAATATTAGCCCAAAGAATAGCTTCATTTCTCTGTCATTTGTAGGGATCCATTTTTTACTGCGTGAGAAATTTGATATCTTTGCCCGATTTGCTCTTCTTTCTTGTTCTGCATAGTTGTTCGTTTCTTTGACAATTATATCCATTACATTTGAATCCAGAAACATTTCAAATATATCTAAAGGAGTGTAGTTTATATTTACAGAAAAGGTTATACCTGGAGTACCTGTAAAAGGGAACCGAGGAGGCGCTGATTGACCAGAAGCAGTTATTTCACACCAGTCTCTCGCATTTGCTATATTATCATCTCCGCTATCTTCTGATTCACTGCTATATTCAATATCACTTTCCTCAGTTTCACTTCCGTCACTCGTATCGATGCCTTCAAAATCGTCTTCGCTTGATGAATCCAAATCATCTATATAACGTTTACGGGATGCCATTTTACAACAAAAAAATGCCGCGCACTTTGACCTTTGGCCTCTACCCTTTGGCACCTAACCTTTGAAACTTGCAGTATAGTGCTGCCATCTATTGCATTGAGCGCAAATAAATTCCTCCCGAGATATATTCGGGTATAACAACACGAAGCAATCAAAAAAAAATTACCCCGAGTAATACTCGGGCGTGACATTTTGGAACACCAGTGCTGTGCCCGAGATTACCTCGGGCAGAACAGTTAAAAGGTTAACTCGGAACTGACCATTGATTTCACAACAATACCTTTCTTAGGTGCACTATGTTTCATTTGACACTGTGTACATAAATTTAAATACCACATTACAACTTCATATGTAATATTTTTGTATTTAACTTGCAAATCTTTAAGCATACGTGTTCTTCCTCTGTGGCCTATTCTGGTGTGAGTTTCAAATAGTATACTAAACAATTCATCATTGGTAACATAATACTGTATATTCGTTTCTCCTGGTTTTAATGGTACAATTAACTTCTCTTCATCATTAATTTTTAAAACGTCAAAACGTCTTAATCGTCTGTAATCCAAAGGTGTGCTGCACTTAGTTTTAGCAGAACTCACTTCAGAAAGATTTTTAGAGTACTTTTCTTGAGAAAAATAAAAACAATTGTCTTCTCGTTTACTCGCAATTAATGCATTTAACTTTTCAAAAAAAAAAATCACGATTCACTGCAGTATCCATTCAATGTAAATTAGGGTATCGGATAAAAGAAATAAAATTTTCCGGAAACGTTGCGCGCACCATCAAACCTTGCATAAGACTGACAGACAGTAATGTTCCAAAGTATAACAAATACATGCCACAAAACTTTAATCGCAGCAGAACAAAGGATTTGGCGACAGACTGTCGCCTCTCTGTTGACCTCGGCTTCTCTTTTCGACCTCCACCAGAGCATATCCGTGCTTGTCGACATACACCGGACAAAATATTCGGTCCAAATATTCGGTCTTTCACTGTCGAATTTGGTATGTGCTGACCTTCACCGGTGAAAGTCGACATTCTCCAATTTCGGTCTTTCACAGTAACATATATATAACATAATTTATCTGCATGGCATAATTAATTACTATGTGTATCAGGGATTCGTAACATCAGTACATGAATTGGATCATAATTATCCCTACAAATGTATGCAGTTGAAACCATTTCAAGTCAAACTACTTTAATACATATGTTCTGCATGCAAAGCAGTTTTTGAACTAACGCAAGTAAGAAATAATTAACATTTGAAGATATTAGGCATTGCTGTGTCCGTGGTTTCATTTGACTAAAACAACTCAATCTTAAACATGTTAAGCCACTACTGTAGCCAAAATTGAGCAACTCATGCAATTGAGACAGAACTCGCAATACATAATTAAGAAAAATCTGATGTGGGCAACACATGACTTTCCTTATATAATGAAATGAATTTACTACTTTTACAATACAACAAATATGTTTTTCGTATGGTAGATACTAATATTTTTTCCAAGATATTGAATTTTCGACAATCAGTCGTCATTTTCATTGATTTAAAGTCATTTTTATCCATTTGGCGAGATTTCGTTAATTTGGCAGCATTTCAAAAAAGTCGCCAAGCTGGCGACATTCCGCCAAATTCATCGCTAAAATCTCGCCAAGAGTTATGCACTGAGAAATAAATTATTCTTACAGCAGATAAATGACTATTGGCGTTCAAATACAAAAGTATTATTCAAAGTATCTTTTTCATGAATGGAACGAGTTAGATCCACGAGAATGATGTCACTCAATTTATCGCATGATATTACATATGAAAAGTGAACATGTTTCTCAATAGGAAATATTTTTTTTTTATTTTATATGACTTTTTCATATTTTTTTAAATCCGTCGTTTAATTATTTTTTCCAGTTAATAAAAAATTTGTTTACGAGGTTATATGCAATGTAAATCAAGATAAATAAGCATACGCAGATTTCGGAAATCAATTGGATTTCCTTCTTTAGTTCAAAACGTCTAGACCTGAACTCTTAAATAAGCGCAAAACTATGTTGGCCACATTAAAATGACCAAATGACATTGCAACATAATGACGCCATCTTGTGGAACAAAAGAGAAAAACGAAAGAAATAAAATTGGAGAAACAATGAAATACAGGGTGTTTCATAAAGAACTCCATAACATGGAAATGAAACAATTTGAAAACGGTGATCGATAGAAGACTGAAACAAGTGACATATATGTTTATCGGGAAAGCAGTAAAAATCTGATACAAAAGTTTCAAAATGAGTTACACATATTGTTGACAGATGGATCTGTATGCTGTAGTAGCAGTACGGATCCCTATAACGAGTCAAAATAAATAAAATTAAAATAATAGTATAGTCAAATTAAAATCCCTATAAAGACTTTTAAACCAAGGACAGTTTCACCACTATTTATAACTTATTTCTCGAACTCCGTACTGAAAACTACACTGTACAGCGCCATCTATCAGCAACATTTGTAACTCATTTTGAAAAATTTTTATCATATTTTTACGGTTTTCCCAATAAACATATCACTTGTTTCGGTCTTCTATCGATCACCGTTTCCGAGTTGTTTCATTTCAAAGTTAGAGAGTCCTTTGTGAAACACCTTGTATGAACATGAGACAAAAACAAGATAATAATACTACATCCATTAACTACATTACTGGAGTTTTTGTCAATATAAAAAGATGAAAAGAAAATGACCGAAGAACACTTGAATAATGAAGGCAGGAGATGAATAATCACACCAATATGATATAATCCTGCCTTAAAAAAATATTCTTTGCTTAAAGTTCCTATTGTATATCTTAACAATTGGGGGGCATTTATCAAATTACATGTAAATGTTGGCTACCGTATATAGGTCAAACTAAACGCTCCTTAAAGTACCACTCCAAACAATTTAAAATGTATCAAATACCAAGAAATTAATAACTCTTCTGCCACTCATCACTTGTGGATGACTACTCACCAGTTTGGATTTTCGTTTGACTTCATTATTCAAAAATGCTCTTCAGCCTTCGGTTTGGAAATGTTTGAATTTTTGCATATTAACAAAATCTCCAGTAATTTAGTTAATGATTTATCAATAACTCCACATTTCTCCGAGGTATGGTATGATTCGTCGATTTTTTTTTTCTCTGAGTTCTTATTCTCTGCTTTTATTTTTTCTTTTGTTTTCATCTTATGTACTCAGTTTTTTTTTTCTTTTTTTTTTCTCTTCCTTTCGTGCCACTAGGTAGCTCCCCTATATTGAGATATCGTTTAGCATTTCAGTTTGACTGACCTTGAATAGCCTTGCTCTTATTTGGGCGATCCGGTCCAGACTTTCTATAGTGAAGAAAAAACAATTTAATTTTCGAAATGCAAGTATGCATATTTATCTTGATTACCGCTACATTTTACATTTTAAACCAGTTTATGACTTCTTTATAGCCTGAGCTGAAATATTTTTGATTAATCAATATTATTAGAAATTTGAAAATATTTAAATGTGATTATATATATCTATTTATAGGACAAAACACAACGATGTACATTAGTGTACACGTTTAAAAACTGTTTATAGTCTCCAAATACAATATTTTATCAATTTATTAGTTAACTTTGATGTAAGTTACAATAAAAAATAATATTTTTATTCCAACAGTATTGTTTTAGTTCCATAATTTTAAAAAGTTTTAAAAACCATTAAAAATATATACAAAATCCCAAATGTCATTTTCAGTTGCTGAAAATGCAAACGCAATTCGACATTTCTTCATATTCAAATATTACCTTGTCTGGTCTCTTCAAATCTTGAAATGCCCTTTATGAATTTAATAAAGGCTCAAGGAACACATTTCTGATTTCTGTCATTCAAATGCGCGAGGGAAAAACGTGTTTAGTGACGAAGTGCTTCGCGATAGAAAATAAAACATCAGTTCATATTTCTTCACTACTTGGTAATGAAAATGCATGTCGCATTCATATATTAATATATTTTTCTCCAAAGATTATGAGTTTGTCAGAAAAACGAGCGGAACGAAACTTCGAAAAAGATACACAAATTGTAAACTATATCATTTCAGCTCACTCGACTAAGACAAACTAATAATTAACAATTGAACGAACGAACCGAGTGATGATTGCAAACGACACTATTATGGCAACAAAAAATCTGATGTGGGCAACACATGACTTTCCCTGCAGACTCAAATTCCCATTCCCTTTATTTCTTTAATAATTCATTATATTGAGTTTAATTGAACTAAATAACACTAAATTTGCATTTTTTATTCAATTTTTGTTTTTATTTGGTAATTGAACATTTTTACGAAATCGGCGTAACAAAAATGCAAGAAATCTCAAATATCTTGAGAACGGTTAGTCCTAAAGTATAAAGGAGTGTGTTATATTATTTTCCTCTTCAAAAATTGCGTATAAAACAAGAATTTAAATGATACATTTGAGCATACACTACATAGTCTTTCTTTTTAGATTTTGGCGATTTTGGCGGGCCATTTCGTAGAAAAATACAGGTTCTTCTTTTTCGAATCGTACCAAAATCTAATCAGCACCAAAGTATCCCACAAGTAACTTATCTACCGAATTTTGTGAAATTTGGTCAATTAATATTTTAGCTAGAGTGGATACGTGAAATTTTTTCGGGCCATTTCGTAAAAAAAGGCGAGTTTTTCTTTCCCGAATCGTACCAAATATTAATCAGTACTAGAGTATATAACAAGTAACTTATTTACCAAATTTGGTGAAATTTGGTCAATTAGTATTTTAGCTAGAGCGGATAAATAAATTTTTACGGACCATTTCTCAAAAAAAGGCGGGTTCTGCCTATGAATCATACCAAAAACTAATCAGCATCTAGGTCATATCCAAGCGACCTGTCTACCAAATTTTATGAAATTCGGTCTATTAGTTTTTGAGTTAGAGTGGATATATACATTGCAGAGACATATAGACAGACACACAGACAGACACACACATACACACAGACGTCACGCTAGAAATAGTTTTTTCCTATGCTAGAGGTCTCGAAACGTGTAGATCCGTCGAAAACTCGAGTTGCGATTTTCGACATGATTCCAATACTTTCCCCATACATTACCAAGTATTGGCACGGAAAGTAAAAAATCTTAGTCTAAGGTGTATGCGAAAGTATATGCCAATAAACTTTGAAATAATACCAATCACTGAATACCAAAACAATAAACCAATGCATTCAATATTTTTATTCAACACTTTAGCAACATAAAACATGGTCAATTTAACTGCAATCTGTTTGATAAGAACACGCTCAAGGGTTCTCGTCTCGGACATAACTTACTTAATTATTTTTCTCTAGCTCTACGTATAGGATGTCATGTGGATTAAGAACGAGCGCATTTTGTGCTTGAGCTCTCAAGAGGAACCGAGCTTTTTAACTGGAAATACTATCATCTTGCCCCACCAATGTCATTAAATTTCCTTGGATGTCATTGGGTCCCGTGTGCACAGCACAATTTAAAATCTTTTCTTAAGTTTTTTATGACTGGAAATTGCCACTTCAATATTAACAAATAATTTTTAACTGTAAAAGTGCGAAAACTTTTGTGTTTTAGCAACACATCTTAAAGTTTACTCTGGATCGTGACATCACGAATGATGAATATTAATTCCGAATGATGAATATTGATCCCGAATGATGAAAATTAATGACGAAATGAATAATGAATATTAATGACGAATATTGAATGAATTAATTATGCATATTGAATAATGAATATTAATGACGAAATGAATAATGAATAATGAATATAAATGACGAATATTGAATAAATTAATCATGCATATTGAATGATGAATATTAATGACATTAAGATGACAACTTTTACTTTCCCTGCAATACATGGTAATGTATAGGGAAAGTATTGGAATCATGTCGAAAATCGCAACTCGAGTTTTCGACGGATCTACACGTTTCGAGACCTCTAGAATACGAAAACACTATTTTCAGCGTGACGTCTGTGTGTGTGTCTGTGCAATGTATGTATCCACTCTTAACTCAAAAACTAATGGACTGAATTTCATAAAATTTGGCAGGCAAGTCACTTGGATGTGACCCTGGTATTGATTAGTTTTTGGTACGATTCGTAAAAACAGAACCCGCCTTTTATTGCTAAATGATCAGTAAAAATTTTATTTATTCGCTCTAGCTAAAATACTAATTGACCAAATTCCACAATATTTGGTAGATAAGTTACTTGTGGGACATTTTGATGGTGATTCGATTTTAGTATGATTCGGAAAATACAAACCTGCCTTTTTTTACAAAATGGTCCGCAAAAATCGCAAAATTCTGAAAAAAAAAGACTGAGTATGCTAAAATGTATCAATTAAATTATTGTTTTGTACACGAGTTTCGACGAGGAAAATAATATAACACACTCTATTATACTTCAGGACCAACCGGTCTCAAGATATTTGAGGTTTCTTGCATTTTTGCTACTCTGCTATCGGGAAAATTTCCAATTACCAAATAGAAACAAAAATTGAATAAAAAGTGTAAATTGAGTGTTATTTTGTGCAATTAAATGCAATCCAATGAATTATTAAAGAAATTAAGAAAATATGAATTTAAGGGAAAGTCAGTCTGCAGAGAGAGTCATGTGCTACAGTCATCCCGAACCTAGGGTTACAAACAAACTTAAATATAACTGTGACAAACTTAGAGATATTATGGCATTTGATGTCAAACTGACAACAATTATGAATTTTAAAAAAATCATCAGAACCTCAGAACCTCATTAAGATGACTTCCGAAACTGGGCTTAAGAACGTCATTTTCAGATGAGTACTGTTAGTATGAACTTAGTTAGTAGTCAAAACAGTACCTTTTAGTCTAAGCTCAAAAATTTTTGCAGCCGTATTTGTAATAAGGCTTGCTTCTTCAATCACTAAGAACGCTCACAACATTGTATCAAGTAGGAAGTTTTCTTGTAATCAGCGCAGGTAAACTATTAAGTGCTTAACATATTTCCAAAGCTCGAAACCGGTAAATGGAGAAGAGAATTTGCAATGGATTCGCCTTTCCAGATTTAGGAACAACAGTTTTAGACGGGTTCCGGAAGTAAGAATAAATTTTTGCATTGATTGACTTCAGCCACATGCCGTAATATTTTTTGTAATAAAATTAATTTGTAAAATACTGTTATACATATTATGACTGCATTTCAAACATAATGTTATTGAATATCTGTTGATCTAAAATATTAAAAAAAAATATTAGCTAACACTTTCACTTTCAGAATATGCAAACACATTTGGAGGTGCTCAAATATTCACTTGTCAGCTCTCTTGAAATCGCGAAATGCACTTTTTGAATTTAAAGGGCAACCTGCATTCGCCGCACTGTTGTCATTCAACTCTATATATTTTTCGTGTTTAAAATGAGTTGTATTTTCTCTTAAATCATATAGTTAACGTTTTATTTTAGTTTTCCATATAATATAGAACTAGAAAATTGTGTTACAGAAATTTTAATACTTTACCGAAATAGGTAGTATTTTGTATTAGGAAAGTATTGTAACTGAGCCGAAAATTCAAATTCGAGTTTTCCACGGTAGAGCACGTTTTGGGCATCGTTGAACTTGACTCGAACGTTCTGATGTGTTGTCTGCGTGTATGTATGTTAGTGTGTGTGTGTGTGTGTGTGTCTGTGAGTGAGAGTAAAAGATGGAGAGAGAAGGTGAGTGTCTGAGAGTGTGGACTTTATATCTTAATAAATGAATCGTATCAAATATAATTGGTTACGATAATTACAATCAGTGAACACCTGAACCCAATTGATTTAAAAATCGACTGCATGTTTGAAAGATCTCCCAGCAATTTTCGAATGAATTTTTGAAAAAATCATAAACATTCAGGACTCTCAATAATTATGAACAAATAATCATGTCTGACCTATTTATTCCATTAGAAATCGAATGACACCCATTTGAGAAAACTAATGTAAACTAAACTTACGATATTGCACGATTTTAGTATAAATTTATCAAAAAAACTGCATATAATATAAAATATATAAGTATCATCAAATATATTTCTTTTACACATGCAACATTATACAACATATCTAGGAACATCATTTTTGAGGATCTAGACCTTTAAATTCGTGAAATAAGATACTTTATGTGCTCGCTTTGCACTTTGACGCTAAAGAATTCGCCAATAGTCATTTATTTTGAAAGATATTCTTTGACAGCTAATTGCATTTTGATGATAATTTTGCACGTTGGTATGCATAAGTCACACTCTTTGATCTCATATGTTGCCCAAAGCACATAATTACAATGTACGTAGTGTTCATTTAATGCCAAAATATTTGTCCTATGAATTTTGTATTACATTATATATCTGTAAAAGATGCAAAGTCATTGAATTATGTAGAGAAAATCAAGTTCTGCCTACAACAGATTTTTTAATAACATTGTGGCGTTCAAAAATGAATATATAATTAAATTTATATACAATTGCCGAAGTGATAACCCACCATAGTTAATTTTTATATAGCAGTATATAAAATACATATTTTTATATGGTTTTTATATAGTAGTGATTACTACATGTGGCCGCACTAATCCACCATATTAATGTAGTATGTTGTTTTTATCTGTTTAACATTTATTTGGAATACATAAAATATTACCGATCATCCTGTATATCCATGCACTACATATTTTAACTACATATTTTAACAACATATCTATATTTCTGACAAATTGTCCAAACATAAAACAAAATTGTAACAAATGTTATAACAAGTTCTGTACATGTCCATTTAAGGCCTACATACTTTAACGACACATCTCTCTTTCCAACAAATTGTCCTGTAATAAATTGTAACAAATATTGTAACAAATTCTGGATATGTCCGTTCACGCGCTACATACTTTAACGAAATATCTATATTTCAAACAAATTGTCACAATTTGCAAAATATAATAGAACTAGTTGCCGTTCCCGTAGCCAGTGGTCATTTATTAGCAGTCACAACTAACGATACTAGAACCAAAAATGCCAGCTTATTTTCTATTCCCGCAGCAGAAAATAGATTTTATTCGCAATACATCAACTATAACGTCACGCCAAAATAAGTTCACTGGAAATATATCCAAATACATCTCATAAGAATCCAATAAAATAAAATGAAAAACTTCCCGTCGCATAAATTTGCCACATTTATTTTTCTCCAAGTCACGTGAATTTCAGATATATTGCCAATTGCTAAGACATATAGGCATATAGGCAATTCTACAAATACAGGAATATTTAGAGTATCAAAAATTTAAATTTTCGTTCATTTTAAAAATGTGAAAGAAAAATTATAATATTCAAAACTTATTTAATTATAATAAGACATCAGCAGAGCTTAAATGTTTGAATTTTCTTGTATTAACGTATTTGTATTTGGGGGGAATGTATTCAAAGATATTTAAGTACATGCAAATGACAATGTACAATTTGCAAATAATGTACAAGCAGAATTGTTATACTAATTTTTAATCAAAACAATAGGTTGTTATAATTGTTATTGAAAAACTATTTAAAAAATTTTAAAGCTTAAAATTTACTTTAAGTGGAGTAAAATAAGATGCATAAAAATGCATTTCGAATCGGGCTTCAAAACGAGTGCACATACACTTGGAGATCTTCTCTAACAAGAGCAAAATGGAGTCTAATATTACATTTTTAAAGTCGAGTCGCTTCTGATTTTGAAGAGGGAGGAATAAACCGGGGTGGAGAGTTTTCTTGTCTGCTCGTTCGTTCTATCACTTGTGTATGAGAAATGGGTGGTTCTAATTCCGACCAAATTATTGGATTGCGTAGTGACGCTCATTTTATATTATTCCCAATAGAAATTGATGATCTGCGGGTCTCCGAGCTACCGAGAGGTCCCGACTGGGTCCCTGTCAAGTATGAGATAACACTTGACAGGGGCTATAAATTTCCAGAGATTTGTAGTTCTCAATTTGACATTTGATACATCTTTTTTCATCAAATTTACAACTTATGTCTTAGACCATTCAAACCGTGGTACCGAACTGTCCCATCTCGTCTGTGAGGAGGCATTGTGCAGCAATGATTTAACATACTTAGAGCCTACATTGAGTAATTACTACTCCTTCTTTCATTCCTGGGGCTAACCCGGATCATGAACAGTATTGGTATTCTGTGCAAATAAATGTTATGTTTCATAACATGATTGAGTTTTGGTATATTAAAAGGTCAGAATCGTAGTACAAAAGATCTGGAAAATACTTAAAACAAGTTTTTCAAAACTGAAAGAAAAAAATAATATCATAGACCGAAAACTTATTCATTTTGAAGCATACCACTTAAAAATTGAAAAGGTTAGAAATTTGAATTTAAAATCCCAGTTTGTCATTTATCAACATAAATTTTATGTCTTTCATCCGAGACTCTTAACTTCTGCTGTATTGCCACACACTCAGGGATTTCCTCTTCATCGCAGATTTCATAAGTGTGGGTTATTTTGGAGCAGAACTACTTGCATTTAAGTCTCAAGAAGTCTTGTAGGTAAATTTTCAATATTATATTAGTTATATCTTAAGATTTGTATCTTCCATATTAAACAATCCGCGGTTTTCTATGGCGAAATTTCGCATTTTGAATTCCTCGCCAGCCCGCGTATACAAAATTATGGGTTTTGGGTAGACTATTTTCAAATAATAAAAAATATATTAAAGTTTCTATGTTTTCAATTTCAAAAATTTAAACCAAGATCTATATATCTGGTTTGACAGGAACCTCTAATTTTTATCATTCCGAAATGAGGTTTTCAGATCCTGGACTAACACAAACGCATTCATGGTCAGAAGGGATTCTGTATCGCAGATTGACACAGTTTGACAATGTTTGACAATGTTTGCCTCATAGATCAATTATTATTCGAACGATGTTTTTAACACCATGCAATATAATTGAAAAGTGTTTATGGCTTTGTTCATTCTCTTTGCCTGTCCGTTCGCACGATAACTGGGGTAAAAATGACTTTATCAAAATTAAATTAACTTGTTCTGACTGTCTGTGGGACATACGGGAATGTAAATAAATAGTATCACCTAATTAGTTTTGGGATGAACCCGGGTTGAAAAAGTGAAATACAGTGAACCGTATGGGACCTAATTTTTCAAAAACTTTTAAGCGAATTTAAAATTCCCTAATTGCTTCGAAGATTTTAGAAAATATATTCAAATTATCACATAAATATATGTAAAAGAAAATTTAGCAAAATATGTTCGGAAGATTTTAAAATAAAAATTAAAATAGTAATTACACCCATATTATATGAAGAGATTACGTGGCCCACTTCAAAATAAAGTAGGGCACCCATCTTGTGTCAAAATCGCAATTTTTATTATTTTTAATTTATATTTAGTGTTGCATACGTCCTAAAATCGCTTTATTTTTGCGTTTTTGCCGCGCATCTGTAATCTCCGCCAACGCAATTCCAATATATCTGAGTTTAAATTATCATCAAACTTTGATTATTTCTACAATGAACACTAATTTTAACTAATGCAGAATGTAAACACATCGAGCTGTAAGATGAGTTGTATAAAAAATGCTGAATTTTTTCAACGGAACATTATTTAGCTCTGGACTCTGGAATAGAGCTGATATGAATGAAATATTCATAGATTTTACATAGAGAAGCAGACAATTTTATAGCATTTACTTTTTCGATGAAGTTTTAAGCATAGAGTTAGAAAGTACTTTTACCTTCAGGGTTTTATATTTTTCAGTAGAATAAATTATTGCAGTAATGTGATGAATGAAAGGAATGGAATAAAAGTATATGACTGAAATATTTACTGCCTTTACATAGAGACCCAGGTGATTTATATTTCGATGACGTCATTTGAATAAACTTCATTTTTTCTCGATGAAGTTTTAAGATTTCAAATATAATAAATTATTGTAGTATTGTGATAATTTAAAAAATATCACCGCTAAATATATCGCATTTTAGAGATGTTTAAATAAAATTGCATTGCAGTTGGAAATTGTTTCATAATCAATGCTTTATGCATGATTCATCATTCTTGTTAATTTTTGCTCAGATTTTATCTGGAGATTCCAACTATAAATTCCACATCAAAATATCAAACTATTTTACTAACTTGCTTCACGACATATGAAATAAACGAGATTGAAAATTCAGTTGAATCTATAAATACTCAACGGAATTTATTGCTTCAGTTTCTTCTCTTAAGACCTCATCAATTATTGAACAAATGTACAAGTCCCGAATTCATTTCACTTCCAAAACTATTTTTAAAAAAATGAAATATATAGCTTTTCTGTACTAATATTTCACCAAGGTGGAAACACATTCAGTTGCAACAGTCCTGATAATTTACATGTTACAGCTATACATCATACGGGGAAAATTTAAAATATCAAAATACTAAAATATCTAAAAAACTAGCCACTTTAGTTCAAAAACTCTGAACTCGATATGAAATTTAATTATATTTACTTGTAAAACTTACAATGGGCTACAAATCACTGCTTATAATGCATAGCCAGCTCTTTTTCGTTTTTAAATATCAGCATTACACACTTGAAAAAAACCCGGAAAATTGACAATATTTTTGAAATTCTAAAGGCGATACCTTGAAGATTATAAGAGCTTTATAAAAATTAATTATTATTTTAGAAACTGGATTTCCCACTGAACATTGTTATAGCTTACTGCTTATATCTATATTTTACAGTTTAGATTATATTTTGTATAAAAGTAAACAAAAAGAAACACACACTTGATCGGGAAAAACATGTATTATTTTTTTCGAAAAAAATATAATTAATGTACACTGACTTCCAAAAGTTAAGCACGCAATACGAATTTTCATTTTTTGAAAGTATATTTGAATGTGTCGTGATGGAATTTTATAAATTCCGGACTCTGCTAAATTTAAATGTATTTTTATATTATACATGTACCTGTATAATTATATTCTGACTTAAGTGTTTCTCTGTGTGTGAGAAACGGCGCGATTCTTGATATTTCATGTCTCGGCTTTACTTCGCTTTAAACGCGACCGTTAATGTGAAGTAGATGTTTCAGTTTGTGTTTTGTTAAGCGAAAATTTCTTGAGTTTTCGAGGCTCTTGATGTGAGCTGTCATTGGCGATTAAAAAGGTGGTACTTGTCGTCGTCCTTCCCTAATTGGTTATTTTGGAAGGCGAGATATTTTGCTGACGTTACGGTAGTTGAGTTTGGCGTAGGGTCGCTATCTTTCGGGGGAGATGGAGCAAAGGTTTTTAATAAAGCGGACCAACTAGCGGTCTAATCAAAATTTTATAATGCAAAATTAAATTTTAATCAATTTGGAGGTTTTACGATACAAAGAAACCCCGCCATTAAAGTCATAAAGATAGCAGTGGGAGATCATCAACATTGACAAGTTGAACATGAATCGTTTGTAAGTAAAATTTAATGTTTAAAAAAATGACTATAGAACTTGGATCTTAAGCACTAAGCTGACACCAGCCAGACTAGGCAATACAACACTCCAGAATATACTTAAGAATCTGTTTAAGATACTTTCTGAAAGGAGAACTGAAAATAATTCCTATTTAAGATAAGTTTAAAGTTTTGAAATGATGACTTAATTTTCAGAGTTGTTTCGATTGAAAGATTTCATCCATATTTGATATAGATGTGAAACATAACTAATTTGATATATATAGAGAGAGGGTTTGATTTATACATTTTTTATATACAAATGGTGATGTGAAACAAAAGGTGTATGGTTATAGTGATATTTCTTCAGAAACAAATATTATGTTAAAAACATGACGTAACTAAATAATATCTTAATTAAAAGTCTTTAATTCCAATTTTGGAGTAATTATTTAGAGTGCGCATGTCTCCTTTCTTGCCAACTTTTCAAATTCCAGCCATTGGTGGGCTTTTGCACCCATCACTAGGGAAGAAGAGGCACTGGATTTGTACATTTGATTTTATACTTTATTCTGATTCTGTATGCATTCTATTGATCACGGCCGACCGCCCGTTCGCAGTGTTACAATTTGGCATTCCTAAGTTTATTCCATTATTACAATTGATTTACGTGCTCCAGCTTTTACAAATCTGAGTGGATGAAAATGTCTGCGGATGTAGATGGCAGTATGCAAATGTCGTATGTTACAGCCAATCACGATTGACTGTCCGGATATACGCTAATTAGGCAGTCATTGAAGACCCTAGCATTATGAAGGGTTTGAAGAGGTGCATTTAAATGCTGGTACGAAGTGCTTATAACATTTGTAGGATTATTTTTGTGATATTCGTATTTCTATGGCTGAAAGAAGACGAGTGACAGATCGTGAGAGCTGGCGTGCTGTCAGACGCATTGAAGCAGGACAGTCCATTAAAGATGGCGCTATTTTCCTTGGCGTTGATCATTCGGTAATTTCTCGATTATGGAAACAATTCCAAACAAGTCAAAGAGTTGTCAGGTGACCTGTGCTTGGTCGTCCAAGAGTTAACATCCCCCTCTGATGATCGGTGTATTGCTATAGTATCCAAGAGGAATTAACGAGCGAACTCCATAACTGTTACATCCATGGTTGCAGCGGCACTTGGTAAAACAATATCTGCCAGTACTGTCCGCTGAAGTCTCCGCATAAAGGGATTGTAAGCCCGAGTACCAAGTTTTTGTGTTCCACTAGCCATCCAAGCCAGAGGGGCAAGATTAAAATGATGTAGTCAACATGTCAATTGAACTGTCTCAGATTGGTGCAACGTCCTATTTACGGACGAGTCCAGATATGCCCTGGAATCAGATGATTAGAGTATAAGGGTCTGGAGAGAACGAGGCACAAGCTATTA
Source organism: Amaurobius ferox (assembly GCA_951213105.1). NCBI lineage: Eukaryota > Metazoa > Arthropoda > Arachnida > Araneae > Amaurobiidae > Amaurobius > Amaurobius ferox. The sequence goes on from OX578145.1 coordinate 27,973,098, forward strand.
GGCCAAGAACATCATCGAACATCACACATTCAGAGGTGGCAGCGTCATGGTGTGGGCCGGAATTTCAATGGGATATGGCACAAAGCTGCATATCTTTAAATGCGGTTCTGTGATGTCTGCGCGGTATCGGTATGAAGTCCTAGACCAAATTGCGAGACTCTAAGCTGCAGCTGTTGGTCCTGATTTCCTCCATATGGACAAAACTGCCCGTCCCCATCGAGATGACATCTTTGACGAATACATGGAAAGTGAGGGCATTTTTCGTATGGAGTGGCCGGCGCATTTCCCTGAACTTAATCCCATTGAAACCCTTTGGAATGCCCTCGGGCGTGCTGTCTCTGCACGTTTACTTCCTCCAGCTAGTCTCAGACAGTTGGAAATTATCCTAATGGAGGAATGGTCATTGCTCGCACCTGTAATGGTTAATTTCCTCGTTGAAAGCATGGAAAATATTTGTAAAGATTGTGTGAAGGTTCGGGTGGTCACATACCATATTAATGTAAGCTTTGTTTGGTTTGTTTTCCTTTAAACATCATTTTGTTAATGATCCAAATATGACGTCATCATGTAAATTACAAAAGTAAATGTTTTTTCATCTTTGTATATGGTTCTTGTTTTATTTAATGCGTAAACATATTTGCTACCTTCATGTACAATTTCGAGTTATTCAAAGCTTTGCTTTTCTAACTAAAATTCAAAGCTTTATTTCTAACTAAAGACAATTAAAATATAAAGACAATTAAAATGTGTTTATATTTTTATCTATTAGGTTCGGAGATATAAGCATCCGCAACTCTTACATTTTCTGTACTGCGCTAATTTGGGCCGGAGATGCCCCAACCACAGATATTAATAACGTCAAAATGGAAACTATACAGAGGATTAACGTGTTAAAACTCAGACGTATATACCCATATACGTAATACGATATTGAATGGAAAAAGTACATGGATGTTTTGATATCAATTTTAAATAAAAAAGGTATAAGATCAATTGCTAAAATTATCAGATCAAGTACTTATATCAATATCGGCACATATTTATATAAACAAATATGGCAGCATTTTTATCTGTATGATTTGTTACATATTTAAAATGCAATGCAATACTGTTAAGAAAGAAGCTTTCATATTTGAAATGTTCGTATTATTTGTTTAACAAGCATATACAATGAAAGAAATTTTTCAACTACATCTGTCACTTATCTAATAAAAATCCTTTCAGGCAATGACATAAATATCATTTATTTATTTTTTTATAAAATACACGACACTAATAAAAGAAATATGTCTGTGATGTTAACATTTATTGACATAATAAAAAGAAAACAATTTTAAAAAGCAACATTAAATTGTTTACAGGTCCCAAATCGCTTATCAAAACAACATGTTTTGACAGTTTTCAAGTAATTAAATCAGCACGCGCGTCTCGATGGATAATAGCATTGAACTGTGAAAAATATAAGGTTATTTATTTTGACATATATCCCTTTATATAAAAATAAATATTTTATGTAATTCATTTCTCCACATACATAGTGCAATTTACAGAAAACTATTTTAATTGAATTTTTAACTGATTCACATGCTTTGATCAATCGAAAATTCAAATCAATTGTCTTTTAAAGAAGTTACACTTTTGTGTATGTGCAGCTAGTTGTGTGTGTTTATATATATGACTGTGTAGATGGGTGACATTGTATGTAGATGTCTGTATGTGTGCCTTTGTGTATGTGTGTGTATATATGCATATAGATGTAAGTGCATGTGTGTAAGTGTATGTGTGTGTTTGTATGTATGTGTGGCTGTGTGTATATCTCTGCATTTGAGTATGGTTGTATGAATGCGTGTATGTGGATGTAATATTCCAAGTATGCGTGAAGAGTTTCGAATAAAATTTAGTAGGATTATGACTATCAGAAAATACCTGAGCCCCAACAAGATCAATTTATTCAGATTATTTTCAAGTAATTAAATCAGCACGCGCGTCTCGATGGATAATAGCATTGAACTGTGAAAAATATAAGGTTATTTATTTTGACATATATCCCTTCATATAAAAATAAATATTTTATGTAATTCATTTCTCCACATACATAGTGCAATTTACAGAAAACTATTTTAATTGAATTTTTAACTGATTCACATGCTTTGATCAATCGAAAATTCAAATCAATTGTCTTTTAAAGAAGTTACACTTTTGTGTATGTGCAGCTAGTTGTGTGTGTTTATATATATGACTGTGTAGATGGGTGACATTGTATGTAGATGTCTGTATGTGTGCCTTTGTGTATGTGTGTGTATATATGCATATAGATGTAAGTGCATGTGTGTAAGTGTATGTGTGTGTTTGTATGTATGTGTGGCTGTGTTTATATCTCTGCATTTGAGTATGGTTGTATGAATGCGTGTATGTGGATGTAATATTCCAAGTATGCGTGAAGAGTTTCGAATAAAATTTAGTAGGATTATGACTATCAGAAAATACCTGAGCCCCAACAAGATCAATTTATTCAGATTATTTTCAAGTAATTAAATCAGCACGCGCGTCTCGATGGATAATAGCATTGAACTGTGAAAAATATAAGGTTATTTATTTTGACATATATCCCTTTATATAAAAATAAATATTTTATGTAATTCATTTCTCCACATACATAGTGCAATTTACAGAAAACTATTTTAATTGAATTTTTAACTGATTCACATGCTTTGATCAATCGAAAATTCAAATCAATTGTCTTTTAAAGAAGTTACACTTTTGTGTATGTGCAGCTAGTTGTGTGTGTTTATATATATGACTGTGTAGATGGGTGACATTGTATGTAGATGTCTGTATGTGTGCCTTTGTGTATGTGTGTGTATATATGCATATAGATGTAAGTGCATGTGTGTAAGTGTATGTGTGTGTTTGTATGTATGTGTGGCTGTGTGTATATCTCGGCATTTGAGTATGGTTGTATGAATGCGTGTATGTGGATGTAATATTCCAAGTATGCGTGAAGAGTTTCGAATAAAATTTAGTAGGATTATGACTATCAGAAAATACCTGAGCCCCAACAAGATAAACAATGTCGAAAATACGGGAGCCCTCAAATATTTGAATAATGTTGTTACAAAAGTTTTAAGGAATCAATACTGACAATCATATTATGTAGATGCTCATCAAAATGGAATCTGTATTAACATCGCTTTCAGGTCAGATTGGCTTGAAACTTGACAATCCAACTACCCACATACTGCAATTGTTACCTTCTAATATTTTTGTCATACATGGTCTGCGCCTATTGACGCTGAATATGCCAGACTTCACTAAATCCATACAGCTCTTACTAGGATAACTGTCAGACCCCCAAATTCACTGCACTAATCGTCTGGGTTATTTTGTTCAGGACGTCAATGTAAAGAACCTTTCTGCCCCATCTAAAACTCATAGCACAGGTGTTTTTACTGGCCAGCCGACGCTCTCCCAGATGAGCTGCTAAAGTGGAATTGCAAGGTCTTATCGTCGAAGCGGACTTTACAACGCTTTAAATTTTGACGTGCATTAACATTGGACGTCAAAATTTGACATGTAATGTTAATAAGTCGATGGGTATCTAATCCGAATCAGCAGAAGATGGATTTTCTTTTAAATGCTAGCACATTTTCTTCTACTTTTCTCATGGAAATTCCTCAACTGAACACTTCAATAAAACAAAATGTTTGATTCACATATTATCTTAAGTGGTATGTGATTCTCATGTGTAATATTTTGAGTACCGTGAGACCATCGAGGACCTGATAGATTCAGACCGTGAGGCTCATGATGTGCAACCCAATCTTGACTGTCATTTATGGAAATGGAGCGAATCGTTTTGGGCCAGGAATTGACATGTATCTATGATTTTATGCACTATGTGAGCATTAAAATACGATGTTGAAGATACAAAACATTTATAAATAAATACATAAATAAATTTTAATTTAAACAAAAGGGATACATACGTTTGGATAAAAATCTGTATTAGCTATTCTGCATTCCAACAGAAGGCAATTGCATTTTGAAAATAGCAATAAATTGCTTCGTAAAATGAAGAAGAACACGACCATTGAAATGAACCTTTTCGAAGTCATTTATTTTCAAATAAATGCTTAAATAGATGGTTATCGTGTTAATATTCTAGATATAAATCTTGGCACTGTATCTTGTGAATTTTGATACACCTTCCCTAAATGCGTCTTATAAAGATAAATTACTCAAAACATATTTATAACCAAATGCCTTTCCATAGATGAATTGAAATTTGAATGGTGGAAATTTGAATGAGGATTTAAAGTCTGAAGCGACTGAAATCAAGACGATAGAAAAGAAGACATTTTAGATCTTCTCCGTTTGATTTTGAATAATGAAAAATCTTGAAAAAATTTTGAAAAGCTTCGTTCTGATTTTGAATAATAAAAAAAAAATGAACTCTGAATGAAAATAAATTTAAAATGAATAAACAGGGTGATCAGTAAAGTTGTCATTAGGCCAAGTTTGAATATTGTTAGCTAGAGGTTATTTTTCTGTCGGTCAAACTGATACAATACACGTTTGGGTAGGTCATACGGTCTGGGTAGTACGACATACATAGGAAGAAACCTAAATCAAGTTAAGATCATTTTTAAAAGAGACAGGAGTAGTCGCCGAAGGTGCTTAGTCAATTAATAAAATGTGAAAATTACGATAATAAGTAAGTCTTGAAATGCCCATTGCTTTAGTTAAGTTCTCCGTACAAAAGACAAGGGAAATAATAGAATTATTATTATCAGGTCCATCATATTCACTGGACAATAGAATATTTTATATTGCAGTCCTAAGAGCAGTTCTCTAGCCATTAGCAGAAGAGCATGCCCTTAAGTTTACCCATAGCTCAAGTATTTAATTATCGCTGTAAACATGTAAATGTACTTCAACATTCGGCTTCAGGTTACAATTGTTAAATACATTTAATCGAAGATGAAGGAGGAAAAGGAAATGTTCGATTCGATACAATGATGCCTAAATTGCTTCAATACGTAGAAAATTGTAATATTAATTAACCTCATTGCACAACGTACTAATATTTTACATATTTTATACACATAAGATAATTAAACGTTATTTGTAGCAAAAGTTTTTTGATACCCTTGTTTTTACCAAAGTATATTCTGTGGAATATAGATATATATAAGATATATTAAGGAATATAGATATATTCTTGATAACTAATGTGAATAGAGCATCAATTTCTAGTGGGGTTTGGGGTCTCGCTAACAAATCCCACTAGCTGTTCTGGAGGTATCACTTCCGGATTTTCGAAAATTCTTATGACTGTACGAAATAAACCAACAGAAATTGCAAAAGAAAAGGCGAAATGTATAAAAAGTGTCGAACTTCCTTCGAAAATGCAATGTGCACATCACTTATCACCACATGAATGCTTTATCATACACTTCTTGTTTTCTCCTTATTTGCCTGTATGTTTTAAAATATAACATTTGTAATTACATTACTCTAAAGAATATGTTGAGGATTAATATTTTAAAGACTATGTACAGCTATAGAAAAAGAAACTCTGATGTGGGCAGCACATGACTTTCCCTACAGACTCAAATTATTTTTCTCTTTACTTCTTTAGTAATCCATTGAATTGAGTTTAATTGCCCAAAATAACACATAATTTGTACTTTAAATTCAATTTTTGTTTGTATTTAGTAACTGGACATTTTTTCAAAGGCGGCGTATCAAAAAAGCAAAAACAGAAACTAAAATATCTCGGAAACGATTAGTTCTAACCCTCACAGCATTTTTTTTTAAAAGTGACGTAAGCTTTACGTCACACTGTGAATTTGGGACGTCACAGGACGTCGCAGTACGTCTCGACAATGTCATATTGAGGTCACAGCGAAGTCATTTTGGTCATTTTCATGGTCGTTTGTGTAGTCGCATATTAACTTGTTTGTGACGTTACATTGTAATTGCAATTGTAATGTCATCACATTGTTACGTGTTAATTCAATTATGGAAACGTCACAGAATATAGTCACAATGAAGTTACAAAGTTACTAATACGTAACATCACATAGAAGTCACAAATATAATGTCACATTGTGACTCAGATGTTACGTGACTACAACGTCACTGTCACAGATGTGACTATCTTTGCTGTGAAGGAGAGTACTTGGGTTGGTCTTTTTCTTTAGGTCGTCCAAAATTAATTACAAAATAAACATTTAATTGATATATTTGAGCATACGTAGTCTTTTATTTGATATTTTGGCGATATTTGCGGGCCATTTCATTAAAAAAAATGTTATTTTCTGAATCGTACAAAAATCTAATTAGCGCTAGCGTATTCCAAAAGTGATTTATTTTCCCAGTTTTATAAAATTTGGTTCGTTTCAGCTAAAGTGGATATATATTTTTACGGACCATTTCAGAAAAAATGCGGTTACTTTACCAACAATCGTTCCAAAATCTAATCAGCACAAAAATCACACGCACGTGATTTACCTATAAAATTTTATTGAATTTACTCCACTAGTTGAGTTAGAATGGATACATACATTACACAACTGGCAGACAGGCCGCTACACGCACAGACGTCACGATAAAAAAATCTGATGTGTGCAACACACGACTTTCCTTATATAATGCAATGAATTTACTACTTTTACAGTTAAAAAATATTATTCTTATAGTAGATACTTATATTCTTTCCAAGATATTGAATTTTCTTCAATTAATCGTTATTTTCATTGATTTAGAGTTATTTTTATTAATTTGGCGAGATTTTTGTTAATTTGGTAACAATTAAAAATGTCGCTAAATTAGCGATATTCCGCCCAATTCGTCGCCAAAATTTCACCAAGCGTTATAAACGGATAAATAAGTTATTCTTACAGCAGATAAATGACTATTGGCGTTCAAATACAAAAGTATCACTCAATATCTTTTTTCATGACTGGAATGAGCTAGATCCACGAGAATGATGTTACCAAATTTATCGCATGGTATTACATATGAAAACTGAACATGTTTCTCAACAGGAAATATATTTTTTTTTTATATAACTTTTTGATATTTCTTTTGAAAAATGTGCAATATCTCGAGAACGGTTCATGTTAGCGTTCTAAAATTTATGTCAATGGTTTTCTAATGAAAAATTACATAAAAAATGTCTATTTGCGTAAATTTATTAGCGGTTTTGATTTTTTGACAATTTTTTCAAAATTTCACTCGAAAATTTAGCGGGATTCTGAACATTCGATTGTGTATAAAAACAATAGGATTCCAGTGTTTATGGATTGTGATTTTTGCACCAAATTTCGTTAGAATCGGTCCATTCGATCGTCAGTTATGGTCTCCAAAGACTCACTGACACACACACACACACACACACACACACACACACACACACACATACACTTTCACACACACACACGCACACACATATACTTTCACACACACACACTCGCACATATACTTTCACACACACTTATACACAGACATCACTTCAAAAATGTTTGATCCGTGATCATTGATGCTTGAAACGTGCTCTCCCGTCGAAAACTCCTCGAATTCGAATTTTCGACCCCGTCACAATACTTTCCTTATGCATTATGTATATAAGGAAAGTAATAATCTGATCCTGTTCTAGAGATCCAAAACGTGTATATCCGTCGAATACTCGAGTTGCGATTTTCGACATTATTCCAATACTTCCCTGAACATTACATTATCATATATTGCAGGGAAAGTGAAAACACGTGGCTTTTTATTGGAGTATTGTTTACCGTAGAGCAAATTCACAGATACATTCAATTAGAAATAACACCCTCTACAAATTCTAAAATTCGTACATGAGGTAGTCTTTGTATTAATATGCACACAAACTTTGACATTTCTAATCGCAATACCAAAGTTTGACTAATCATTTAATCGAAGCAATTCCGAGTTATGGGTAAATACATTTTTACTTTCCTTATATACATAATGTATAAGGAAAGTATTTCAACGTGGTCGAAATTTCGAATTCGAGTTTTCGACGGGAGAGCACGTTTCAAGCATCCCTGATCACGAATCAAACACTTTTGATGTGATGTCTGTGTGTGTATGTGTGTGTGTGTGTGTGTGTGTGTGAAAGTATGTGTGTGTGTGTGTGTGTGTGTGTGTGTGTGTGTGTGTGTGTGTGTGTGTGTGTGTGTGTGTGTGTGTGTGTGTGTGTGTGTGTCAATGAGACTCTGGAGACGATATCTCACGAACGAATGGAACGATTCGAATGAAATTTGGTACAACAATCACAATCCGTGAGTACTGTAAGCCTACTGTTTTTAAACGCAATCGAATGTTCAGAACCCCTCTAAATTTTCGAGTGAAATTTTGAAAAAATCTTAAAAAATTCAAAATCTTTAATAAAGTTACGCAAATAGACATTTCTTATGTAATTTTTCCTTAGAAAACAATTGACATAAATTTTAGAACCCTAGCATGAATCGTTCTCGAGATATAGCACATTTTTCAAATAAATTTATCAAAAATTCCATAAATTAAAAAAATATATTAACTGTTGAGAAACATGTTTACTTTTCATATATAATATCATGCGATAAATTAGGTGACACCATTCTCGTGGATCTAGCTCGTTTCATTCATAGGAAAAGATAATTTGAGTAATACATTTGTATTTGAAACGCCAATAGTTCTTTATCTGCTAAAATATTAACTTATTTCTCGGTCCATAACTTTTGGCGATATTTTATCGACGAATTTGGCGGAATGTCGCCAACTTAACGACTTTTTATATGTTGCCAAATTAACGAAAATCTCGCCAAATGGATAAAAATGGTGCTAAATCGATAAAAATGACGACTAATTAACGAAAATTCAATATCTTGGTAAGAATATAAGTACCGACTATAAGAGTAACCTAGTTTTTTTTTCTATAAAAGTAGTAAATGCATTCCATTATATAAGGAAAGTCATATATTTGCCACATCAGTTTTTTAGCTCGTAATGTTAAAAAAGTTTTGTAACCTAATCAACGTAATTATGCACCGAACTGTACCGAAATGTTAAAGAAGGAGTGGAAAATTAGTTTGCTTTCCTACTCAAATACTGCAATTTTTTAAATGACTCATGAAAACACCTGCAATGGAATTTAATATTAAAATTTAAACAGAGTTTTACTCTATGTCGTGTGTACTCAAGAAACATATTTAATATCCATTAGAACTTTAAATGTCATTTTCAATTTCCTCATATTCAAACATATTTTGAGTTATTTCTTTAATACAAATAGTCACCTGTCAACTGTATTAAAATCTTGAAATGCAATTTTTGAATTTAATAAAACACATGGACGTTTGTCATTGGACTGCTGTCATTCAACTCAATATTTTTTGTGATCAAAATGAACTGTATTTCTTCCAACAAATACAATTTTTTTTTAAATTATTTAACATTATACATTTCCGATCGTATGCAGCATTTAAGCAGATAAAATATAATGCTGGGGGAAATCGATGTACGAATTTCAAGACATACTTTCACACTGAGTATTTCAAGGTATAAATAAATTTGCATGATTTTACGATTCGTGAATCTATGTTTTATATATTTCTTCATTAAACAATAAAAAATTTTAACATCGTATATTCATCTGAAATTCCAAAAAGTTAAAACACATTGTTGGTGCAAAGTAGTTTTACTTTTTGTTACCTTACATTCCATATTTTTATTGGCAATAAAATCCAATCATTCCCGTATTGTGCGTGTGAAAATCCAATTTGAGATATGCTTTGTAACAATTTACAACATAGTTGAAAAGTGTTTATGACTTTGTTCTTTCTGTTTGTCTGTCTGTCTGCCTGACCGTTACCACGATAACTGCCGTAAAAATGACTTTATCAAAATGAAATTTTAGTATGTTGTTCAGACAGTCTGTGGGACAAGACCTATGGAAATATAAATGTATAATATTACTCAATTAGATTTGGATTGATCCCAGGTTGAAAAAATGAAATATACATTAAATTCTATTGGACCTAATTTTTCAAACATTTTTAAGCGGATTTAACATTCACAAATTGCTTCGAAAATTTTAGGAAATATTCAAATTATTTCATAAAATATATGAAAAATTTCAACAAAAAATATTCAGTAGTTTTTTAAATAAAAATTAAAATAATAATTACATCTTTTATATGAAGAGATCACGTGACAGTTATATGCAGAGATCACGTGACAGTTATATGCAGAGATCACGTGACCCACTTCAAAATAAAATATGGCATCCATCTTGTGTGAAAATCGTGATTTTTAAAGTTATTTTTAATTCATATTTAGTGTTGTATCCGTTCTTAAACCGCTTTATTTTTGCTTAAATTCTGTGCATCTACATATTGAAACAATTCAATTACAATATATCTGAGTTTAAATGATCACCCAACTTTGATTATTTCTACAACGAAGTCTAATTTTCACTTATGGAGAATGCCATTACCAAAAGATGTAGAATGAGTTGCATAAGAATTGATGCATTTCTTTAACGCAAAATTATTTAGCTCATGGAGTCTGCAATATAGCTGTTATGAATAAAATCTTCACTGATTTTACACAGAGAAACAGACGATTTTTTCGATGAAATTTTAAGCATAGAATTCAATTACTTGTACCTCCATGGTCTGAAGGTTTAAAATAATATAAAGTATTATAGTGTTATGAAGAATGAAATAAATTGAAAAACGTTTATGAATTAAATGATGCTTTTATAGAGAAAGCCAAGCGTGTTATATTTGGATGACGCCATTTGAATAAATTTCATTTGTGTTCGATGGAGTTTTCAAATATAATAAATTATTGTAGTATTATAATAATTTTAAAAATATTGCGGAGGAATGTATCACATTTTAGAGATGTTCAAACCAGGCCATTTATATTTCAATGCCGTCATTTGAATGAAGTTCATTTTTTTATGAAGCATTAAGTATTCAAATATAATAAATTAATGTAGTATTGTGATTATTTTAAAAATATTGCCGAGGACTATATCGCATTTTAGAGATGTTTAAATAAAATCGCATTGAAGTTGGAATGTGTTTCATAATCAATGATATATGCATGATTGATCTTTCTTGTTTTAATGTATGGCGGCACGTCTGATACATTAAATTAAAAAAAAATAAAAATGTTCAATAAAAGCTCTTTATTCACTCCTTGCAAATTAAACCTTTACTAGAATTTTAGACATCTAATTCTGTTATTTTGACTTCTGAAGCTGTTATTTTTATTTTACTCCTACTGTGTTAATTTAAAAATTCAATAGTTTAAATTCATTTTTTTCCTAGTGTAATCTGGCAGTTCGTTTGAAAATTTGTTTACGGTTTTTTGCTGCGTGTAATTGTCCATATCCCCACACTCCATTTTAGTAATTGCCACTGATAATGGACATTCGAAAGCACTTTCGTTTTAATGGGATTTTAAAGTCTTGTTAATGTGAGGTAATGTGTCAGAGCTTTTATAGTAAAGTGCTATTCTTTAAAAATCGAATCTATGTTAGTTTGTAGGCTTAAAATTGCTCCAAAATCTATTTTCGAAAAATATCAGCTTTCAAATTGATTTCATAAATCAATCTAATTGTCACTCATTTCTTCTAAGAGCGGTGGATCAAGACTTGATATAAGCTGTCTATTTTTTTCAAAGATCAAAGCTTTATTAATTGTTTATCGTAATAAAATCATAAATTTGACTTTAAGGCTGGCAGAACCCAGTGGTTAAAGTGGAAGAATCGCATACGGTAGTTCCGTATTCGATGATTATCATCACCCAAAATTTTATTTGTGTCTACGAGGAGTACTGTCGTTGTCCCTAACAGCATTTTTACTTTCCTTATATACATAATGTATAAGGAAAGTATTGTGACGGGGTCGAAAATTCGAATTCGAGTTTTCGACGGGAGAGCACGTTTCAAGCATCCCTGATCACGAATCAAACATTTTTGAAGTGATGACTGTGTGTGTGTGTGTGTGTGTGAAAGTATGTGTGTGTGTATGTGTGTGTGTGTGTGTGTGTGTGAAAGTATGTGTGTGTGTATGTGTGTGTGTGTGTGTGTGTGTGTGTGTGTGTGTGTGTGTCAGTGGGTCTGTGGAGACGATAACTGACGAACGAATGGACCGATTCGAACCAAATTTGGTACAAAAATCACAATCTGTAAACACTGGAAGCCTATTGTTTTTATACGCAATCGAATGTTCAGAACCCCCCTAAATTTTCGAATGAAATTTTGAAAAAATCGTCAAAAAATCAAAACCAATAATAAAGTTACGTAAATAAACATTCCTTATGTAATTTTTCATTAGAAAACGATTGACATAAATTTTAGAACGCTAACATGAACCGTTCTCGAGATATTGCACATTTTTCAAAAAAAATATCAAAAAGTCAAATAAAATAAAAAAAAATATTTCCTATTGAGAAACATGTTCACTTTTCATATATAATATCATGCGATAAATTGGGTGACATCATTCTCGTGGATCTAGCTCGTTCCATTCATGAAAAAAGATACTTTGAGTAATACTTTCGCATTTGAACGCCAATTTATCTGCTGTAAGAATAACTTATTTCTTCGTTCATAACGCTTGGCGAGATTTTGGCGACGAAATTGGCGGAATGTCGCCAACTTGGCGACTTTTTGAAATGTTGCCAAATTAACGAAAATCTCGCCAAATGGATAAAAATGACGCTAAATCAATGAAAATGACGACTAATTGTGGAAAATTCAATATCTAATAAGTTATATAATATATAAATATATAATAATAGTTATATAATATATGTCGAAAATTCAATATCTAATAAGTTATATATATATATATATATACATATATATATATATATATATATATATATATATATATATATATATATAGATATATATATATATAACTTATTTCTTTGTCCATACCGCTTGGCGAGATTTTGGCGACAAAATTGGCGGAATGTCGCCAACTTGGCGACTTTTTGAAATGTTGCCAAATTAACGAAAATCTCGCCAAATGGATAAAAATGACGATAATCAATGAAAATGACGACTAATTGTCGAAAAATCAATATCTTGGAAAGGATATTAGTATCTACTAGAAGAAAAACCTATTTATTTTACTGTAAAAGTAATAAATTCATTTCATTATATAAGGAAAGTCATGTGTTGCCCACATCAGATTTTTTTCACAGTGACGTAAGATTTATATCACCCTGGGACTTTGGGACGTCAAGGGACGTCACAAGACATTGTAGTACGTCTCGGCAATATGAGGTCATAGCGAAGTGATTTTGGTCATTATCATGGTCGTTTGTGACGTCGTATATTAACTTGTTTGTGCCGTCACATCGTAGTTGCCATTGTAATGTCGTCACATTGTTACGTGTTAATTAAATTGTGGAAACGTCACAGAATATAGTCACAATGGAGTTACAAAGTTACTAATACGTAAAATCACAAATGTGATGTCACATTGTGACCCAGATGTCACGTGACTACAACGTCACTGTCATACATGTGGCGGTCTTTGCTGTGAGGAACATATCTATAGATTCATAAGTCCATCAGACGAGAATTGGGGTAGGCAAAGAAGGACGGTTCGTTTGTTTCCGCACCCATTGGGTTCGGCATTAAACTGACAGTCCAAGCATATACCTTAAACTTATGGGCAGTATGGCGAAATGTTTGGATAAAAATTAATATATAAATTATACTTTTTGCGGCGGAGATAAGTACATAGTAATAACCTCAAATGAGTTCTTGTGAATAGCATGTCCGAAATTGATGCTTATCTATTCACTTGAAAAAATACATATGGAGGACATTTACAAATCAATTTAAAACAGAAAAACCAAAATTTTGTCTTTTAAAACATTATATGAATTTAATTTTATTCTTATGTAAACACAACAGAGCTTATCAGTTATATTTTATTTAACACAAATATGTCAAAGCTTATAGCATAAAAATATATTATTGGCTTTCTGTTTTGATTTCAAATTTTACCATTTCATTTTGAATAATTTATTTGTCACTCGTCTCTTGTAAAAAGACGAACAATACCTGATAACAATAATTGGAATTTATCAGGGAATATTTCATCAAAAGGTGCAAGGTATATTTTTACCTCCCTAGTTAAAGGAGACGCAATTTTCACTAATTGATATTATGTTTATTGCGGAAAGTATAAAAAATTTAAATTTCGCATTTTTATGAAATAATCAGTTCTCAGATATGCAACTGTCATAGATAAATCCCCCATTGTTTGCTGATTTTTATTCATGTTTCACTTTATTGCTACTGCTAACCGTTTATTAACACGATACCACAAAGTTGAAAAGTGTTTATGACTTTGTTCATTCTGTCTGTCTGTCTGTCTGTCCGTCCGTTAGCACGATAACTGCCGTAAAAATGACTTAATCAAAAAGAAAATTTAGTATGTTGTTCAGATCGTCTGTAGGACCTATGGGAATATAAATGAATAATATCACCCAATTAGTTTTGAATTGAAACCAGGTTGAAAAAATGAAATACATTGAGCCCTACGGGACCTAATTTTTCAAACATTTTTTAAGCGGATTTAAAATTCACAAATTGCTTCGAAAATTTTTGGTAATATTCAAATTGTTCCATAAAATATATAAAAAAAATTCCGAAATATATTCAGTAGTTTTTTAAATAAAAATTAAAATAATAATAACACCACTTATATGGAGCAATCACGTGACCATGATATGAAAAGATCACGTGACATATTTCAAAATGATATATGGCATCCATCTTTCCTCAAAATAGTGATTTTTAAAGTTCTTTTTAATTCATATTGAGTGCTGTATCCGTCGTAAAACCACTTTATTTTTGCTTAAATTCTGTGCATCTACATACTGAAACAACGCAATTACAATATATTTCAGTTTAAATGCTCATCCAAATTTGTTTATTTCTTCAACGAAGCCTATTTTTCATCTAAGTAAAATGTAAACAGCAAAATATGCAGAATAGGTTGTATTAGAAATGCTCCATTTCTTTAACACAAAATAATTTAGTTCATGGAGTCTGCACAGCTGATATGAATGAAATATTCATTGATTTTACAAAGAGAAGGACGATTTTTTTCGATGAAGTTTTACGCATAGAGTTTAATTACTTGTAGGTCCATGGTCTTAATTTTTAAATAAAATAAATTATTATAGTATTGTGATGAGTAACATGAATGGGAAATTGTTTATGAATGAAATGCTGCTTTTATAGAGAGAGCCAGGCTTGTTATTTTTTCTACGACGTCATTTGAATGAATTTCAGTTGTTTTCAATGAAGTTTTCAAATATAATAAATTATCGTAGTATTAGGATAATTCTAATATTATTA
The DNA here is from genome assembly GCA_951213105.1 of Amaurobius ferox. Lineage (NCBI taxonomy): Eukaryota > Metazoa > Arthropoda > Arachnida > Araneae > Amaurobiidae > Amaurobius > Amaurobius ferox. Next base: position 27,988,513 of record OX578145.1, read on the forward strand.
CCGAGGAATGTATCACATTTTAGAGATGCTTAAACCAGGCAATTTTTATTTCAATGCCGTCATTTGAACTAAGTTCATTTTTTTCGATGAAGGTTTAAGATTTCAAATATAATGAATTAATGTAGTATTGTGATAAGTTTTAAAATATTACCGATGAATGTATTGCATTTTAGACATGTTTAAATAAAATTGCATTGAAGTCGGAATATGTTTCATAAGCAATGCTTTAAGCATGATTGATCTTTCTTGTTATATAAGGTCGAATAGTCTCAGCACCGAAACCTTACTAATCATAAAGCTGAGTTTAATTCCCTGTACTAATTTGTATGCATATATAGCTTATATTATGCATATATATTATTCTATTTTTTATTCATAATTCATAAAAAAATCGCTTCAAATAAAATACTGAATTTGCAATTTTCCATTGACAACAGAAAATTACATTTAAAAAATAACCAAGACGGTGTTTCCTTTGTAAAACTGAAAGTAAAAAGCCATGGAGGAAATATATTTCTAACCCATTTGTTTTCGAAATAGTCACTTTAACAGATGGGTTCCATGTTAACATCATTGATATAACTCTTGTCAGCGTATCGTGTGATTTATGAAACATACTATCTTGAGTCCTGTAACAGCATATTATCTGGATAAAGAACCAAATAAAATTTTTATAACAAGATACTCTTTTTCACAACTAAGTGAAATTTGAATGCCGCTGTAAAGATTGAAACGATTAATACCAATGATAAAAAAAGTTCTTTGAAGAGTTGCATTGCAATTTGGTTTTAAAAAATATTAAGTTTTCGATTTGCTAATCACATAAATCCAAACTCCATCTTAGAAATAGCCGCAATATACTTTTTGTGTTCGTGATATTATTAGCCCCTCTAGAGGTTAAGTTTTGCCAAACTTGTTGTCAAAGATACTTAATATAAAGGGTAACATGCTATAATTTGGACCACTTGAATCAATACATATTTTTTAAATTTTTTTTATAAAATATACAAAACAAAAAAGATTACAAGTTACTTAAAAATAGCTTCTGCTATCAGAAAGTCAAGTGAAGCCACTCACCGTTATTTTTAACACTTTCCGACATAGTTGAAAAGTGTTTATGACTTTGTTCATTCTGTCTGTCTGTCTATTTGTCCTTTCGCACGATAACTGCCATAAAATATGAATTTATCAAAATGAAATTTTAGTATGATGTTGAGGTAGTCTGTGTGAAATATGGGTAAGTTTACCTCCATGGTTTTATGTTTTTAAGTAAAGTAAATTATAGTAGTATTGCGATAATTTTTAAAATATCACTGCCAAATGAAAGGAATGGACAAAAATTATGAATGAAATATTCACTGATTTTACATAGAGAGCCAGCCGATAAATATTTCAATCACGATATTTGAATAAAGTTCATTTGTTTTGGATGAAGTTTTCAAATATTCAAATACAATGTATCAATACATTTATTTAGCTCTGTAGTCTGGAATGTAAGTGGTATGGATAAAATATATATTGATTTTACAGAGTGGCAGACTATTTATATTTCGATGAGGTCATTTGAATAAAGTCCATTCCGTGTGACTAGCATTGTCTTTTTCGATGATGTTTTAAGTTTTAAATATAATGAATTACTGTAGTATTGTGATAATTTAAAAAAATATCACCTCTGAATGTATCGTATTTTAGAGATGTTTAAATAAAATTGCATGTCAGTTGGAAAGTGTTTCATAATCAATGCTTTATGCATAATTGATCTTTCTTGTCTTCAATGTATAAAGATAGTTATATTTCAGTATCTTTTAAATTTATTTTTAGTGTTGCATCTGTCATAAAACCGTTTTATTTTTACGTATTATCTGTGTATCTATATGTGCCAATGCAATTACACTATTTTTTATTTTAAATGATCACAAAACTTTGAATATTTCTACAACAAAGGCTAATTTTAACGTATGCAGAATGTAAATAAATCACGGGATTGTAAGGTTAGTTGAATAAGATTTGCTAAATTTTTAACGCAAAATTATTTAGCTTTGGAGTCTGGAATATAAGTGATATGAAATAAATATTCATTGATTTTACATAGAGAGGCAGACGATTTATATTTCGATGACGTTTTAAGTTGTCAAGTAAATTAAATTACTGTAGTACTGTGATAATTAAAAAAAATATCACTTCTGAATGTACCACATTTTAAAGATATTTAAATAAAATTAATGTTATGTTGGGAAGTTTTTTATAATGCTTTATACATGATTGATCTTCCTTGTTTTATATTTTTGGGGACAAAACTAGTTGATACAATAACTTATTTATCTTATACTGTGTTACTAAATGTTTGCCTTGCAGTTCTTTTATACAACGTGTGAGACTAGGATACATTTATGCAATTTTGAGATGTATACGATATGTACAACGAAACAAAGTGCAGACTGGTAGCGCCATTTCACGGCATTCTTGGCCCGGAATATCATGATCCCAATAAATTCAGTTCACATAAATCGCAGATGTAGTTTGGGCAAAAAAATCGCCATGAGGCCAAGGCTTAAGCCATGCAGATTGGAGAAGAAGGTGGCCAATGATGAAGCGTTGCTACATTTCCCTGGTTAGTAGCAAATAGAGATACGGAAGTCCTATCTGGACCTCAGGCGATTTGATGTGGCAACAAGAAGATAATTCTAGATGTATTCAGTAAATCGAAGCAATAGCCGTCCAAGAGTGTGCATTATAATTTTGGAGTCACTGAATGTCCAAGAGTGCTTTCGAAAAATTAAATTGACATCTAAATTTCAGCTAAAGCAATGGCCAATATTCCAAACATGATGAGCAATCAACAGAACGACAAGCAGAGATATGTGCCAATCTGCATATATATTAGGTCATATATATGATTTTGGGCATAATATATAATCCTGGTCTCACACGCTCATTTTCTTCGATTAATCGTAATCATAATATGTATAATAAATAATGTTTATTTTAAAACGTAAAATTGTGGAATTCAATGTGTAATGTTAATTAATGATTATATTTTAAGAACTCGTACAAAGAAATAATGATGGGCTGTTGCGGCTAATTCAATTACATGCGCTTAAGGTTTAGCAACTTCTTTTATTTCTTACACCACAGAAATTTTGAGCGTAATAATTGAAAAATGATTCTATTAATTCTAAACCAAGCAAAATGGGGACACGCGAAACAGTTACCTCTTTACCGTTTATCATCACAATAGACACTCTAACAGATGGGTTTTATGTTAACGGCATTGATAAAACTCTTGCCAGTGTCTCATGTGATGAATGAAACGCCCTATCTGACGAGCCGTAAGATCTTTTTATCCAGATAAAGTGCCGATAAATTGCATATAACGAAATGCTTTTTCACGGATGAGTGAAATTTGAATGACGATGGGAGTTGTGTATTGGGTAATATCTGTTGGAGTTTCTATATCCAGTTAAGGAAATTATTTTCTTATTGAAACGTATGTGAGGTATGTCTCTATAAGAGAATATAAAGACATAGTAGCAAAATGTCGAACTTTGAACTGACACGTGCGTATGAATTAGGCGAGCTGGGACAGATTTCAAATTAAAATTTGAGTTTAATAATAATTATGAAATAAGAAGGAAAAAAATAATTTCAAATTTAATATCCCGATAAAACGAGTATATAAGTTTTTAAAATTTAGAATGAATTATTAAGTTAAACAGAAAAACAATGAAATCTAAGTAACACATTTAAATCGCAAAAAACGTATTTCCATAGATTTGCATTTTATTACTGTATGTATCATAGAGATCGATGAGGTCGAGCTGTCGGGGGCATGCGTTTCCGTCGGATCGCTTGATTGCCGGGTTGTAGGTTCGAATCCCGCCAGCTGGCATGGATGTTGTGTAGTCGCAGCAAAGTCAGACTTCTACCCTTGGGGAGCCTCAATAAAAGTGAAGCTGCATATTCTCTCCTTCGCCATGGGGCCAGGGGTATAGTGGACGTGGTGCAAGTCGCTCCTTCACCACGGTTGATAAGCAACAACAACATCATAGAGGTAAAGGATAACTCTATAATAACTCCATGTTATGTATTCTGTTTCGCCACGTTCTTATAGCAACCATGTAAAAAAGAAGTATGGTTGTACAGCCCAATATCGGACTATTTTTATTTAACTCTTCCACAATAATGGTTAATAATATCCGCTGCCATACCGGTTATCAGTGCCGCTAGACCTATACTTTGTTTTTATACCCTATTTTTGGAAGATAGATCCATGCATATTTAAAAAAGATAGATATTTCGCCTTGTTATAATTTGTATTAATAATTGAAATTGTGATTCTGTAAATCTGCGTGCAATTTCACATATGTATGCAAAATGTCATTTTTCTACCTATTGTAGTTGCCTATCCTGTAAAAGATATAACACAATTCAGACAAATTGTGATTTAGCTGCATCAGGAATAGAGAATGCACGTTGATTTGCTCGCCTATAATAACCTTTTGATATGCTGTTAGTATGTGGCCATACATCCAAAAGAGAAATGCTACCAATGGCTTGCCTTGACACCGCTGCAGCTACTACACCGATTGGAATATTTTAATGTTATATTACAAGTACGTTACCTAGTGACATTGACAAATAAGTGACTATGCCATGTTATGAAATAATTACTAAAATTGATGTCTTAGCATCAGTGCAACGCATATGGGCACAGCTACGACATAGTGTGTGATGACTGAAATATCACAAATTAGTCTATTACGTGTCTGGAACTTAATTTTAATTTCATGATTCTGTTCTACTAATTAATCTGATGTAATTGATATTTATTGGTTAAAAGACGTAGCTCATATTTCATAGTAGCAGGAAGTGGGCAAAATAATTGTGATTCCATTTTTGTTTTCAAGCTCTTTGCAAATGAAATTTTGTTAACGAAACAATTTATTCAAATCATATACATATTATTAAGAAAGTTTTGACACTTGCATTGCCGTTCTGAAATTAGTAGTCGTCAGTCTTTGGTTCGAGGATTGGTAAATTATATCAAACAGGCAAAAATTGTGAAATATCACAAATCTGGAGCTAAAGTGTGTAGCTAACATAATGAGCATGGACTTATGCTTGGATTCTGGTTTATATTAAATGTCCTGTTTCATATCAAATGTCATCAAATGATACAGATATCGTTAAGTAATCGTGAAAACAACGAGGAATTTTCCTCTTTAATCGCAGTGATTATCTTGCAGAATGAGAAAAAAAATTAACTCTCTTAAGAGAAGAAATGATGCGTATGATATATATTTATCAATTAAGGTTCTAATAAACGTAATTTGACTTAAGACAGGATAGTGTTTATATGTCTGTATATCTGTGTGTCTGCGTGTGTGACTCTCTCTGCGCAGTCTGTAGTTTAAAGTGGAAGCGTCATACGGCCATGAAATTTTTTATACAGGTTCTTCAGGACTCGAATAGCGTTATTTTACTCACGGCGTTATATTTTTATTCCCAAATTATTTTTTCATTTATTTTACATTCTCGAATTTCCTTTGCTACCGCTAAAACTCAATAAGAAGAATGTGGAGAAGAATGTGGCTCAAATTTCATTTGAAGTACTGAGGCAAGATTATACATAAAATATCAATCATGCATAAAGCATTGATTAAGAAACACTTTCCAACTGCAATGCAATTTTATTTAAACATCTCTAAAGTGCAATACATTCAGCAATAATATTTTCAAAATTATCACAATACTATATTAATTTATTATATTTGAAATCTTAAAACTTCATCGAAAAAAAAATAATTTATTAAAATGACGTCATTAAAATATAAATTGCCTGGTTTAAACATATATTAAAATGCGATACATTCAGTAGTAATATTTTTAAAATAATCACAATAGTACAATAATTTAATATATTTGAAAACTTCAAACTTTATCGAAAGAATGAACTTTATTCAAATGACGTCATTGAAATATAAATTGCCTGGCTCTCTATGTAAAAGCTGTAAATATTTCATCCATACACTTTTATACCATACCTTTCATTCATTACAATACTGCAATAATTTATTTTATTTAAAACTTAAAACCATGGAAGTACAAGTAATTTAACTCTATGCTTAAAACTTCATAGAAAAGTCGTCTGCTTCTCTATGTAAAATCAATGAATGTTTCATTCATATCAGCTATATTGTAAACTCGAGCTAAATAGTTTAGTGTTAAAGAAATTCAGCAATTCTTATACAACTCATCCTACATCTTTATTTGTTTACATTCTCAATAAGGGAAAATTAGTAATTGTAGTTGTATTAGCAGTTGTAGAAATAATCAAAGTTTAATGATCATTTAAACTCAAATATATTGCAATTGCGTTGTTTCAGAATGTAGATGCACAGAATTTAAATAAAAATATAGCGGTTTTAAGACGAATGTAACACTAAATATAAATTTAAAGGAACTTTAAAAATCACGATATTGACATTAGATGAATGGTATTGATTATTTAAACTCAAATATATTGTAATTGTGTTGTTTCAAATTATAGATGCACAGAATTTAAGAAAAAATAAAGCGGTTTTAGGACGGATACAACACTAAATATAAATGAAATAGAACTTTAAAAATCACGATTTTAACACAAGATGGATGCCAAATTTAATTTCTTCATATAATATGGGTGTAATTATTACTTTAATTTTTATTTAAAGAACTACCAAATATATTTTACTGACATTCTTTTCATAATTTTTATGGGGTAATTTGAATATTTCCTAAAACTTTCGAAGTAATTTGTGAATTTTAATTTCGCTTAAAAAATGTTTGAAAAATTAGATCTGATAGGGTTCAATGTATTACATTTTTTCAACCCGGGTTCAGCCCAAAACTAATCGTGTGTTATTAGTCATTTATATTCCCATAGGTCCCTCAGACCGTCTGAACAACATACTAAAATTTCATTTTGATAAAATCAATTTTACGGCAGTTATCGTACTAACAGACAGACAGACAGAATGAATGAATGAACAATGTCATAAGCACTTTTCAACTATGTTGTAAAGTGTAAATAAAGAGTTTCGATCGCCGGGATACACGGTCAATTCGAATACACGGTCAATTGCGATTCTCATATAATTTTTTGTCTTTGCGGAGAATGCGTTCAAATTCATCTGGGAAAATTTCTTACCGAAACCATTTTTAACACTTTACAACAAAGTTGAAAAGTGTTTATGACTTTGTTCATACTGTCTGTCTGTCCGTTAGCACGATAACTGCCGTAAAAGTGACTTAATCAAAATGAAATTTTAGTATGTTGTTCAGACGGTCCGTAGGACCTATGGGAATATAAATGAATAATATCACTCAATTAGTTTTGGATTGAACCCGGGTTGAAAAAATGAAATACATTGAGCCCTATGGGATTTAATTTTTCAAACATTTTTTAAGCGGATTTAAAATTCACAAATTGCTTCGAAAATTTTAGGTAATATAAAAATTGTTCCATAAAATATATAAAAAAATCAGCGAAATATATTCAATAGCTTTTTAAATAAAAATTAAAATAATAATAACACCCCTTATATGAAGCGATCACATGACCATGATATGAAAAGATCACGTGACCCACTTCAAAATGATATATGGCATCCAACTTGTATCAAAATCGTGGTTTTTAAAGTTCTTTTTAATTCATATTGAATGTTGTATCCATCCTAAAACCACTTTATTTTTGCCTAAATTCTGTTCATCTACATACTGAAACAACGCAATTACAATATATTTGAGTTTAAATGCTCATCCAAATTTGTTTATTTCTACAACGAAGCCTATTTTTCACCTATGTAAAATGTAAACAGCAAAATACGTAAAATAAGTTTTATTAAGGAAATATTCATTGATTTTACAAAGTGAAGGACGATTTTTTTCGATAAAGTTTTACGCATAGAGTTTAATTACTTCTTGCTCCATGGTCTCAAATTTTAAATACAATAAATTATTATAGTATTGTGATGAATGACATGAATGGGAAATTATTTATGAATAAAATGCTGTTTTTATAGAGAGAGCCAGGCGTGTTATTTTTTCTATGACGTCATTTGAATGAATTTCAGTTGTTTTAGATGAAGTTTTCAAATATAATAAATTATCGTAGTATTATGATAATTCTAAAATTATTACCGAGGAATGTATCACATTTTAGAGATGTTTAAACCAGGCAATTTATATTTCAATGCCATCATTTGAATGAAATTCATTTTTTTCCATGAAGGTTTAAGTTTTCAAATATAATAAATTAATATAGTATTGTGATAAGTTTTAAAATATTACCGATAAATGTATTGCATTTTAGACATGTTTAAATAAAATTGCATTGAAGTTGGAAAGTGTTCCAAAATCAATGCTTTAAGCGTGACTGATCTTTCTTGTAAATTGTGTTCAAATGTATTGTTTAAGCAGAATGTGCTTACTCAATTATTTATACGTAGTATTTAGAGCCCGGGCAACGGCGGGTAATTCGTTTATTGAATAAAAATTTCAAATATTAATATTAAGTATATGTTTAACAACAACCATTTAATTTGAATAACCGCTTAAAATATTCTACGTAACGATGTATTAGTTGAGTTCCATACAACAGAGAACAAAAATTTAAATAAATTTTGATGAAAATAAGATAAATTTTCCATACAAAAATTGAGGCGATTCAAAAACAAATGTCTGTCAAATCGGACGTTCTAACAGATGGGTTGTCCGTTAAAATCATTGATATTTGTATTGACAGTATTTCTTATGATTTATGAAACGCCGTATTTGAAGAGCTATGCGTGTTATCGAAATAAAATGGTCAATAAAAGCCAACAAGATATCTAGGGATGAATGCTATTTGAATGACGACATGTAACCAGAAACATTCGTAATTGTTGGAGATACATAAAGTGTTCAAATTAATCCGATATTGAAGATATTTTTGCATCACGATTAAAACTATAATTACAGATTTATAATTGTAGCATGATTAAAAATATAATTGCAGGTCGGCTTTAATCAAACTAAACATGAATGTAAGGAGAAGGAATGTCATTTGGGAAAATCACCAAACTCGTTTTACACAATAAATCAGATCGCGATGGGATACGATAATCCCCTCTGTATTATTACTTTCCTTATATACATAATGTATAAGGAAAGTATTGTGACGGGGTCGAAAATTCGAAATCGAGTTTTCGACGAGAGAGCACGTTTCAAGCATCCCTGATCACGAATCAAACATTTTTGAAGTGATGTCTGTGTGTGTGTGTGTGTGTGTGTGTGAAAGTATGTGTGTGTGTGTCAGTGAGACTGTGGAGACGATAACTGACGAACGAATGGACCGATTCGAATCAAATTTGGTACAAAAATCACAAATCGTAAACACTGGAAGCTTATTGTTTTTATACGTAATCGAATGTTCAGAACCCCCCTAAATTTTCGAATGAAATTTTGAAAAAATCGTCAAAAAATCAAAACCACTAATAAAGTTACGCAAATAGGCATTTCTTATGTAATTTTTTATTAGAAAACGATTGACATAAATTTTAGAACGCTAACATGAACCGTTCTTGAGATATTGTACATTTTTAAAAAAAATTATCAAAAAGTCTTATAAAATAAAAAAAAAAATTCCTATTGAGAAACATGTTCACTTTTCATATGTAATACCATGCGATAAATTGAGTGACATCATTCTCGTGGATCTAGCTCGTTCCATTCATGAAAAAATATACTTTGAATAATACTTTTGTATTTGAACGCCAATAGTCATTCATTGACTGTAAGAATAACTTATTCCTTAGTGCATAACGCTTGGCGAGATTTTGGCGACGAATTTGGGGGAATGTCGCCAACTTGGCGACTTTTTTGAAATGTTGCCAAATTAACGAAAATCTCGCCAAATGGATAAATATGACGCTAAATCAATGAAAATGACGACTAATTGTCGAAAATTCAGTATCTTGGAAAGAATATTAGTATTTAATATAAGAAAAATCTATTTTTTTACTGTAAAAGTATAAAATTCATTACATTATATAAGGAAAGTCATGTGTTGCCCACATCAGATTTTTAAATATATTATTATCAGATTCATCTTATTGAAAAAATTATCATATATGCTACATGCATTCATTTATTAACCATAAAAAATTTAGATATTATGTATGTATAGGAGAAGAGGTGCAAAATAAAACGGGAAACATGCCACTCTGTTTAGGGCACTTTTCAAGTCCTGAGCCCCTTTAAAAGTGACATTCGTATAGAACTGGAAATGTAATAGATTTCTTCAAGATTGTTTTCATGTGTGCTACGTACGACATAACTACGTCTATGTATAATATATATTATAAAGTCCTTTATAAATATTTTAATGTCCTTCAATAGATGACATTTTTTCTATCTCGGTCTTTACATCTAACAGTTAACCTTTCCAAAAAAAAATCTGATGTGGGCAACACATGACTTTTCTTATATAATGTAATGAATTTACTACTTTTACAGTAAAAAAAATAGGTTGTCCTATAGTAGATACTTGTATTCTTTCCAAGATATTGAATTTTAGACAATTAGTCGTCATTTTCATTGAATTAGTGTCATTTTTATCCATTTGGCGAGATTTTCGTTAATTTGGCAACATTTCAAAAAGTCGCCAAGTTGGCGACATTCCGCCAAAATCATCGCCAAGCGTTATGGATGAAGAAATAAGTTATTCTTACAGCAGATAAATGACTATTAGCGATCAAATACAAAAGTATTACTCAAAGCATCTTTTCTCATGAATGGAACGAGATAGATCCACGAGAATGATGTTACCCAATTTATCGCATGGTATTACATATGAAAAGTTAACATGTTTCTCAATCGAAACATTTTTTTTTATTTTATATGACTTTTTGATAATTTTTTTCAAAAATGTGCAATATCTCGAGAACGGTTCATGTTAGCGTTCTAAAATTTATGTCAATCGTTTTCTAATGAAAAATTACAGAAGAAATGTCTATTTGCGTAACTTTATTAGCGGTTTTGATTTTTTGACGATTTTTTCAAAATTTCACTCAAAAATTTAGGGGGGTTCTGAACATTTGATTGCGTATAAAAACAATAGGCTTCCAGTGTTTACGGATTGTGATTTTTGCCACAAATTTCGTTCAAATCGGTCCATTCGTTCGTCAGTTATCGTATCCACACACACACACACACACACACATACTTTCACACATGCACACATACACACACACACACACACACACACACACACACACACACACACACACACAGACATCACTACAAAAATGTTTGATTCGTGATCAGGGTTGCTTGAAACGTGCTCTGACGTCGAAAACTCGAATTCGAATTTTTGACCCCGTCACAATACTTGCCTTATACATTATGTATATAAGGAAAGTAATATTTAATTAGATACGTAATAGTGATGCGCTACGTGATAGTTTGATGGCATAAGAAATGTAAAAATATTATATTTCGTTTAATTTTTTTTAACCATTTTCCCTAAAGCGCATGGTACGAAAGAATTTTAAAATGTTATTCTAGTCATTAGAGTCCGGATTTAACCTATTCTTCCTGACTACAGAACCGCAAGGTTATAAGACATATATCCTATATCCATTCCAAGCTCTAAAGGGGGGGGGGTCTACAATCCAATTATTTTAGTGCCTATAAATGCCTATCTTAAGTGTTGGCGTCTATAAATGCCTTTTTGAAGCGTTAGTGTATACATATGCCTATTTTAAAGGTTTAATCTATATTTTATTTATTTTCCGTGCTTTAATTTATCATTTCGTTAATTTTTTTCGCTTCTCCTACTTCTTATATACTCCAACATCACGCCCACTATGCGTGTGTGCATGGATAGCATAAGTGAACTGAGATGACAATATGTCCGCTAAGCAGCCAGTTAAAAAGTCGCTAATTAAGCGGTGTATCACTCCATCCGTCGGAAGAAGGAGTTAACTCGTGATTTGAGGATCATGGAGATTACTCTTATTTCTACTTTCCTTATATACATAATGTATAAGGAAAGAATTGTGACGGGGTCGAAAATTCGAATTCAGTTTTTGACGGGAGAGCAAGTTTTAAGCATCCCTGATCACGAATCAAACATTTTTGAGGTGATGTATGTGTGTGTGTGTGTGTGTGTGTGTGTGTGAAAGTATGTGTGTGTGTGTGTGTGTGTGTCAGTGGGTCTGTGGAGACGATAACTGACGAACGAATGGACCGATTCGAACCAAATTTGGTACAAAAATCACAATCCATAAACACTGAAAGCCTATTGTTTTAATACGCAATCGAATGTTCAGAACCCCCCTAAATTTTCGAATGAAATTTTGAAAAAATCGTCAAAAAATCAAAACCACTAATAAAGTTACTCAAATAGACATTTCTTATGTAATTTTGCATTAGAAAACGATTGACATAAATTTTAGAACGCTAACACTAGCCGTTTTTGAGATACTGTACATTTTTCAAAAAAAATATCAAAAAGTCATATAAAAAAAAAAAAAAATTCCTATTGATAAACATGTTCACTTTTCATATGTAATACCATGCGATAAATTGGGTGACATCCTTCTAGTGGATCTAGCTTGTTCCATTCATGAAAAAAGATACTCTGAGTAACACTTTTGTATTTGGACGCCAATAGTCATTTATCGGCTGTAAGAATAACTTATTTCTTAGTGCATAACGCTTGGCGAGATTTTGGCGACGAATTTGGCGGAATGTTGCCAACTTGGCGACTTTTTGAAATGTTGCCAAATTAACGAAAATCTCGCCAAATGGATAGAAATGACGCTAAATTAATGAAAATGACGACTAATTGTCGAAAATTCAATGTCTTGGAAAGAATATTCGTATCTACTATAAGAAAAACTTATTTTTTTACTGTAAAAGTAGTAAATTAATTACATTATATAAGGAAAGCCATGTGTTGCCCACATCAGATTTTATATATTTGTTACGGCAAAATTATAGAATTAAACCACTTAGAATTAAAAAATATTTATTTAAACTTTTAATTTTTTAGACATAAATTTTACCATTTTATCAGTGCACTGCTAATTAAAACTCAAACAATAAAGAATATTTCTATGTATTCAAAATCATGTTACAATACAATTTATTTTTTCTTCCATTTATTCTGTACTTTGTTCTACAAGTTTTAAAAATACGTTTTACTTTCACTTATTTACTCATTATTAAAGAACTTTAATATAAAATTATCTAATTAAGTCAAGCGTGGCTCAACTTGACGTCCTTCTACTAGAATTCATTTGTAAGTAGCTACTAGTTTTTTTTTCAAATTTTGAAGTACACAATTTGAAAATATGTATTGCTGGTCTAAATGATCACAATTATAGTTCGTTACCTTTTATTATAAAGAGTTTGAAAAATATTTCGATTGATATCAGGTGAGACAATGTACACACTTGGGTGGTGAAACTTCGCCCCCCCCCTCCGGAGGGAACTAATGGCGTCACGAACACGAAATGTGTATCGCAGCTATCACTGTATGTATACTACTACCACTCTAGATATACTACTACTACTGTATATATACTACTACCACCGTATGTAATCATATCCACTACAATGATTAATCTGTTAAGTTTCATGATCATTGAATCATGATCATTGAGTTACATTGATAAGAAAATATAAAATTTTGTATAACAAAGCTGGATATAAAATTTTACGAAAATACATCAATGTTTGTTGCATCTATCATGTATACTAGAAATCGACCACACACAGACAAAATAGACAGATAAATGAACATCACTCTAAAAACAGTGAAAACGTGTTAAGGAGGTCCTAAAACATATATTGGCTACAAAATCGAACATTTTCAAGAATACAACACATTATCTATACCAAAGCTTCCCAAGCTGTGGATCGGGATCCTTTATAGGATCGTGAAACTGAATGCAGCACTCTGTAAAACGTTTCTGAACTAAATTATAATTTAGTTTTTAAATATCAGGTTGAATTACCTAACATTTTGAAGGAAACTGTTCTTAAAATATTTTATTATGGATATCAATATTGAAAACCCTACTTCAACGGTCCTGAAGGCCAAAATGTTAAGATCTGCAAGATTCTACGATTTTTTTTTCTTAAGATTCTAAGATGTACTATATCGATTTCAATTTTAGTATCGCACAATGTAAAGATGCAGTAGCATATATTAAATTTTATTCGAGATCAATATCAGCTTCGAGATTCCTTACTATCTGGAAGGTATTGGCTCTAAACTTTATTAAGCATATGGGGTCTAAGCATAAGCATTTTCAAACCTTGGGGATCAAAATGTAAAAATATCACTTTCCCTTTAAATTTATCGAATACTAGTTCAATGTTGAATCAATTTTGAAATAGTGGTGGATTTCAAAGGTTGAGAACCCAACGTATCTGAGATTTTAGGACCTATAAGTTATTTGACTCTACATGTAAATATCCCAGTACTAATTTTGAAATCCCTTACAGCCCGAATAATTCAAACCCCAATTAGTATGGATCTTGTGGATCAAAAATATCTTTCAACTATGGGCCTTTACTTCTTTGGATACACTGAACACAATTAAGCATTACATATATCTGGATATCTCTATATATATATCGGCCCCAAACATATTTTGGATACTGAGGATATATGTCTTTGGATATACATCCAATGCAATAGTCTTTTATGTATATCGAATCTTGTTTTTCATATAACTGTTTTTTTTTTTTTAAGTATTTGAATTTAAAACATTTTTTGTAGGGAAGGGGCACCCTTCAGATAACATAGGGTGCAGTTTTTATGACAAATGAGATGTGTGAAAAATTTTCTTATTATATTGGATAGAACAATGGACAATATTGCCATCCAATATTTCCTTAATATTTGTATTTCATTCAGAATATTTCCAATGAAACTCCTATATCTAGTAATTATTGGTAAGATATTGTAGATGAATATTCGCAAGTGATATTGACCAAATTTTCGTGTCATAATTAATATTTAATATTGGCCATATATTGGCAGCTGTTTGCAATGATACGACAATATTGTGATGTTACTAGAGAATTTGTACAAAAATGCAATCTGAACTAAGATCTGCACTAACTCACTTGGTACATGATCCAGATTCAAATGTTCATAAAAATCCGATGAATGTTTTAAACCAGTGAGGAGTTTGTAATGTCTGACCTGTTCTGTCGCAAATTTGTAGTTTACTGCTTACGGCTCAGATAAAGCCAGTAAAGTACCCTAGCTTGGTTGATGGCCACTTTAAAGTCTTAACGCTTCACGACGGTCAAATTGAAGTATGATCGCGGAATTCTGCCGGCTGTTGTAGGTTGACAAACTTGATCTCGATCGATGGATTTTTTTTAAACTAGGGAAGACTTTGTACCTGTTCGGCTTCAAATTTGTAGTTAACTGCTTATAGCTCAGATAAAGCTAGTCAAGTATCCTAAATTGGTTGGATGCCACTTTAAAGTCTTTATTCTCCATTTTAAGGTCTTGGTCAGATTGGAGTATGAACAGGGAGTTCTGCAGGCTATTGTATGTTGACAAACTCGGTATTGATCACATGATATTTAAAACCCTGTAAAATGAAAGGTAACATGCTATAATGGTGACCATTTAAAACATCGATACATATTTTTCAAATATATTTTTGTAAAATTTGCAACAAAAAAATAGGTTTTTCTTAGAGTGAATGCATGTGATATTTCTTTTAAAATTTGTATTATACGTTACGCTTCATTAACCTAGTTTAATTGTATAAGAAATATACTATTATTGAATCTGAAGCAAATGGGATATCCTCTCAATTGCAAAACAAATAAAAAGAAGAGGAGTGAAAACAGATACTTCTAAACCATTTATCTTCAAAATTGAACCTCTAATGGATGGGGTTCATGTTAACATCGTGGAAAAAACTCTTGTCAATGTCTATTGTGATTTATGAAAGGTCTTATCTTATGTGCCATAAGTGAGGCTTATCGAGATAAAGTACCCAATAGAATACTTATAACGAATTGTTATTTCACGAATGAATGAAATTAGGATGACTATGTGAAATAAGAAGCATTCGAAAGCAAAGAAATTTCCAGAAACCAGAAAATCCTTTTTACTTTTTTGAACTACTGTATGAAAAAAGTGCTGTTTTAATGCAAATTTTTGAATTCGAGATTTTGGATAAAACAGTGCGTTTGAATACATCTCGAATATGTTTCACACACTTTTGGATTTATGCAAAAATACAAAAATAAATGTTTTTCCTACTCAAATTCCATTTTTATCTAAACGTTGTGTGTTTTTAAGACTGATAAAAGTAGTAAAAAAATCATCTTTATATAATATCTTTTATCTTTTCAATATTTACTTCTTTTGTGTGAAAAATAAAAAAAAATTGAAATTAACATATTTCAACTTTATTTTATTCCGAAAAAAATTATCAAAAATTATCAATTTAAACTAATGTCAATGCTCCTTTTCGCTAGAATTGGATATGACTGTCAAATTTCAAAATCTTATTTATATTTACAATTTCAAAAATCTTAACATTTTTACTTTCCCCATAATACATGGTACTGTATAGGGCACGCATTGGAATAGTGCCGAAAATCGCAACTGGAGTTTTCGACGAATCTGCACGTTTTGAATACTCTAGGACACCCAAACACTATATGTAGCGTGACATCTGTATTCTGTAAGTGTGGCTGTCTGTGTGTCCGCCGTTGCAGTGTATGTATCCATTTTAACTGAAAAACTAATGGATGTAATTTCATAAAATTTGGTAGGTAAGTCACATACGGTTACACTGAAGCTGATTAGAATTTGGTACGATTCCGACAAAAAGTTTCTGTCTTTTTGCAAAAATCGTCACAATCTAAGGAAAAAGACTGCATATGCTCATATGTATATGCATGCTTGTTTATATGCAATTTTTGACTAGGTAAAAAATGTACAACCCCCAAAACTTGAAGGCCAATAGTTCTCGAGATGTTTTTGTTCAGTTTTTCGCATTTTTGACACATTGCCTTTGAAAATACATCCAGTATTCGAATGAAAACGGAACTTGATTTAAAACTGCAAATTTTGAATAATTTAAAATAATTATCCGAGTTAGTTTGTGCAATTGAACTCAATTTAATCAATTTTGAATGAAAGAAAAAGAAAATGAATTTGAGTCCGTAAGGAAAGGCATGTGCTGCTCAAATCATATTTTTTACCTTTCCATATAGAACAACCATTTTATTTTCTATAGGTGTATAGTCCACAATATTCTGAATGCTGTCGTGTATGCAGAAAGTCAAGCTAGGGTCAACTCCCAATTAATCGCACAAAGCATCTAGTGTTACAAACGCAACATTCGAATCTATTAAATGAATGTATGCATTGATTTTTTTATCACCTCTACCAGGGAAACTCGAGTCTAGGACTGTAAATTCACCCTTTTACTCTCCATTGAATTAAAAATTGCATTAAATGTACGTATGCGATTTTCTGTTCTGGTAAAGAGCTCAAAGTTTCGGAAAAAAATTTAAAATATACAGAAAATATTGCATCCTTTAAAAAATAATATTTAATTCAATAAAATCCGAATTTGAAACGTCGTATATTTTCCAGACTGATATCGATAAAAATGGCATTTATTACATTAATGTATTTTATTATGTTAAGATTATCTGCTTTTGCATAAAAAGTGAAAAATTTTGTAAACTTTATTGTCTAAACTAAAGCTTTAACACACTACTTTAACACACTAGCATATCTTAAACACACTACTTAACACACTAGCTTAGCTATAACATACTACTTTAACACACCAGCTTAACTTTAATACACTACTTAATTCCATATATTTTAAATAAAATGTTTCTGTTGCTTCGCATAATCCCATTAAAATGAGTTCTTAACAAAACAAAAATATAGATTCCATTACAAATAAAAGTAGGGCAATGTAAAAAAAAATCTACTTCGAAATCATCAATTTCTTAAAATGAGTGCTTCGGCAGATCATTTTTATGGTAAGAGCATTGATGGAATCCTTGAGAGGGTATCATGTGGGATTTACGAAACTCCATATTTGTTGTACGATTTGTCCAAATAAAATACCCAATAAAGTACTTATAACGAAATGTCCTCGCATTCATCAGAAAATTTTGAATAAATGAAATCTGAAGTGTTTGTAATGAAGAAATATTCTTGGATACAGAAATGACTCACGTTTTCATTTAGTTTTGAAAAGTTAGGTTTAATCTTTCAAAGGGCTATATTATATAAATCGACAAACACTTTTAAAAGTTTGTATTCCATTGTAAAATAACAATTATATTCAACTTTTAAGGAGTTTCTTTCCAAAAATATATTGCATAATAATTTACAGACATTTAGTTATTACAAAAACTGCGTTTTAAGTTAAACACTAAAATATATATTTGAAAACATGTGGTTTATTAACATATTTTGTATAAGCAGTTGAAATGTACTGATGGATAAAACTATTGTTTATACATACGATCTATGTTATTACCCCAAACAATCACTTCAAGTTTATCCTTGCTATGGGAAAAAGATAAAAGTCTATTAGTAGCCGTGGCCTTTTTAATTAAATTATTATTAATTAATATATTTGTTGTTCCTTACCGAGAGACTACATATAGTGTAAAATTAAAATAACTTCATTAAAAACAATATAAAATAGGAAATTAATAATATCGATCGGTTTCAAAAGCAAAAATACCTTTTTCAACCGAACAAACTGGAAGGGCAACCTTCAGTCGTCAGAGGAAGATCGGAGACTGATGTAAGAACACTAAACGCGGTGGTAGAAGCATTGGCAGGACATTATCAACGACAAGAGAAGATAAAAGGGGTTAAAAATCCTTCAGAATATAGCACAAAATGCGAGATATAATGAATGAGCGGTAAATTACCAAAGAGCAAAGCAAACGTCCAACAAAGAATGCAAATCATTTGTTCATAAAATCTCAATTATATAAAAGAACTGCAAAAAATGAAATTTTCCAAAATAAGATGAAAGCAAACGAAATCGAAAAATTAAACCAGGGATTTCCAAGCAAAAGAGAAGAAATGATAATTATCATAAATAAGGAATTTTGACTAAGAAACAATCAATAAACTCAGGGGGTGTTCGTTCCGGAGCATGATTGACTTCATATTTTTAACTTGGTTCTGAGCATGTGATGACACGGGAATTAAGAAAGCTCACATTTTGTTCTCGGGCTCTCAACAGAGACCGAATTTGTTAATTTCGACTGCCATCTTACTCCAACGACGTCACTATATTTCTTTGGACGTCATGGGCTGGATCCTGTGTGCGGAGCACAATTTAAAATCTTGGCGTAAGTTTTTCACGTCTGGATATTGCCACTTCAAATTTTTCAAAAAACTTTTAACTGTCATATTACAAAACTTTTTGTGTTTTGGCAACTCCCCTCAAAGTTTACCTTGGTCCGTGACGTCAAGAATAACGAAACTTAATTCCCATTACGTCAAGCAGACATTTTTTTTATTGGTTGCTGGACTGAGTGACCAAACTTTTATGAAAGAACCTTCCAATAATCTTTTCTGGATATCCAAATTAAAAATGCAATTAAGAGTGAAAACGATCTTATTTTCGGAAAAATATAAAAAAAAAACTTGATTACAGTCCCAATAATAGTAATCAATTGCAGATTTAAAACTTCTTGTTTGCAAACTTGGCTCATGTGTTCCTTAATATAAATTTAAGAGCTGTTTTAGTTTGACCAACATAACCAAGACCGCGTTCGCAAGGAATATGATAACAACTCTAATGATTCAAAATAGAGTTCAAAAGACGGAAAATTATTTTTTATGGGGTTTAAGACACACCTAAAATTAAAACGGAAAGAAATATTGATTAATTTATAACTGATAAATCAAAAGGTAAAAAGACAGAATTACGAAAGTAAATATATTGATATTTTAGGAAAGGAACCCAATCCGATTTGTTAAATTTATGCAATGCATGTTAATAATTATAACTTCTAGAAACGGCCAAATATTTCAGATAATAAATCTCACCATTAAGTGTCTGCGAATCAGAACACACGTTAATGTCACGGTAAATATAATTGTAAAAATACGAATACTTTTTTCTGAACATGATTACTAGAACAAGCATGAGGAGTCATGGAAACAGAGAAAGTTTTACAGAAAACTGAGTGTTAATTCAGCCCCAAAAACAATGTATGTACAACTTATACTATTATTTCGCTATGGATAAATTATTTGGCTATAAAAAAAGTGAAGTTATTGTATCAGAAAGTGAAAGTGTCATGTGCTGCCCCTATCAATTTTTTTAAATTTCATTCGATTTTTTGAAAAAGAAAATTATTAATAGACTTCATATTTAAAAATAACAACTTTTGTTCTGAAAATTTTAATCAATTACTAAATGTTTAAAAATGATTTCATTGTTAAAAATGTGATTTCAAAACATTCAGTTTTAAAATGACATATTTCTAATTTTTGTTTTTGTACGTTCTGGGTGCATTCTGCAATTGAAATAATCATGTTCATGACATATTTTAAATATTACACACTTTGAATTTCGTAGTTAGTAAATAAATGATCATAACTTAGGAAAGTCTGAAGAGGAATGGAGCATATAATGTTTAAAACAAATTTTGAAAATGTAAAGGATAAGAAAACAATTCAGAAAACAAAAAGTAGTAATTTATTCAACCCTTTTTAAGCTTACATGAAGTGTAAAAAAAATTCAAAAATTTGAAAAGATATATTTTGAAAACAAAAAATCTAAAAAAAATCGAACGTTGTTCCATTTCGTCCCATATTTGGGGGAGAATGGGGCACCCACTTTATTATTCACTTAACGTTTGAAAAAGTTTACAAATAAGTACGGATTCATCATCATAGCTTGTTATCTTGGTACATGAGTTATGATGGGTCCACTTTTTACACTCAATACACGAAATTCAATCTTTGTTTTAAGTTCCAGTTCATTACAACATAAACATATTAATTTAATGTTTCATCTTCTTCCTGTACATTTTCTTTCGATTTCTTGGTTTAGATCCTTTTTCTGCAATTTTTTTTTTCTAACAGATTCCCCCCTTTGTCATACTTTCTTTCTATTGTTTAGCTTTGTTAGTTTTTTCTACTGATTCATTTACCTTGGGCGTGAAAGGAAATGATGCAAAAATTTCAGTTTCGACTTCTTCCCTTGCTATTCTTTCCTGCCCCTGCTTCACTTTGGGAATGGAAACTTTCCTGGGAAATAGCTGGAAAACTTGACACACTAGATAGCACTGATATGAACACCAGGCATTCAAGAACAGTAAGTTCTAGGTTCTTCAGGTGGTTTTGACGAAAGATCAATGGAAACTTCAGTAGCGGAATATGCCGATGTTCACATTATTCATAATCGTGTTTTAATTAACTTATAGTCGTCATGGCTAGATAATTTCTGCCATTAACCCGTTATTTGGAAACATGCCATATGACTACAATTTAATTTTTTTTCTCAATTGCATCATACAAAATCTTATTTGACAAATTACTTCCGTCATGTCAAAAGACATGCTATATTCAGTTCGTCAAACGTAATGAGAAAAATAAATACGAAACGTGACTTACTTTGTCTAAAAATGTTTATTTTATTACAAAATAATAACCGCATGACAACGTTTTACGAAAAACTATGCCAAAAATGAGCAGTAATCAACAGGTCCTTATTGAACGACGTACAGTGTGCGGAAGGAAAATTCTAGCCAATTCCAGCACACCTTATACGAAACAGAAACGCTACCTCATTCTAACCAAGTACCCTATTGTTTCTCTTATATGTTATTGCCTTTCTTAATTTCTCCTTAAATTTCAATAAAAAATCATTGTTTGAGAATGCAGAAAATCCAAAAATACGAACCATCTTTATGTTCGAATAAAATCCAAAATTCCAAAAGTTTCTGACTATTACTATGTAACATTGTAACGTTTTTCTTGCTGAAAATGCTTCCCGTGATGGTGAATGGATCGACAAATAAGCATATCTGTGTTTTTCAGCGTCACGTACTTGTTAGACTGAGGTATTATTTCTTCAGAGATGTCATGTACTAAACATGCTATCAGCTGCTTATCTTGTATAATAAAAGAGTATATTTGTCTGTATCGAAAAATCGAATTATCGAACAGCGACGATATTTATTTGCTACAGATTTGCTTCAGGACATTGTACGATGTATATCTGCGAGATTTATTTCAAAATTTTGAATTATTTTTAAAATCATGGACTTTTAAAGACAAAAATTAAACATTGCCTCCCTCGACTTCCAAGATGGCGCCTGGAAGAAAATCTACTTCGTGTGGATGTGTTTCAAAAATTGTAAATTTGTGTGATAAGCTGCTGAAAAGTAGATATTTATGGTATTTGAGTTGTGCTGATCACGTTGATACATATTTTATGTTTGTGAATATTCCATTTCCCGAGTTATTGAAGTTATTAATCTTATATTTGACACGCCTCCGGATACGCATTAAGACTTTGATGTTTTGTGCTGTTCATTGGACTTTAATATGTTGGAAATTTTCTACTGGAGTCTTTAGAATACTTGCAGTAAGTGATATTTTAGAATATAGTTACTCACTTGAATACATTACTGTTTTAAATCTTACGTGTTATAGATTTTGTTTTGGCCGCAATTTTATGGGGGCTACGCTATTTCAATTACTACGTAAAGCGGTCCTTTTGTATTTGTCAAGTTGTATTTGAAAAAACTTGTATATCATACACTATTTGATATAGATTTTACCAGGAAGGGGGCTATGCCGAAAATGACTGATTTAATGTTTTTACATGGATCTGCGGCAATGATGTCGAATGAATAGGAAAGACACGCATTTTGTTCTTTGTAGGTTGTTTACGTCTGGATATTGACATTTCAAAATTAACAAACAATTTTTAATTGTAATAATGGGAAAACTTGCTGTGTTTTGGCAACGACTCTCAAAGTCCTCATTGGTCCGTGGCGTCACGAATGACGAAATGCTAAGCTCACCAACGTCAAGCTGACACATTTTTTGATTGGTTACTTGGCTGATCACCCGACCTTATATTGGAGATTCTTGGTTTTTCTAGTTATGAATTCATATATATGAGAATATAGTTCATTGAACTTGGAATTTGTTTACATTTAGAGTAATGGCGACTACGTAGATTCTTGAAGTCATTATAAACACATTTAAAAATGACAAATTATAACTGGATAGTTTAAGTTTTGAGGCGTCTAAGTTTGAATTAATGTTCCTACAGACATACTTTGATTCTAAAATGAACTCTAAACATGGAAAGAAGGTGCTGAATAAACTAATGATTAAATACTTCTTATTCATTGTAAATAGTATTAGGAATGAAACTAATGGTTCTTTGCATTTTCTTGATGTACTGGTCACCCGTTCTGCTACTGAATTTCAAACCTCGGTTTTCCGTAAATCTTCTTTTACTAATTCTTGTATTCCTGCTAATTCTTACCATCCTCTTTCCTCTAAAAAAGCTTCTTTTTATGCTTATTTTAATCGCGCTTTTAATGTTTGTTCATCTATCTCTGCTTTAAGTGATGAAATTGAATTTATTTTTGGCCTTGGCCGTGAGGCTGCCTACTCCTCTGAGTTTATTTATAAGGTTTTCTTCCAAGTTCGCCGTAAATATACCCTTTTTGATACTAAACTTATTGCCTTAAAAGATCGTTTGACTTATAGGTCTAATTTTCCATACAATCCTCGGATTTTCCGCCCCTTTATCCATTTTTGTTCTGAGTTTGATTTCAGACCTGCACATTCTAATATTTATTCTTTATTTAACCGTATTCGGTCTGATAAACTGGGTGATAAGGATGACTTTAAAAGCTTTGCTGGGGTGTATGTTGTTCCCCTGTTGTCCACCGATGGTAATTTTAAATTTTATATTGGAAGTACTAAACGCACCGTTGGCATCCGTTTAGCAGAACATGCTCGGGATGTCAGGGGTAGTAAACTTTCTACGGCTCTTGCTCAATTTGTTGTTAAAGATAATTTTCAGCCTCTTTTTGAAAAGACTTTAATTTTGATACGTTGTAATAACCCTCGTGATATTATCCTTTTTGAATCCCTTTTTATTTATATTTACCGGGAGTCCGTTTGTAATTTTGACCCAGTTATGAATTTGAGTTACGCTTGGCGACTCATTCTCGACTCCATGCAATTCAAGTGTCTGCAAAGTTATCTTTGAAGTTATCTTTGGGATTATGCTTGATTGCTCCCCCCCCCTTTTTCGATTTCTGTAATTAAATTGTAATTTAATATGCTGTTCTTTGAGTTGTTGTTGAAATTTTTGAAACTCTAAAAAAATAGTTTACGGTTCATCCTTGTCTAAACGCAGATTCTTTTGTATGATAAATTTATACAAATTTTGTCGCTATCTGGTCTATATATGAACGATTGAAATTTTATTTCCGTGTAGCCACTGTTGAAGAGCGTACTTATGCCCGAAATCGCTATGGCCTTTTTTAAACTTTTGTACGTCTTATAGGAAGCGACCTTCTGTTGTGAATGTGTGCTTAATTTTGCTATAGTATTAGAAATTTAACTTTACTTCTTAAGGCTTAAAGGAGGATTTGACTTAGACAATTTTGGGCTTTTCCCGGGAAAACGGAACATGATAATTTGGGCACTAGAAATTTTTAACTTTTACTCATCGAAGAATTATATAATCTTCTCTCGCTGGCAATATTATGTGTGGTCGCGATGGTCCACTGAAAATCCATAGCTGAGTTTTATCCCTATTGTTGAAAATAATATTTGGAAAGATCTGAAATGAAAGAAATACTTTTGCGTATGGACTAATTGACTTTTTACCGATGTCTTACATACGTTTTAAGAGTTTATTTTTGTATAGCAACACTGATAAAACTGTTAATGGAACTATGCTTTGACGTTCGGTTTGCTACTGCGTTTTTGAGCATTGTATCATCCGTTTTATGTATTAAAAGAGGTTGATTATTTTGGAATGACATTTCCTGAGTGATAATTTTTTGCTTCATGTATTCTATTATCGACAACCGCTAAAGCATCTGGTAGATGCACAAGAGCCCCAAATTTATTTCAATAATTGTGTTACGGTTTCTAACACCAATCAACATTACATTGCATCTAACCTACATGGTTAATTCGTTTGAAAGCGTTTGTAGATATCTTAATGTCCTAGTCTCCAATTAAACCGCACCTCTTCGATCTGGCTAGGCAATTCTCTAATCTAAGTTAAACTACTGGGACAAGGCCCCAATTTGTTTTCACCAAAGTAGAACCTATAAACTTTACAATTTTTTCATGGCTGTTTTATCTAACTACAGAAATCACTTGTCAGAATAGAATACCAAAACTCAAATATATATATAAATTGACGTTAAAAATAATGTAAAATGTATGAAAAGAAATCAAAATTCAGTTTTATAAGATTATACCAGTACAAAAATTTAAATTATCTGATATGGACAACGTATAGCTTTACCTACATACACAAATGCATTTTCTCTTTTTTTTTAAATAATTCATTAAATTCAGTTTAAATTGTAAAAAAAATTGAAATTATGCAGAATGTGCAGTTAATTCACTTTTCGATTCCAGTTGGAGCTTAGACATATTTTCAAAAGCATCTTCAAAAATGGGAAAAAATGTGATATCTCGAAAATGATTGGTACTAAGATAGCTAGGTTTGATTTTATTCTTTACAAATTCAAAAATTATGTGTAAAACAAACATTTATTTGATTCATTTGATCACGTGTAGTCTTTTATTGAAGATTCGTACGAATCTGAATTTAAAAAAAAAGTTGGCGTGTTTTTTCAGACTCGCATCTAAATTTAATCCGCATTCAAGGTAATCCACACTTGCCGAATTTTGTAAAAGTTGGAAAATCAGATTTTGAGTATGAGTGTATACATACATTGCTCAGATACACTCACGCAGATACAGATTCAAAAGGCATTCTCAAGTCCCATTAAAACTAGATTTTCGTATTCTAGCTTGCTCGAACTGTGTAGGTCTGTCAAAAACTTGAGTGACGAATTTTAATACGATTCCAATGCTTTCCCAATACATTACCATGCATTGTAGGGAAAGGAAAGGAAAAAAAGACTGGTCAGATGTATTTAACAGAACAGACATAATTACAGAGGTAATCTAGAAACTTAATCAGTTAAATTAAATTATAATACCAAGAGTGGAAATGGTTGCATAATCAATGCTTTTTTCCTTTCCTTATATACATAATGTATAAGGAAAGTATTGTGACGGGGTCGAAAATTCGAATTCGAGTTTTCGACGGGAGAGCAGGTTTCAAGCATCCCTGATCAACAATCAAACAATTTTTAAATTAATGTATGTGTATGTGTGTCAGTGAGTCTGTGGAGACTATAACTGACGAACAAATGGACCAATTCGAACGAAATTTGGTACAAAAATCTCAATCCGTGAATATGGGAAGCTTATTGTTTTTAAACGTAATCGAATGTTCAGAACCCCTATTAATTGTCGAGTGAAATTTTGAAAAAATCATCAAAAAATCAAAACCTTTAATAAAGTTATGCAAATAGGCATTTCTTATGTAATTTTCCCTCAGAAAATGATTGACATAAACTTTAGAACGCTAGCATGAACCGTTCTCGAGATATTTCACATTTTTAAAATAAATTTATCAGAAAATACCATAAATTAAAAAAAAATATATTAACTGTTGAGAAACATGTTCACTTTTCATATGTAATATCATGCGATATATTTGGTGACATCATTATCGTGGATCTAGCTCGTTAATGAAAGCCAATAGTTATTTATCTGCTATAAGAATAACTTATTCCTCCGTCCATAACGCTTGGCGAAATTTTGGCGCGGAATTTGGCGGAATGTCGCCAACTTAAAGACTTTTTTAAGTGTTGCCAAATTAACGGAAATCTCGCCAAATGGATAAAAATGACACTAAATCAGTGAAAATGACGACTAATTGAAGAAAATTCAATTTCTTGGAAAGAATATAAATAGCTACTATAAGAAAAACATATTTTTGTATTGTAAAAATAGTAAATTCATTGCATTATATAAGGAAAGTCATGTGTTGCCCACATCAGATTTTTTAATATTACCTAAAGATATAACAGATGAGTAATATTTCTCATATCATGTAATAAAAAAATAACACCCTTAAATCTCAACCTCGCTGTATCGACATTCGAGGATGCATAAAAACTAAGGTATTCTGGGTAACTTTAAGATTAACATTGATCCATTCTGATATTCATGGCTTCAAGAAGTTCAAAGAATTCTGTCCACGGACATATATTGTAGAAAATTTGAAAAGGAAACGCATGATAAAAGTGGTGGATGGAAGACATAGCAAAACTTTACCAAAGAAATATTTCATACTGACTCTGTGTGTGTCAGATAAAGAACTAAATTCTAGGTATAATAGAATCCCTAAGGTTTTAAGAAGTTCAGCATACAAAAAAGAAATGAAAAATTAAAAGAAATATATTTTGAGCTTATATTTTTAAAAAATATTTACATAACCAAAGAAATGTTACTTTTCATAAGGAATATACTTTAATGATTATATTTTATAAATTATATATTTATGAAATATTACATTATTTACGATATTTTTTGTATGTTAAAACATGATATTGACTGTGCGCAATGTTCACAATGCTGAAATGCACGTACACTTGGCCTTTTTCTGGATGACATCATGTTAATCTATTTTAAAGTACCTAATTACCTTATAGTTCGCGTAAATATAAAATGGCAATATTGCTATCATCTGCTAAACAATATATTCCTTTATATTGAAATATGTTAAATATTATTTAACTGATTTAGCTTCATTTTCGTAACTTTATCGTAATTTTTGCCAATTCATTTTCGTCAATTTTGTCTCATTTTAGAACAAAAACGCCAAGTTGGCGACATTTCCCCAAATCAGTCACAAATATCTCCAAATTTTTCTTCAAAAGTTAGATATTTAATGATGATTACTACTGTTCATGTTATGTATCTTTTTAAATACATTTTTTTGGAAACGTGTGTCATCTAAATATTGTATTATTCCTTTCAGAATTAAAAATTATGTACAAAATGACTTTTTATTTAACATTATTGTATAATCTGAGATTTTTACGATTTTTTCGACAATTTATTCGAAACATTGGTGATTTTTAGAACGTTCGATGGCATATAGATCATTATAGTATTCAAGGATCATGATAATATTTCCAAATTACATTCGAAATTGTATATATTTTCAAAATCGTAAGAAAATTTATTCAGCAAGTGATATATTTGTCAAATTTTGTTGAATTTGTGAAAGACACACATACGTTACGCTAAAATATATTTTTGGGTTCTAGAATGTTCAAAATGTGTAGATCCGTTGAAAATTTAAGTTGAGAAATTTTCAACACAATTCCACAAATTCCCTATATAAATTACCATGCATTGTAGAGAAAAAATATATCAATTTTTGTATTATTTAAATAGGATATATTGAATTAAATTTGAAGTTTAACCAATTTGATTTAATTCCATTTCTAAACAGTAATTGATTCAATTTTCTTCAAATAAATCTTCGTAAAATTATCGCCTGCACATGTCGGGAATCGTTTATTACTTTCCTTATATACATAGTATAATGTATATGGAAAGTATTGTGACAGGATCGAAAATTCGAATTCGAGCTATCGACGAGAAAGCCCGTTTCAAGCATTACTCAACACGAATTAAACGTTTATGACGTTATGTGTGAGTGTGTGCGTATCCGTGGGCCGGTGTAGACTATATTTCATGAACGGCTGGAGCGATTGTAAATTGCTACAAAAATTCCGATCAATGAGTATTGAAAGCCAAAACCTATTAATTTTAAATGCAATCGAGTGTTCGGAGCATCCCAAAATTTTCGTACAAAAAATTTGAAAAATTCATTGAAACATTTAAACTAATGAAAACGTTGTTGCGTAAAAAATTATTCTTGTGTAATTTTTTTTTTAAGAAACGATTCATATAAACTTTAGAACACTAGCAGGAAGCATTCTCAAGATACCGCACATTTTAAAAATATTTTTTTCAAATAATCGCATGAAATAAAAATAGTATTTACTATTGAGAAATGTATTCAATTTCCATATGTAATGCTATGCGATAAACGTGTTAACATCAAACAGGGTTGATCTAGTTCGTTCCAATCAAGAGATAAGTTAATTTGAAAAATTGCTTTGTATCAGTACGCCTTACAATTCGTAAATATAAATTTATCTACTATAAGAATAATCTATTTATCCATCCGTAACGCTTGGCGGAATATTGCCAATTTAGCGACGTTTTTTTTTTTAAATTGCCATATTGCCGAAAATGACGACCAATTGATGAAAATCCAATATCTCACAAAGAATATAAGAATCAACTATAAGAATAAGCAAATAATAATAAGAATAATCCACAAACCTTAGCGAAATATCGCCAACTTAGCGAGTATTTTCTAATGTTGCGAAATTGACGAATATGTTGCCAAATTGATAAAATTGTCTCCGATTTGATAAAAATGCCTCTAAATAAATGAAAACGATGAATAATTGATAAAAATTCAATACTTTGGAATTAATATTAGAATCTCATAACCTATTTATCCGCCCGTCAGTCTATAAATCTTAGTGAAAAATTTTACCACACAATTAGCGGGATGTCGTCAACTTAGCGACATCCCACCAAATACGCAATATTTAAATGTTGTCGAATTTACGAAAATGTCGTAAATGTGATAAACATGTCGACAAGTGGTTAGTGATTTCTTTAATGGGAAGTAATGCATATGAAATTTTGAATTCCATCATAGAAAGGACACACTATCCGAATATGCTCTTATGTCCTCAAATTGTAGGACATTTTGTCAAAATGGCGAAAATGAGACAAAGTTATAACGAAATTAACAGCCAAATTGATTAATTGATTATTAAAATATATTAATATATGGATTGCATTGCTTAATGAGGATGCTATCAATATTGATAATTGTAAATTTAGAGCTGGAAGAAATATAAGCCAATTGGTTACTTCGAATTCGCTTTACATGCTGTTATCCGGAAAATCGTCTAATATACAATTCGACGTTAAAAGCGGTGTGTCGTGGATCTTATATATCATTTTTTCACGGTGAAAGAAGTAAACTCCTTGCATTATATAAGGAAAGACATGTGCTGCCAACATCAGCTTTTTTTTTTATTTGTAAATATACTTACAAATGTGTCCGAAAGTAGATTATCGCATTACTAAAGTATCTGGATACATAATTTGCGAAATACTTACGCCATAAACCAATCCAGGGATGGACTCAAATCCCGACATTTTTATTTTCAGACCAACGTGGAAGAGAAGTAAAAATGCCTTCAGATAAGTTCGAAGGTAAGCTGAATGCAATCAAGCAACAAGAATGACTTAAAGAGTGAGACCATATGCGTCAAATAGATATATAGAAGTCTCTGCGGATATGAAGAAATTAAGAACCTATTATTTTACCATCTGTGTGTAAAAGAAAATATGCCTTTAGTAAACTGCATGTACAGAAGTTTACCACTTTGTTATTTCTAGATTTAGTATTTGATCAGTGTACAATGGAATACCACAAACTGCACAAGTGTCGGTGTCTTTGGGCTGCAAATCAAATACTAAAACGTATCCTACTTGAAAACTTATATGATTAGCTTGCAGCTAAGAAAATTAGTTCGTGGTTGGAACTAGATGGCGCTGTCATTCCACTGACCTTTCGACAACTGGATAGCGCCGTCTATTGCGCATATTCTGAACTATTTATCTGAGTAAGAAATCAATCATTTATTTAGGATAAATGTATATCTCCAAGTTGGATAAGTTTAGCATTTTAACTGTAGATAAGAAATATCATTATTTCAAAAGAAAATAGGTTCAGATTATATGTTGGATTCAACATTTTCAAATGTATTTACGAATAATATAATGCTTTATGTGGTTAAGAGCCTAAAGTTTCCACCTTTAAAAACACGAGTTTTATTCCTCCTTCAACATTTTTTTGCTATCTTTCACATAGCTGGCTTATATGAAATCACATTAATTAGATCTTATGAGAGTTTCTTGGAATGAGAGAAAGTGATCGAAGCATTTATTTCCAAAAGTGTGGTCAACACTTTTATTCAATATGAGATTTTGTTTAATCTTTCAGAGTATTCTGGTAATATTTTTTGGAAAAACATACCAAAAATGAAATATATGGCAATAGTAATAATTGTGGCAGTTTTGTAATTGTTTTACGAAAAATCAAAATGCATTATTTTATACAATATAGAAAAAATACATGATTATTTAAAAAACATGCTCTATATTATGTACATTAAAAAGAAAAGTGATCTTATTCTAAAAATGTTTTGATGCTTTGTACACGCTTAAGTAAAACATACATTGTGAAATAACTACGTTCCTTTCGGCCTTTATTTCATCTATGTCACTCTCAGAAGCTGCAGAATTTTAATATTTTGTTTCTTCACCTTTAACATTGTAGCAAACTTCTTTTCACCAAAGATATGTTGTCATACAAGTCATATATTCCATGTCGATAGAAATCCCTGATTCCAGAAAAGCCATTCTTAAACTTTATTGGAAAATAATGTGACAAGATGGGAATTCGAATTCGGTTTAACAGGGACATTTTAAAGTAATGCATCTAATAAGCCACATATTTTATTTTAAAATGAGCATAAAGCAGCTGTAAAGCACCTAAATAGTACTCCTTAACATTTTGTCAGAATCATTTTAGATTTTATTTTCCCGATATACATAGTATTGTGTATAGGAAAAGCTTTGTGACAGGGTGAAACATTTGAATTCGAATTTTTGACGGTAGAATGTTTCAAGCATCCCTGAACTCGAATCGAACGTTTTTGAAGTGATGTCTGTCTGTGTGTGTATGTATGTGTGGAAAAGATATCTCACAAACGAATTGATAGTTTAAAAAAAATGATACAAATATTGCAATCGGTAAGTACTGGAACGGTATTGATTTTTGGCGCAATCGAATGCATGGAAGACCTTCAAATTTTCGAATGAAATTTTAAAAAATCATTATAAAATCAAAATCTTCAAAAATGTTACATAATGAATTATTTATTCTTAAAAATGTATTAACAATTACGAAATATGTTCTATTTTCTTATATAATATTATGCAATAAACTTGTTGGCATCATTTTCGTGGATCTATTTCGTTCCATTCAAGAAATATTATACTTTGGATAATAGTTTTGTATCTTGACGCCTTAGAATTCCACAATTGTTATTTATCTACCCTTCAGAATAACTTATTTTTTCGTCCGTAACTCTTATCGAAATTTTGGACACTAATTTGGCGGATTATCACCAACTTGGCGAATTTTCTTTTAAAAATAGCTGAATTGAAGAAAATGTGGATAAATTGATAAAGATGACGCTAAATCAATAAAAAATGACGACTAATTGAAGAAAATTCAAAAATAATATAAGAATCTACTATATAAATAACCTTTTTCTCCGCTCATAACGCTTGGCGAAGTTTTGTCAATAAACTTGGCGAAATATCGCCAACTTGGCGAGATTTTCAATGTTGCAAAATTGACGAATATGTCGCCAAATTCATAAAATTGTCGCCAATTCGATAAAATGACTTTAAATCAATGAAAATGATGACTAAGTGATCAAAATTCAATATCACGGAAAGAATATTAGAATTTAATATAAGAAAAACTTATTTATCCGACCGTTCGTAAAGCTTGGCAAAAAAATTTGCGACGAATTTAGTAGGTGTTGCCAATTTTGCGACTTTTTAAATGTTGCCAAATTGAGAAAAGTGTCACAAATGTAATAAAATGCCCCAAATGGACAATCATGACGTTAATGGGAGGTTACCTTTTGCAAATTTTGAATTCCAACATACAACGGGCATACCATCTAAAAATGATCTTTTCTCATTTGTCTGTAATGCTTGGTGATACATTAGTGAACTTGGCTTTATTTTACGAGATATTTCCAACCTGGTAATATTTCGCCCCAGATTGCCTAAAATTTCGCCAACATTGCAAAAATGACTCCAAATTGATGAATGAATTATTGAAATATATTAATATATTGACTATATTAAATATGGATGCTATCAATATTGAGAATTGTCAGTTTAGAGCTGCGTGAAACATAAGTTGGATATAGTTGAAATAGTTTTACATGGTGTCATCTGGAAAAGCGCCAAAAGTACAATTCAACTTTGAAGACGCTTAAAACGCTTTTCAACGTTAAAAACGGTTGACCTTGGATCTTATACATCATGTTTTCACTGTGAAAGAAATAAATTCATTACATTATATAAGAAAAGTCATGTGCTACCAACATCAGATTGTTTTTACTTTCCTTATATACAAAATGTATAAGGAAAATTTTGTGACGGGATCGAGAATTCGAGTTTTTAACGGGAGAGCACGTTTCAAGCATCCCTGATCACGAATCGAAAATGTTTGAAATGATGTCTGTGTATGTGTGTGTATGTATCAGTGAGACTGTGGAGACGATATCTTACGAACGAATGGAGCGATTCGAATGAAATTTGGTACAAAAATCACAATCCGTGAATACTGGAAGCCTGTTGCTTTAAAACGCAATCGAATGTTCAGAATCCCCCTAAATTCTCAAGTGAAATTTTGAAAAAATCATCAAAAAATCAAAACCTTTAATAAAGTTACGTAAATAGATATTTCTTATGTAATTTTTCCTTAGAATACGAATGACATGAACTTTAGAACGCGATCATGAACTGTTCTCGAGATATTGCACATTTTTCAAATAAATTTATCAAAAAATCCCATAAATTAAAAAAAATATTAACTGTTAAAAAACATGTTCACTTTTTATATGTAATATCATGCGATAAATTGGGTGACATCATTCTTGTGGATCTAACTCGTGCCATTCACGAGAAAAGATACTTTGAGTAATATTGAACGCCAATAGTCATTTATCCGCTGTAAGAATAACGTATCTCTCCGTCCGTAACGCTCAACGAGATTTTGGCGACGAATTTAGAGGAGTGTCGTCAACTTGGCGATATTTTTAAATGTTGCCAAATTTACGAAAATCTCGCCAAATGGATAAAAATGACGCTAAATCAATGAAAATGACGACTAATTGAAGAAAATTCAATATCTTGGAAAGAATATAAGTATCTACTATAAGAATAACATTTTTTTAAACTGCAAAATAAGAAATTCATAGCAGTATATAAGGAAGGTCATGGGCTGCCCACATCAGATTTTTATTATTAACTCGATAATCCATGAGATTAACACACGCAAAACATAAAAGTGGATACTTGCAATGAAATCGAAAAACATATCAAAATTTAAAAAAAAAATGGCAAAACCCCGTGGATTCGTATAGAAACATACAAATAAACATACATACAATCAGATATTTAATTTCAGTACGTTCAATTTTAGATATTAATCTTTATAAAATAGGTGCTTCAGTTGATGCACATTTTTCTATACTTTATCGGAAAGTTATCGGTACGTACATGGTAGAGTGAAATTGATAACCTGTTTATCGCTATAATCATTTGTCTTTGCGGATGAAGAAATTCTCACCCCTCACATCTCCTAAAATGCTTCTCTAGTGAAAAATGGATGGTAAAGATTACGAATTCTTTATAGATAGTGGTGAAGGGTTTCATCATGATGAAGATGATTGAAGGGAACTGCGTAGTATTTCTAAATGATTAAAGCAATAATTCCTGAAACTGTCACAATATTTCTAAAATTTAGAACTTTGACGGCAAATTAATCACAAAGTAGGAGATAAATGAAGAGTAACAAATTTAGTACCGCACAAAATGAGACTATTTTTCCGAACGGATTTATGAAAAATTATTATTAAATGTGAAATGCATATTATGTGATTAATAAGCAGTGTGTTCGTTGTCATGTGTTAATTGAAAATTTCTTCCTGCATATATTATGCACCTTACTCATTACTTTCCTTATATACATAATGTATAAGGAAAGAATTGTGACGGGGTCAAAAATTTGAATTCGAGTTTTCTACGGGAGAGCACGTTTCAAGTATCCCTGATCAGGAATCAAACATTTTTGAGGTGAGGTCTGTGTGTGTGTGTGTGTGTGAAAGTATGTGTGTGTGTGTGTGTGTGAAAGTATGTGTGTGTATGAAAGTAAGTGTGTGTGTGTCACTGAGTCTGTGGAGACGATATCTCACAAACGAATGGAGCAATTCGAATGTATTATTTTTAAATGTAATCAAATGTGAACTTCCCTAAATTTCCAAGTGAAATTTTGAAAAAATCGTCAAAAAATCAAAACCTTTATTAAAGTTACGCAAATAGACATTTGTTATGTAATTTTTCCTTAGAAAATGAGTAACATAAACTTTAGAAAGCTAGCACGAACCGTTCTTGAAAAATTTTCCATTTTTCAAATAAATTTATCAAAATATCCCATAAATAAAAAAAATATTAACTGTTGAGAAACATGTTCACTTTTCATATGTAATATCATGTGATAAATTTGGTGACATCATTCTCGAGGATCTAGCTCGTTCCATTCATGAGAAAAGATACTTTGTGTAATACGTTTGTATTTGAACGTCAATAGTCATTTATTTGCTATAAGAATAACTTATTTCTCCGTCCATAACGCTTGGCGAGATTTTGGCAACGAATTTGGCGGAATGTCGCCAACTTGACGACTTTCTTAAATGTTGCAAAATTCACAAAAATCTCTCCAAATGAATAAAAGTGACCATAAATTAATGAAAATGAAGACAAATTGACGACAATTCAGTATCTTTGAAATAATATAAGTATCTACTATAAGAATTACCTATTTTGTTTGCTGTAAAAGTAGTAAATTTATTGCATTATATAAGGAAAGTCATGTGCTGCCCACATCAGTAATCTGAGTATCTACTATAAACAGATCCAAGATATCGACTGATGTGGATTCAGATTCAAATTCTCGAGACGTTAGGAGTATTCACGAAGGATTTTCACTTTCGAATTTTTCTTTACTTACGGTTAAATATTTTTCATTTTCCTTGAAGCAGCTATTTCTCTTGGTTGGTTAACTATAGAGCAATAATAACTAATATAGATTTAGAATAAAATTCTAAATGAAGGAGAGTAGTTCACTAAGACTTTATATCAACGGTTCCTTTTTTATGAAATTTTTTTAAAACATCCATCTCTCAGGACTGGCTATACATAGAGCTTATATTAAGACTGGTACGGATTTCAAATCAAATTCCTTGGGGGTTAGAGGGACACACTAGGAATTTTCGTTTTTTAATCTGAAATTATCATTTCCAAATAAAAATATTACGCTTCCCTAGGAATATATATTCCTCAAGATTCTTTTTAGATAGAGGTTATATGATAACTGATACAAATGCAGGATCGATTTTCGGGTGAGATTGGGAGTTCTCTAAGAACTTCTACTTCCAGTTATGTTTTTACTTAAATGGAATGTCTCATACTAACTCTATTATAGCTCAAGAAACTGCCGTGAATATCTATGTCCCAGGATTGGTTACAGACAGAGCTTAGATGGTGACTGATATGGATTTATCATCAAATTTCAAGGGAGATGGAGCGAATTACTAAGTATCCCCATTTTCAATTGTGTACCCAATGTTGATTCAACATTTTTATTTTCCTTGAAACAGATCTTTGTCCGAATCATCTATAGAGTTTTGATGACGATTGGTATGGATTTATTATCAAATTCCAAAGGATATGTTGGGAATTACTAAATATTCTCATTTTCAATTTTGTACCCGATTTCAATTCAAATGTTTTATTTTCCTTGAAACATAAATTTGTCTGAATCGCCTATAGATAGAGCGTGGATTATGTATATGGACTTAGCATCAAGTTTCATAGGGCATTGAGTTTATCACTAAGGATTTCAACTTCCGGTTCTTATCTAATTCTGGTTAAAAGTATCCATCGAAATACATTTTACATTTTCAGAATAAGCTATACATAGATGGGTTTAGATTATAGGTGATATGGATTAAGTATCAAATTATGGTGATAATAAGAGTCTCACAAAGGATTTCTACTTCCGGTTCTACAGAATTCCCGATTAAATAATATACTTTTTCCTTACAACATATGTTTTTCTGAAATGGCTAGTTCTAGAGATCTTACTTCCAGTTTTCATTACATTCATATGACTATAAGAAATAAGTGTGAAAAAACAGCATACAACGTCTTAATAGTTCGGTCGTAAATGGCGTTTACATAGCACTTGCCAACATAAAAAGCTTATTTCACGATTTTTTGTTACATATATATATTACTTGACTCTTAGATTTTTCAAACATGTATATGTCCATTTTTTTAAACATAGTTTTTGTTTCGCTGTTTTGATATCTTTTAATTCAAAGTACTTAATGCACTTATTTCATATTATGCATACATAATGACTTTAATGATTCAGAATTTTCTTCATTTATCACAGTATGTTATAGTACATGATTGTCGTTAATGTTTGTAAAACGTTAAAAGTCTTTGGAACTGACATGTTAATATACTTTGACTCTGCATGTCAAAAGCATTTCATACACATATTGCATTTTATGCCCGGAAACGTATTTCTTTCAAAATATTTAATATTCTAAACTTGTAATATTGTTGTGTCGCGTCTTGTACGTATACAAGACAAACATTTTAGAATTTTTTTTACCCATAGTTTTCTGCCTTCGGACTTATTTCTTCACTGTGATAAAAGAAAATATGCAATAATTCGTAGTTATAAAACAATATTTCGAGATGTTGAAGTATATTTACTAAAGTAAGTTAACTGGAGTATACGGACAACTCGAATTTCTTTTACAAGAATCCATTTTTAAATATATTGTGATTTTTTTTATTTTTATTTTATTTTTTTTGTAAATTTGCAAGTAGATATTTAAAAAACATGTATTTTTGGTCAAAATGATCACAATGACATCATGTTATTATTATTTTTAAAAGGTTTGAAAATTCTTTGAGATGGATACCAAGATTGACAATATGCCCCCTCAGGAGGTAACTTAACCTCCCAGAGGGGGGATAGCGACGTCACGAACACAAAATTTGTATCGCGGCATTTTTTACTACTACGATTGATACTGTTAAGTTGGCGCTGAGCTCGGTCATCTTGGACAGTGTCCGATTGGAGCTACGTTGTTTTTAGCGACGAATTCCGCTTCTATCTCAGTGCCGATGACGGCTGCATACGTGTGTGGAGGAGCACTGAAAAGTATTCCGAACCCCCACTTGTTGCGGAACATGGTCATCGCACGTGGTGTACGTAGTGTAGCAGTCTGGGGTTTCATATCGTGAGAGAGACGATCTCCTCCATTTGTGCTGAAAGACAATCTAACGGCTCACTTGTATGTCAACGATATTCTGCAGCCGATTGTTTAGCCTATGCTGTCAAGCTCCCCAGGTTCTATTTGCAGCAAGACAACGCTCGAAAACATAATGCATTACTATCTCAACAGCATATTCGAGGATTTAATACCCTCTGCCGAAAAATTTATATACGCCACAATGTTGATAACATATACATATTATAAAATATGTATATTGAT
The DNA here is from genome assembly GCA_951213105.1 of Amaurobius ferox. Taxonomy (NCBI): domain Eukaryota; kingdom Metazoa; phylum Arthropoda; class Arachnida; order Araneae; family Amaurobiidae; genus Amaurobius; species Amaurobius ferox. The sequence continues at coordinate 28,027,279 of OX578145.1, forward strand.
GGACAAATTCAGTCTTAACTTACATCCAAACTCAAATTGCAGAGCACTGAAACTCTTGAGGATGAAAGTGTATTCATTTATGAAGCTCATGTTCACTGAACTCGCCTAAATAAGGCACTCCAATATCTATAGTCGCGCTACCGTTGCACACTCAAACATTCTTGAACCGGTCTAAAATGTGTTCTTTTCCACATGAAATAATTCATACTCGCCAAACAGAAAACACGTGCTTCAAATTTGAGACCCTATACTCAATTTAATAATTGTTTTGCATAATATGTTTTTGTTCCGCCATTAGCAGTTATAGTTCATTAAGTACTGAAAAAAGTTTTAAAGTTCAAAACTGATCCACATATGCTGGTAATTAGCTGGTTAGATGTTTAAAACAGTATTCCGTCCTTTTAGTTCATATTTAACTTACTCAGGAAAATAGAAACTGACTTAAAACAATTTTACAATCGGTTTACATGCAAGAAACAGGAGTTTGAAAAGAGCTATGATGTTTTAATATACTACTTCAGAACAACATAGTAATATACATACATACATATATATATATATATATATATATATATATATATATATATATATATATATATATACTACAATATATGAACAGTATACAGTTTATAAACAGAAATAATATATAAACAGTATATATTTATATACTGTTTATATATAATTTCCTTTTCTCATTTCTTATTCATATGATTGCATATTGAAGCTCATATTGTAAGTGCTGCAATGCTTCTTATGATATTTAAAAGCAGTTTTTATCTGATCTAAAATATCTGAAAATGGTTAGGTTAAATTTGATGAAACTTTTGTGTAATATGTATATACATATATTTATATATATATATACTTTTTTAAGGAATATTCTATTAAATACATTATTTAATTGCAAATAATAAAATTTGTTAAATGTTTTACTTTTTCATTTCATTAGGGCTGAAGTACTAGAATTATAAAAATTATTTTGTTTACAAAAAGTTGTGGCAATGTGTAATTTGGTTTAATTATCTTGAGCTTGGTGAAAGTGCGATTTATGTTGTGTCTGTCGTAGGGCGAGCATCAGCGAAACGGGAGGGGAGTCCCTCTATTTGAATATGAAAGAATAACGTATTGAGGTTTTAACATGATCTACCTAGTAAAAGGGTAAATTATTTAGAAAGTTTTACTTGCTTGGCTATTTATCTGATAATTAGAATTTAATCACCAATATTTTTTTTGAAAATTGAGAAATATTAAAACGGGGGAATTTTGAAAAGTTACGACAAGAAATTTATTTGGCAGTAAAAAACGTTACCAGCACTTTTGCCAACTACTCATTAGGTTATCAGATAAAAAGTAACAAACAGAGTGCCTGTTAAATGTTTCTCCAGATCGCATGGAAATGTGAACGAAATTTAAATATAATAAAATGTAATGTTTCAATTAACAATTTAAAGAGATGATATCAACACTAAGTCATTACAATATATATATACAGTGCAACTTGGATAAAACGAACGTCTCAAATTCGAAATCGTCGTTAATTCGAAGATTTCTCTTGGCCCCTTGAACTTTGTATTAAATCAATGTTAAAAAATCGTGCATAATTCGAAGTTCAAATTCCTTAATTCGAAGTTTTCTATAAAAACTTTCGAACAGTAATAACTTTTTGGCCTTTCATCGCTAAGAAATCATCTCCGGAATACCCCCACCTGTTCGACACGTGACAGCTGAACCCCCCTTCCCGCTACCTGTTCGATCGGCTCGAGCGTTCAACCTACAGAGGGTGTTGGTTCAACCAGCTTCAGACGTCATTCGAGCTTCCTACTGTCAGTGTGTCCGTAGTGTTGTGAAAGTTTCTCTAGTGAGAATTCACGATGTCTTTGAGTAAACCACGTGTCCAATACAAGAATTTAACGTTTGCTGAAAAGGTCGCCGTCATTCGCGATGTGAAAAAGGGTGTGAAGAGTTTGTGGAGAACTGTCAGATTAAGACATTTTATCAGAAGTGTTAAATAAGAGGAGTGCAGCGGAGTACGATATCGAGGATGATATACAGGAGGAAGAAGAAGAGACGCCAACCCCTATATCGTCAGAGGCGCTTTTTCATCTAGGCGAATTTCGTCAGTACATTGAAGGACAAACAAACGTTAGTTAAGCTGTTTTTCTTTCACTAACCATGCTTGATGATTTTGCTAACCTTAAACGACTGAACTCTACAAACAATCAGGCATTGCACAATTTTTTCTAAAACTATAATTTTCTGTATTGAATGTAATACGTGCATGTATGTAGCTTACGTAAATCTTATTTTGTTTACATACATATAGTATTTAAGTCCTTCATACCATGATATTTCTCAATAAGTATTTACTTAATGACAGAATAACCTTTTCAATCATTCAATGGACCTGAAACTAAAGTTAAAAGATGTAACTTTTTTAAATCGAAGTTTTGGATAATTTGAATTTTTTTAGTGGTCCCTTCAACTTCGAATTATCCAAGTATATATATATATATATATTACACATATATATATATTCATATATATATATATATATATATATATATATATATATATTTTATATATATATATATATATATATATATATATATATATATATATATATATATGCGCAATATTTGTAACTAGTAACAAAAGTAAAAATGTATTTTATTAGTATCTGCAATTAAATAGAAATAAGGAATAAAGACGTTCAAAATATTTCATTCAGATGTATAAGTTAGTTATTGTTCATGAATTCTACTGCGTTACGCGTCGATTTTGCGATTCACAACAGTCGAACCTAAACTATATCTGCTAATTAGTGAGGAAAACTTGAGCAACGTATAAAAGAACAAATAACATAATGCAGCGGACTTTGCTGCATTATTGTGCCATTTGTGCTGTTATACCGTGCTCACATTTTCCTTATCCTCCGCATAAAGTGTATTTTAATTATTGTGCCAATTAGTAGTTCCGCGAAGCATTACGGAATATTTCAAGGGTTCCTTCATACAAAATTAGTTGGGAACCACTGGTTTAGAAAAATGGAATATGGCGATAAACTATATATAAGTACATGAATATTCCAAAGATTCAAGGAAAATACATATAAATGTGAAATATTCACTATTTCAAAAGAGTTTCAAAGAAAATGTAGGTCAAAATGCTTAAAACCTCTCGAGAAATACGTCATCCAGACTCCGCATATGTCAGTTGGATAATATACTTTTTCTGACAATAAGAATACCTGCTGTGATATTAAACTTTAGTTGTGAATGAAAAATATGAGACTTTTGCACTATATATAAGAATTACTATTTATCTCTACAATTTCCTCCTGAAAGTTTCAAATATTTTTTTAGATATTATAAAACACGTTTTTCAAAGTTTCTACAAAGTTGCTTCACGACAAGTACATTTTAAGAATATCAGACTTTAGATATATATTTCTATTTCTATCACGCATAATTGTAATCTAAGGTGGCTTGTATCCCTTAAAATGTATAAAAATTGACCATATGTCAGTAATTTATACGTTCATTACTAATAAACTTACAAAAATAAAAGTTTGCACATATATAATTTAAATGATTATCGTTTACATGCATCTCACAGAATATGTCTACTGACTTATAATACTTTAAAATAATCAAAAGATTGTATATTGTATCGTATTTCATATATATATAATATATATATATTGTATATATATTGTATTTCACAATATATATTGTATCCTAGTGAAAATATTAATGTTCATATTTTGCGATCAGATTTCTGCGAATACGAAATTTCATTTGAACATAAGTACCCTTTATAGAATAAATATGTATTGTATTTTTTAAATGATGAAAAATTAAATAATATATACATATTTTCTTAATTTTTTTTTTCCAAAATTTTGAAAATCTTCATTTGTTGGGACAAACTTGTTGGGATTAACTTGTTTATAATTAAGTATGTTATATCTTTAAAACATATTAGATTATAATTTTATGAATAATTATTGTTTCTATATGTTTGCAAATTTTCAGGCTATTCTATTCAGCCATTTTGAAGAATTCATGCGCGCAATGCATAAGAACACCAATTTGAGAAAATCAACGTTAATGTTAACACTGATGCTAATTTTACATTTCGTGTCAAAATGCGTTTGATCATATCTTTCGTTACAATAAGAATGTTTCATGTGGTTTGGTTCAAAATGCTTCGATTTAAAGCTTTAACATTAAATAAAAAATAAAAATTGAAACTTTAAGGGATACATTCCTCCTTGTCCGTATTTGATTTAAATTAGTCTTTATAGTTAAGACTCGTGATCTCATGCTTTTTCGTAAAAATAATAGTAAATATTCCAGAAATAATGCACAATATACCTATATAATTTGAGCCTATTTTTTTTATAAAAAAAGAAGCAAGCATATATCAAAAGAAAATATTTGCATGTACATGAAACTTCGTACTAAAAATGCATATTTATGACGACACTATTTCAGCAATTTCCTGCATAAGAAAAACGTGCGTGTGAGTAAGAACACTTGTTGATGACACTTGTCATAAATTAACGAAACTTCGCATAAGAACATAAATATTAAAAAATATTCTTCCTAACGTTTCAGTTTTGAACGAAAACAATATTATTTGGATGCCAAATCTTGTTATTGAGATTTCAACTATAAATATAAAAAATAAATACAAAATATATAACAAAGCACCTCGAAAAACAGAGAATAATTAAAATAAGAATAAATGGAAATAGTAAAATATTCAAAAATGTATTCTGCATTTGTTTTCGTTATATTTTATTAATATATTTTATTCGTTATATTTTATTAATATATGTTATTAATATATCGATATATTTCATTAATATATTATTTGTAATGATCATAACAAATAATAGAGTGTATAACATCATTAATAACTATTAAATATTTTTGCATCATTTTATTTTCCTTATATACATAATGTATAAGGAAAGTATTGTGACGGGGTCGAAAATTCGATTTCAAGTTTTCGACGGGAGAGCACGTTTCAATCATCTCTGATCACGAATCAAACATTTTTGAGGTGATGTCTATGTGTGTGTGTGTCAGTGAGACTGTGAATACGATCTCTCTCTCTCTCTCTGTGTGCGTGTGTGTGTGTGTGAACGTATGTGTGTGTGAACGTATGTGTGTGTGTGTATGAAAGTATGTGTGTGTGTTTGTGTGTGTCAGTGAGACTTTGGTGACGATAACTGACGAATGAATGGAGCGATTCAAATGGAATTTGGTACAAAAACCACAGTCCGTGCATACTGGAAGCCTGTTGTTTTTAAACATAATCGAATGTTCAGAACCCCCCTAAATTTTCGAGTGAAATTTTGAAAAAATCATCAAAAGATCAAAACCTTTAAAAAAAGTTACGCAAATAGATATTTCCTGTGTAATCTTTCCTTAGAAAACGATTGGTATAAACTTTAGAACGCTAGCACGAACCATTCTCGAGATATTACACATTTTTCAAATAAATGTATCAAAAAATAACATAAATTAGAACAGAAAAATAACTGTTGAGAAACACGTTCACTTTTCATATGTAATATCATGCGATAAATTTGGTGACATCATTCTCATGAATCTAGCTCGTTCCATTCATGACAAAATATACTTAATAATAATTTTGTATTTGAACGCCAATAGTCATTTACCTGCTATAAGAATAACTTATTTTTCCTTCCATAACGCTTGGCGAGATTTTGGCGACGAATTAAACGGAATGTCGCCAACTTGGCGAGTTTTTAAATGTTGCCAAATTAACGAAAATCTCGCCAAATGGATAAAAATGACGACGAGTTGTCGAAAATTCAATATCTGGGAAAGAATATTAGTATCTATTATAAGAATAACCGATTTCTTTTACTGTAAAAGTAGAAAATTCATCGCATTATATAAGGAAAATCATGTGTTGCCCACATCAGATTTTTACGTATATAATGCATCAAGGGCAATAAATAGATGTGTTTTTAATTTACGGTCTACCATATATTTGTCAATCAACTTAAAATGTATTAGATTAATAATGCGATGATAATACACCCCCTCTTCGAAAGGCATGCATAATTGTACTGAGCTTTAAAATGCATTTAGATCAATACGCCTATGATGACGTTATTCCTCACTGAATCTGAATGACGTCACGTTTACTCACTCAATCGGGGAAGAATCTCTATTCTTAACTAATTTCAATCCATTAACCGACATCAATCTGTGAAAATCGTTACAGTTATGTTAAGAATGAAACTCCTATATTGTTTATCAGACTTTTACAAAACGATTTTTACGCTGATTACTTAATATTTCGTACGAGCCTTTAAAAACTAATTTATTCTAGCCGTTTTCAGAGACCAATTTGGTCTCTGAGACCAGTTTGTTCTCTGTTTGATCTTTTTGTTGGTCGGTTTAGTCGCCTTTCAATTTAATTTTTAATAATCAGTTTTTTATGTTTAATACTTTATAATGTAGTTTATGCTAGTTAGATTTAAATATAATAGGTGACAGAATAAAGCAGGTATGTGAGAAGTAATAGATTCAGTTTTGTACCTTGAAGAGATAGAAGTTCGGTACGATGCGACATGGGATGTGTGCGTTTATGAATAGCTTGTGTTCTTATGTAATACATAAGGATGGTTGATTGTGTTTTGATATGTTCCTGAATTGAATCATGAATTGAAAAAAGTATTTACAATAACTATCGATCGCGTATATGCCCGTTCAATAGGCTCACATGAAACTGAACCCATCCTTTTATATGGGTGTCGTAGAATACTTGTACGACATGTTGCACTTGCAGTTACGAATGCCAAAAAGATAATGAGCAATCTAAATGCAGCAGAGGAAACCAATTGGAACGCAATCATAGATGAACAGCGTTCATCCCCTCCTGCATCAACGACAAATGGGAGGAGTGGTATGAAACCAATGGGGGAAATAAAAAAGTGCCCCAAAGTTTGTTCCAGAAAGTTCGACAAAATTGAATTTTCGACAATGACTTAGCAACATGTCTCATGAGTTTGTGCAAAAAATATCTACTGTGAGCGCTAAAAGAAAGCGTGGTTCAGAAGTGTGATGTGCAATAGAATCTTACAGCATAGTGATTGCGCGAATAAGTGTTGAAATGCAAGAGAGCATAGGTATTTATGCATTTCACTTGTCACTAATCATCGCGGAAGGCACACATTTAACGGTTATCTAATAATGAACAATTAGTTTGTACGAATCTATGTCGTAATAACGAGTTCTTGTATTTTAAACTAAAAGAACTATTTCGAGTTTCGATAGATTAAAAAAAAGAGTATAAATATATGTGTCAATTATATTATGTGTATAAATGTGTTTATTAATGAAATATTGGTAGCGCTAGATGTATTATAATAATGGATTTATGAATAGTCTTAATAATCAAGACATAAATAGCTATCTATGAACTTAAATATTAAATAAATTGGTCAATTTATATAAGTGTATTTATTTATATCTTGTGTATTTGCCTCTCCGGCTTGAGGACCGGGAGTTTACATGGTCCCCCCTTAGTGAAGGCATCAAAGGTAAGTCCTAGTATAGTAATTTTTGATAAGGACAACTTTACCTTATGACAGTGGGCGCAAAACAATCTTAATCAGCGTATAACCATGCCTTCGCGGGTGCCTAAGTACATAGACGTCCGTTTTGAGGCCGTAGTATAAATTAACCGCTGTGACATAGTCGCGTATTACTCCCTAAATGCCCTTTTAGCCCTCTGTGTGGGCGCAATACTACCTTAATAAGTTCCTTTGATACCCTTTAATTAAGAGCGCGGGGACTGATGCAAATGGGGGATGCTAAACTTGCTAATATTAACGCTATGTTCTCAATAATAAATTAAATAACTTGTAATCTCAATTAAAAAAAAGAAATAACATTACATTTAGCGAGAGAATTAATTTTAAACAATTAAATCTGTCTGAGAAGGTAAGATCAGATTGACTACATTTATTAAAGTACTAGTTATAATGATAAAATAATGGCACGTTTAAAATATAAATAATACTTCTAAAATGTACTTATTTAGAATAATAGATTTTAAAATCAATTTCCTATTGAGCACAAGAAGTCTGAGATACTCTAATAACTTCTGACCCAGAACTGACCGTTTGCTAGATAAATTTGATTTCAAAATGGCTAAATTTTATCCGAATTCCATCTTCAAATGTTCATAACTGTTAAATTAATTTAAATTTCAAAATAATATATGTGGAGTACATTGTCACGTCAATCAATAGCTTCGTTTTTCCGCTATACACGACACATACACAAGCATATATTTATTAAGAATATTTAAGCAGTTAATAAACATTTAATAAAAAAAATAAATTTACTTCAAATAATTAGGATATATCAACTCGCTCTATAGCAAATTTCTAATTAGAATATTGCTATTCTTAGCCAATAAACAAACACCCGTCGAAATAGTCCCACATGGAAAATGAAAGACGTTTCACTGCCTCCTAATAAAACATTTGAAAAATCCTCTAGAAATAATACCTCATGCGCATGCGTAACATTTCCCGAAGAAGCACCAGAAAGTAGAAAATTGGTCTATGATGTACCTTTTACTACAATAGAATAATTACATACTAGTTTGCCCCATACTAAATAATATGGAATGCTATTTGAATCGGAATAACAGAGTTTAAGAATGAGTTTCAAATTTATATTTAATTCGAATTACATCAATATTCAATTTTATTAAGGCGAGAATATAACAAAATAAAGGAAAATGCGTACCATTGAATATTCCGAAGGATAAATTCAAAGCAAATGTAGGTCAAAATGCTTAAAACTTTTTAAGAGAAATATTTCACAGAGATTCTGCGTATGTCAGCTGAATAATACAGTTTTGTGACAATAGAGACACCTGCTGCGGTATTAAATTATCGCCAGAAAAGCCCGGAATACAAAGTTCTGTAAGAAGGTTCCATAAAACTTACTATTTTTATTCCTCTAGTAAAACATTAAATGTCATTTTTTTAAGATATAACAACAGCAACTTTCAAATTTGGTATTTACTTGTTTATTAATTTTAGTACTAATCATGGCTATAAACTGCTTTGCATTTATTTATAAGCAGACATAATATGTTCTGCATATTACCGTATAATATATGTATATATGACGTTCAACGCTTTAGGTACATACTTTTCTTATTGAAATTGCCACGTTTTATATTTATCCAAATATGCAGTCCTAATATATGATAATATTTTCAATCAGTAAGGAACCGATTAGCAAGAATTCGTCCAGAATTCCGGTTTGCCATTAAGTAAGACAAAAACTAATGAATGTTTTAAATTTTCTTCGAATTTTTTATCAAATCCAGATACAAAGTTTGTCGCTTGCCACTTTTGTTACGGCACACACACTCAAATAAATATGCATTAGTGTTTATTATTTTATAAGTGCTTTTAAATTGAGCACTTTCGTAAATTACAGATTCATTTTAGTCCATAATTGTATTTTTTTTATGTTTCAGAAAAAAAAAAACACTAAAAAATACTTTAAAATCTAAATAAATACCCAATTATGTTATTTTATAATGTTAAAAATGATAAAAAAAATACTTCATTCATATCGCAGTTTGAAGCTGTTTAGCTAGGTACTGTCGTTTCAAGCCTTATAATATGAACTTTCAAGAATATACAAATAAAAGACAATACTGCAGAAAATTATATCTGTTTGTAATCCAGCTTGTAGTTTATCTTAATAAACGTGTTTTAATACAACTTCAAAATTCCATGATTGTCCATTTTCCATGATAGTCCATGACTGTCCATTTTCTTTAAATGGGCAGTGGCCATTGATCTAGTAAAATTTAATTTTTTTTCAAATTTGAAATTAATATTTTTCTTTTTACTAACCAACGTATCTGTAATCCTATTTATATGTTCATATAAAATAAGTAATGCCTGTTACAACATATATAAAAATTTCGATCAAACTGCAGCCTGAAGCAATCTGAAAAATTAATCATTTTCAGAACTACAGCGTAAAAGGCTGATTAGAGATATTCAACAGCTTCGGAGGAAAATAACAGCGTACATCTGGACAGAAGTTTCATTAAAACGTTTTTACTTTTTGAATTTTCAAAGTATTTTTGTTCCTCAAACAATTTTCCTTTATTTTTTTTTTATATTTCGCTCGACAACGATTTCTTTCGTGGGCCACTAGATGCTGCTATTCACAGGCATGTTTTTTCTTAATTGGTGCTGTTGTTCTCTATATTTATACTGAAGAATAAAATCTGATGTAGAAACAGCAAATGCAGGGAAAAGGTGTTGCCACGGAGAAAGAAGAAATGAGGTAAAAAAAACAGGAGACAGAAACCAAACGGGGGACATAATGAATAAACGGTAAAATACAAAGAGGAAATTGAAAATCCAACAAATTATTTAAATCACTTTTTTATAAAAACCCAATTAAATTAAAAAACAGCAAAAGGATGAAAACTCACGAAATAAGGAGGAAGCAAATGATCTCGAAAATAGAACCAAAGATTTCCAAGAAAAAGAGAAGAAAATATAATTATCATTAATAAAGAATTTTGACGGAGGGACAATGGGGTAACTTCTAAGAATGTCCATTAGAAAAATGGAATTAGGTGTCAGAACGATCTCAGCTACGTAAAAATTTAAAAAAAAATATTAGAGTTCCAAGAATATTCGACAGTTGCAGACTTAGAAACTTCCTATTTAGAAACATTTCACTTGTGTTCTTTAATACAAAATTTAAGAACTCTTTTAGTTTGACCAGCATAACCACGGCCACATTCGCATAGAATATGATAAATACCTTAGAACGATTCAAAACAGGAATGGGGCCATTAACAGAAGGAAAATTAGTTTTGTTAAGATGTTTAAAGACAAACCTAAAATTGAAACTTGAAAAAATATTGCGACCTTATATTTAAATAATGAATAAAAAGGACGACCTTTTAATCGATGAATAAAAAGGTCAAACGATAGAATTACGTGGACAAAGCTCTTGACGATGAGTGTTAGAAAATAAACTTGGCTTGTGTAATTTATACAAATCTATATCTTAAAGAGTGGGATTATATTGCCTCGATACCTACAATTCTTACTTTCTTATACGCAGTATTGAGGAAGTATCATTTTCATGAAAAGTTTTGATTTCGATATTTTGATGCCCATATATGTTTTAGGACCTCTTGAATACCTATTAACTATTTTTGGAACAATTTTTGTCCATTTGTGGTCAAATTTTTGTGTATAGTTTCCAAAATATTAGCTAGCTTCTTAAATAATAGATATATCTTCCAAATTATTAACGGATTTTTACGAAACTTTTTATTCTGCTTTGTTAACGAAAAAATCTTGAACCAGACATAATTGTTTTTTAATTATTAGATGCCTCTGATGATATGTTATGTTATCTGCAGATATAAGTCTATCTTTAGCCGTAAAAGTTTTGCATTTTTACAATCAACAGTCCGCCAATAGCAATTTATAATTAAGAAACGCTCTTCTCTCATTCTGTATATAATGATTGTCGAAAAAATGTCCCACTCATTTAGCAAAATTTGGTAAGTTGGCGATATGTGGCCCCAGATTAACAAAAATATAGTCGAAATTGCAAAACGTAAGCTAAACTAATTAAAATGATGCAAATTTGATGATGGAATCAGAAAAATATTCTAATATATGGACTATATTGCCCATTGGTGATGCGATCATTATTGATCATTGTCAATTTAGAGTCGCGCGAAATATAAATTTATTCTGAAATTTATTCTTTCTGAAATTTATTCTTTCTGAAATTTATTCTTCTAAAATTTATTCTTCTGAAATGTAGTCTTGGAATAAATTTATTCTTTCACAAGAGAAATGTATAACTTTACTTTAATGTATTTACTTTCCCAGCAATACATGGGAATGCATAAGGAAAGTATTGAAATCATTTCGAAAATCACAACTCGAATTTTCTGCATCATTTTTTCACTGTGACAGAAGTAAATTCATTGCATTCTATAGGCAACACCATGGGCTGCTCACTTCAGATATTTTATAGGGTGCAATCTGACTGAAAAACATTCTTGATTTCTATTGTTACATTACAGGAATATATATTTTTATGTTAGCAATTTTTTTATCTCTATACTAACGAATTATTACTTCTCAGCCAGTTACAACTATTAGGATTAAAATCGGTTTCACATACTTTTCACATTCTTTTATCTTTGTAAACCCCAATTCTCTTGCTTTGTGCACACATAATGTCATTAAATCTTTGAGAACTGACTTAAAATGCAATTTAGTCAAGTCAGCATGCTTAGAGAATTTATCAAAAACCAAAACTCTGCATGAATATTAAGTAAAGCGCACAAAATACATATTTATGAAGATATTCTTTCAACAATTTCTTAGATGAGACAAGTGCGTGCGGGCAGGAACACTTGTTGATGACACTTTTCATAAATTATAGAGATGCAATAAATATTAGAAATTTATTCCGTTTTATGTTAAAGTTTTTTAAGAAAGGCGTGTGTTAATGTGGATACCAATGACCAGTCATTAAGATGTTAATTTATGTTATTTTTCTGCTTTGCTCGAGAATATTAGAAATATCTAAACTTATAATGATTATTTTATATAACAAAAGGAGATTCATATTAAAAAACTAATATTAAGAATTTCATCATATTAAAAAATTCAAGATTTGACAGATTTACATATTGTAAACATCGATTAATGAGAATCGAACGTTCTCAATAAAATGTATATTTATATGTATGGACGCTTATGTATGTAACGGTGTGCATATATGTGTCTGCGCGTGTATATGCATGTAGATGTAGGCGTATTGTCTACGTGAGGCTCTTGACGGAATTATCGAATGGAACGTTTGGAATAAAATTTGGAACAAATATTATAAGCAGTGTCTCCAAAGCTACTTGGTTTTTAACACGATTAAAAGTTCAAAACTTCATTTTTAATTTTTTAATATAAAAAATATGAAGATTCAGAATATTTCTCGATGATACATAAATAATGTTTTACGTACTATTTCATTAGAAAAAGATTAGCACAAGTTTTAGAACGTTAGAGCTATACTCTAGAATTGCAAGTTTTAAGATAAATTTAGTACAAAAATCATAAAATGTAAAAACAGTAAATTTAAAATTTAATTAAATTTTTAATTTCATTTTTTAAAACTTAAATTGTGCAAATGTTATTATTTTGAACTATAACATCTTAAATGCGTACTAAAATGAATATATTCTAATCAGCAATATTTTTGCTTGTAGAAGTAATAGTTGTGTTGCAATCTTGCGCGCAAGCAACATATATCAAAATAAAATTTTAATAAATTTATGAACGTTATACAATTTTAAAAATATTATTATCAGATTCACCATATTGACAAAAATGTATCATGTATGTTACAGGTGTTCACTTGTTTGGCATAAAAATTTTAGGAATTGTCAGTGTATTAGAGAAGACGTACAAAATAAATTGTGACGCTTGGAAATTTGCTCTGTTTATTGTAATTTTAAGAATTCTGAAGTCCATTAATTTGACAAAATAACAAAAGGGAACATCCAGTTAAAGTATATATTAATATTGTTTGCCATGCATTCTGTTTAAGAATTTTTTTAATTGCAAGATTTCTTAATACATTTGACTTTATGATATTATATCCATAAAAATATTTCTTTAAGGTCATTTTAGAGTTCAACATTTTATGCATTTTTTAAATTCCTAGTCAAAGTCTGCAATGACGCAGGACGCGGAATTAATCAGTTAACTGGATTATTTTGAATAAGCAATAGCTGCATTATTTCAAATATCGTATGCATATGGGCAAGATACAGAAGAGAAAGAAGAACCACTCAATGATGCTATAAAAGTGTACATATTGAGTTCGTAGTAATATAATTTAAGTGTTCTGAATAATGAGAATGGGTGTTTGACTTAATAATGAGAATAATGAATTGAATAATGAGACTGGGTGTTTGACAAAAAAAGCGATGGTTTTCCGCTATTAAATCCAAAATTAACTATGAAACCTCATTAAAATTCTATGCTGGGCAGTCTGAAAATAATTTCGGCTCGTCAACACTGGAATCACATAACTAAAGAGACAAGCCAATGATAAGAATTGTCATCAGATTGAAGAGGTCTGGTCCTAAATATCGTTACTGTATGACTTTAAATTTAATGATTGCATCAATTCCACCTTTTTTTGTTCACACTTAAATCTCTTGAAACATAAAGTGGTTCACTACTAAATATATTAGCTTATATCTTTCTTTTCCTAACAGTGGACTTAAGTTATTTCATTCTGAAAACCATTAAAATGCTCAAAATTGGCACAGAGGTAGTGTATACTGCAAAGGAAAATTCCAATCAGTTATAAGTAATATTTATGCAAAATTAAGTATATTCTATCTAAATTTTACAAAACATTTTAAAATTGTCCGGTTTCGGATCCCGTTTTGAAATTCAATTGGATAGCGGAACTAGAAAAGAATAATGTTTAGGGTAATATTTATATAATTATTTGCTTTGTGCTTACCCCAAAGATTTTAGACATTTCTGTTGCAAAATGTACAGATTTTAACATCTAAATGGGACTTGATAGGATCACATTACGTTTTCAACATTTTATGTGATTTTTCAATTAAAAAACATGTAACGTTTCCCTCAAAATCTAAGTTTTATACTAAATTGTGTGCATTGCTTACTTATGTTAAGTATGAGAAATGGTTACTTCACTGTTTAATTCTAGGTTTGAAATACGTAAAATTGTAGACAAGTTAAATAAGTAATAAATAGCATAAATAATTGTGAGCTTCGTGTTTCAATTTATTGTAATTTCAATATATGTTAATGCGAACAGTGAGGATTAAATAATGAATTATTGAATGATGTGTACAGCGTAGAAAAGACGTCATTCGTAATTTCTAATAATTTGGGCAGTTTGATTTCTGCGGTGAATTTATCATGTCGCGGAATCCCAGGGTTTCACGGAACACATCTTAAAGGTGTTGTTCTACCACGCTGTTTTGTCTTTTATTCTTGGCAGACATAAGTGTATTATTCATTTATTTAATGCCATAATTTGACACAAGTCATAATATACTTCAAAAATACTACTTGACATAATTATGTTTTTCACATTATTCAAATACATAAACTTAATATTTTAATCATTCATATTACTTCATCGCCTTTCATTCTGAACATTGAAAGAAAAACCAATTCAGTCATTTCAAATTCTTCCGTGTGACAAAATGCACTATTGAATAAGTGACGTATAAAATGGAAAATAAATTGCATTAATTTCAAATTCCGAAAATTGTCGGATATTTCTATTTCATTTTATTTTCCTGCTTATTTCCCTTTATTACATAGAAAAAAATAATACATATTTGAATAGTTTTCCACATGCATAAAGATGTTCATTTATATTTTACTGAATTATAGAATAAAGAGACAGTTGTAGCATTAGATCAATCCAAAATTGTGTTAAGAATGACATAATTTAAATTATATATTTTGGAAATAGCTGCTTTTGTCATTTAAAATATATTATATGAACTTTCAATGATGATCAATGGAAACAATAATAGATGTATTTATATTTCATGATACTTCTATTCAAATATTTAATATTATATAATATAAACTAGTTCAAAAGTTTAACATATAAAATATACTAATCCTTATATCTCGGATTTTTCTGACAGTCTAGTAGTCTTGTGTTTTTAGTTAGGTAACATTTTTAACATGACTTCGGGTAAACACGTCTTCCATCTTGACCCCCATGACTTTATTGGGTGTTGCTTTGCCCCTCACCAGTAAATGCTGGTTTAAAGACCGGACTTGATTGGGTGTTAGTTTGCCTTCCAGTCATAGACATCGATGCTTCGGGTTGGGTCTGTAATCGTTTCAGACCATGGAGACCATGTGTATCCGTTGCGTATTGGTTTCATTAGTAATTAGAATATTTATTGGTTATAAACAACTATCCGATTTACTGTAAATAATGGAATCGTCCTGTCTGGCTTATGTTGTCCGTCTCACCACTCGTTTTCTACTGTCGTTTTAATGTTCCAATTTTATGATATATCTGGCTTCTGTTTTTTGTCTCACAAATTGCACTGTTTTGCGGTTTTCAAAATTTGGCATTAGTGTTCTATTCAAATGCCAGTAGATCGTAGTTCGTTGTCGATCAATAGAAAGTGCTCCTACAGCGGAATGACAAACGGTGTTCAAAACGAAGCAATGTCAAATACAGCTTTTTGCGACCATTTTCTATTGAAATGTCGCATCATCGATTCCGCTTCATCAATCGATGAGCGGTTTTACATATTTTTAATAAACTATTTTAAGAAGAAGACTTCAATTTTCAACATATGGAGCGTATCATTACTGTACTTTTTATACTAAAAATTATATTAAATGAAATTGAAGAGCGTTGTCAAACATGATACAAATCGGCTAAGCTAACCCTTTACCCCTCGAGACAAAACCTTTTTACAATGAAATCCGGTTTACACGGATAAAGTAGCTGAGTTATATATAATGCAGAATAATTTTTTGCAGGACTCAACAATAAATCAGAGGCTTTAAAATCAAAGAGTTAATTTGAGTAGTATTTATTTTTTTTCTACGCATAAGAGTGCATGCCATATAAAATATGCAGATGGGCCATTATCAGGAACAAACACACAGTACATTCAATTTAGAAATAACAAGCGGTCACAAGTTTTAAATTATTTAACCTTGAACAAACATACATTTTTTAAATTGAAGAATTGACATGTGATAAACCTCTAGATTTCGGGTATGTACATTAAATAGTTTACATGACTTAATAATACCTTTACCTAGACAAAACCTTTTTACAATGAAATTCTGTTTACTCAGATAAAGTAGCTGAGTTATATATAATGCAGAATACTTTTTTGCAGGACTCAACAATAAATCAGAGGTTTTAAAATCAAAGAGTTAATTTGAGTAGTATTTATTTATTTTTTTTCTACGCATAAGAGTGCATGCCATATAAAATATGCAGATGGGTGATTCTCAGGAAAAAACACACAAAACATTCAATTTAGAAATAACAAGCGGTCACAAGTTTTAAAATATTTAACCTTGAACAAACATACATTTTTTAAATTGAAGAATTGGCATGTGATAAACCTCTAGATTTCGGGTATGCACATTAAATAGTTTACATGACTTAATAATAGAATTTGAATTACAGAAACTACGTCTAGTTAGAGAAACGTAAAACACATAATGATCTTCCAATTGAACATTTCTGACTTTGAAATTAATAGCTGAAAGCAGATCACTGCAATCCACATCATTATTTTAAAGTTTAAAATAAAAAAAAATCAGACAAGAGAATTTTCCTCTGGTTTTGAGACAGCAAATATTAACTTTCTCAGAGTCATATAAGAGACTTATTGCAGGAAGTAACGAAATATTTTAAAATAGAGATAACGAAGAAACCTGTTTTGAATATTTTCAGTCCCATAATTAGCTTTATATTATGAATTGAATTTTTATTCCAAATAATCTAATATTACAGATCTATCCAATGTATTGAAAAACATAACAATACATTTAGTATCGGAAAAGTAGCTGGTTTTGCGACAAAAGATTATAAGATTTTATAGATTCTCTTATTAATAGAAGAAATATGATCCCTAAAATTAAAATTAGCAACAACATTATTCCCCAAGTCCTTAACTCCATGTACGCGCAAAACCATATCCCTATTGATACACTACTGAAAACTAGAAGAATCAATTTGATGAATAAAGGTTACCATCCAAAATTGAGAAATATTTAAGTCTAAACTATTTCTAAGGGAGCATTTAAAGTCCATATTCCGATCATACAGGAAACACAGATAATCATCAATAAAACTGATTTGTCCATACAGTTTAAAATCATCGGCAAATATACACACTTTGAAAATCTAAAATCACAGGCAAATCTTTGACTATACTATACATGAAAGAAGTATACAAAGATTCGTAAAAGGGCATAAGGTCGATACCGTTTGCTTTAAGTATAATGCTGAACAGGCCTTACCCCGTCATATATTGCACCTTTTGGGGATATCTATATTGGCCTATGATTTATTGAGGATAGAGAGACCCATGGATCTATGGACATGAATCTGGCTATATGGACTTCGTTTAGACCCTTGATAGACCGGGTAGGATAGGGTGGGTGATGTCAGTCGCCTACAAGTGGTGCCCCCTGTTCTAGCTAAACGGCTGACTACGTGCCGCCGTGAAAGCAGCCCTTTTTGCATTCTTGATAATTGCAATATGAATAGAAGATTGAATGAAAGTAAAGTATGTTCCCGGACTAGGACTAGGATTAAAAAGTGGAACTCCCTGTTAGATAAGTCGGCAAGAATACCCAGTTCCTTGCATAGAGCAGTTGATGTGGCTTGCTTTAGAGTTGCCACAGGTCATGTTTACTTACAGAGTCGCCTGTATCGAATGGGATTGACAGATACAGATGTCTGTCCCCTTTGCGACCATGCCGTACCCTTGACTGGAGAGCACCTCAACATATGCCCTGCTGTTCTTGCCTGTTTTCCTTTTTGTGTTTCTGACAGGGCTTTTAGTGAATATTTTTAGCGTTCTTCTTTGAATTGGGCTGCTCGTTGACTAATGACCGAGAGGTCGGAGACGGGCATAGGATAAAAAGAGGAAAAAAAACGCGTATGATTAGTAACAACAACAACAAAGTAAGCAGAGAAATCGGGAAGCTATAAAAGTCAGAAGTTGTACATCAATCTAGAATCTAAAGTCTACTGTAAATTTAGCATAAAAGTGGAGTCTCAGTCATCTAGTGATTCAATACATCGAGGGTCATCTAAAGACCTGTTGTCTGATTTCCAGTTAAACAAGATTTCTTTATTTGATGTATTTGATTTAATTATTAATTTCTTTGAAATTACTTCTGTTTCTGTTTACTGTTTCACAATTTACATTTTCTAATCCATATTTTAATAATAATATTAATTTAAATAAACCCTGTAAATTTGTTTTTATCAAGAATGGAATCATTTATAACAAGATATAAAATGTGTCTTTGCCATGCCACGTGCCTGACAGACGCAACGTTAATAGAAGGGAAAAGGAGAAGTGCAACACTTTTGTATTCCAAGCTTATTTCTTCCTTTTCTAAGAATGTCCTCTTAGAAAAGGAAGTGTGGCAATTTTATATAAGAATTCTATTCCACGTACTGAAATTAATTTTCTGGTATAAATATAAACGAAATCCAGCGAAAATATTTTTGTGTATGCACGTATTTAAACTAAATGATAATATTAGAGTGTTATTTGGGTTGCTATATTACTGATGTTTTTACCGTGTAGATATTTATTATTTTCCGAAAATATAATAAATATTATGTTTCTATAGTAAAGTAAAAATAAAGAATTGTGCCAATCAATTTCTTGGATTCAAGAGTATAAAAAATAGAAGAAGAGTATAAAGAGTATAACTTTTCAAAACTTCCTGCTCACACTATGACCACGTTGTTCAATAATAATCTATAACATGTTGCAAGGAACTGATCCATACTCAAAATTGTAACAAAAGCAAGACATTTCTGAAAAACCTTCATATGGTGGCAAATGATATGTACAATTCACTTTGATAGAACAATTTAATATTTTACACACTTTTACACACGTATTTCAAACATTTATACGAATTATCCGAAAAATCAGAATGAACATATTCAGAATTGGAAATGTAAATCCTTATAGATGATTCCTACCCCTTACGAAATTCGATGCAAAATCCATATCTGTCATCCTATAAACTATCTCTACAGCCAATCTTCAGGAATAAATGCTGCAATAAAGATTTCGAACAAGAAGAAAAATCATAATATGAAAATCCTACAAACATGCATCTACACTCTCCGAAATTCGTTGCTAATTCCATATCAGACATTACATAGGCTGTATCTAATCGATCCTTATTATATTTCAAGAAAAATATAAATTTTTGAATCGGAAGTAAAATTTAACTAGAACTGGAAGAGGGAACCTTTTATAAACTGCCTATACTTTCTGAAATATGATGGTTAGTACTTATCAATCATCATCTAATCTCTAGCTGCAGTCAAGCATGTAAAACAAGTATTTCAAGGAAAATTTTTGTACCGGAAGAAAGAAAATAACTGGAAGAGAAAATCCATAGGCATTCACTTCATTTTATACAAAATGTAATGCTGAGCCAATCTTGAAAATAGATAGATAGAGAAAGGGAGAACCATAAATGGAACGCCTTAGTAAACACCCCTAACACCTCCAAAATTTGATGCTGAATCCATGCATGTGTTTATCTAAGCTTTATCTATAGTAGATCCTTAGAAACATGCGCTTCTAAACTATTTTAATAAAAACAATAGTATTTGAAAATATTTGCCACCAATCAAAATAAAACATTCATTCTTAAGAGTATTCAAATTCTAAACTGGATATAAGCTTCAATTCCATTCTGCAATACATATTTTTATAACAAAACTTCCGCATTAACTGAAATACAGAAATATGTTTTATCCAGAAGAGAATGAATATAAACAAAATATAAAATTTTTTCTTCCATGATACGTGCCTTGCGACTGCAACTTTCATGGAAAACAAAATTTGGAAATGCAGCACTTCTGCATTTCAAGTTTATTTCCTTAAAAAAATTATCCTATTAGGAAAATAAATGAAGCAATTTTCTAGAAGAAACATATACTACGAGCTGAAATGCTTTCTCAGCTATAAATATAAACACATTTTTTGCGAAAGTAAGTTTTACAATACAGACATTTTAAGTAAGTTGTATTCTTGAAATATTATTTAGATTGTTATATTTTTAAAGCTATTACCGAATAGAAATACAAGTTTCTTATTTTAAGAAGTTATATAATATTTCTTTACTTAGTGTGATAAAGTTACAAAAGTGTCCGGAAAAATTTTCGACTTCAATGGTAAAAAAATAAAATTTGAAACTTTCTAAAAGCAATTTCCACACTTTGTTCAATAATTTATTGATTGTATTCTGCAATGAACTCTCACTAATAATCCATTAATTACAAAAGAAAAAGTAAAACATTTATTTTAGATGAAAATCTAAAATCATTCATAAATAGCAGTAATAGGCAATTTAATTATTTACTTACGGTATAGTCCAATAGTTTCTGAGGCAAAAGACAGGATCCCTTTTGTCTATATACTAAAAGAATTCTGCTAATATTTAACACATTCTGAATGGACGGCAGAACTCATATTTCTAAGGTTTTGCATATAGAATCATATGAACGCGTATAAAAGATGGGATTACAGTTATGATTTACATCTTATTTAATTAAATATTAATAAAATTTATATTACCAGTATAAACAAATATTAAATTAGTCGAACCGACTTCAAACCACTCTGTGATATTCTGATGAAAGAAACATCACAAAAATGGCTGAGGATTAAATTAATAAAGCATAAAAGTTTAAAACTAAATTAATTTCGTTAGAAACAGCAAATAAAACATAAGTATAATAACTCATTTTAGCAGCAAATATTCCATTAATATATTAACAATTACTGTAGCATCAGTTATTACTTTAGCAAAAATATTTTTATTATTTTAGCAGCAGTTTGAACTATTTATCTTAAAAGCATGGATATTTAATTCTAGATTTGACTACAGCGTTAGTTTGTACACTTGAATTTGAAATTAGTTGCTGCAACTGCGTAAATAGTGATTACAACTAGTTACAAGAACGGTTTCTTCAAACAAGCATAACAAAACAAAAATCGAAAGTGACTCTCAAATGGGAAGGAAAATTTTGGATGTTGGTTATTCCGACACGTAAGATGTCACAAGAGTTGGAGCTGTTTCTTCTGAATATTTATAACAATCGAAATGAATTGACAATGCTTATCCATAATTGTTAATTCATTAGATTTTAAAAAATGCGCTAAAATGTCCACGGGATTGACAAGCGTAGCGAGCAGAGGCGGATCCCTTTGATAGGATTAAAAGACTGGACATTTACGTCAACAAATTTGGAATGTGTCTAGACAATAGACACCACGATTGCTCAAAATAACCTGCACTCGGATATACGAGGCCGCGCAGAACACCGCTACGTTCCAACATAGAAATGTTATTAATGATGAAATATTCAATATTATGTCATTGTGCAAGTAATTCAAGGAAGAGGGCCTTTAATAAGGCTACTTAATTTTTTAAATATTATTAATAACTGTTCCCTTGTGGTATGTTACATATTTATTAAATATATTTTACAAAATTTCATTTCTTTTTATACTCATTAACTATCAGAACTTCTCAACAAATCATATGATGACGATAATATGCAAATTTTAAAAGCGCATATGATGACGCTAATATGCAAATTTTAAAAGCATCCCGCATTGTTTTATTATCTACAATGTTAATTCGCCTGAAAAACGAATGACGCAATTAAGAATCAATGTTACTTCTACAGAATCCATGGGCAAATCAGCAATTGTAAACGGTAAAATGTTAAGCTATGTCCTTTGTGGCAAATGTATGAAAAATCGAGTTTGGTCATGGTATATGTCAAAATGGAACATCGTCAATAAAAATTTAATATAACAATAATTCGAGTCATATCATTAGATAACTGTTAAATACAGTAAAAGTAAAAAAAAACATCTTAAATTAAACCATTCCTTTCCTTGAATCGTTGTTGTCTTTATCACATTCCCTGCGTATGCGGTCTTGGTTGTTATATTGTCCAAACAAAAGAATTTTGAAATTTCATATTAAGGAGCCCATGAGTTATGTATCTAACCAATGGGTACCATAGTTTACAATTTCTGAACATTCATGGGACTGTAATCATTTTTTCAATTTTTTGGAAACCATAATTAACTTTTACACCTAACCGTATTTTTAAAAAGATTTTTTTTTAAGTTTATCTAGTGGTTCTTAATCATGATCCCTTGTTGTCAGTAATTATCCCTTCTTTCCTTCAATTTAAAAACATCTATAATGTATTCCATTCTGATATGGTTTTTATATTTGTCGGTTATATATCTTCATTTTTCAGTATCTTTATTTGACAAAATTAGCTTATCCTCTAAAACCAGTTGGTTGCTTTATTTTATTTTCATTTTTTAACTGTTTGGTCCAATTGTTTTGCAATCATTCTCAAAATGTTCGACTTAATTCTCTTGTTGATATTTTTAGCTGTTTTACACGTATCGTGTTCTTTCTTTATCATTTTAGTAGGTTTACGGAGTATGCAATTATTTCTATTTGCTCTGTTATCTGTTCTCATAAAGCCTTGTTTTCTTTCCATTCACTCTTTATTCTCTGTTATTATTTCTTTCCTCAATGATTTTCACAGTTCATTTGCAATATCCTGCCTCTCGTTTTCCAGCCTCGTTGGTTTTACCCTTTTCCATTTCACCTCACAGTAGTGGCAACATGTCTTCTACCTACAGTTATGTATACTGTGTTACCGCGTTTGCCGAACTTACTTAAAGAAATGAAACAACATTTATTCTTTGTCTGTAAAAGGAAGAATGTTTTCTCTCTTACAAACATGTTGACTAGTATACAGGGTGACACAAAAATACTGACCTCGGCTTTTATTCCTTAAATATCGATCTTAGACATATATAATAAATTCCAACGAGTAAAATGTGTCACATACACTAATAAGGTGATGTACAAAATTTCAGCATTTTGTCATAAAAAGTCATAGAGATATGTTTAAACAAAGTTGGTGAGGGATTAATCACAAATGAAAATGTAAATGTTTACAATAAGAGTGCAAATGACGCAACGCAGAAATGCATTACAGGCAAATAATATCTGCCTCTTATCTTTAATGGATCTTTAGCTTGAATGGAAAACGTTTTGAACAAGCTTTGTAATCTTTGTGTAAAGTTATTATTTCTGCACAGTGTAGATACTTTTGTACCAATAAATAGCAAAATTATTATTTATTTATGTAATCATTGTTTTCCTTCGTAATTTGTGTATGATCCCTGAAACGCGATCTGCTGACATGATTTTTCTCCTCTGAGAACCCATGTCAATACATCGAAAAGTGGTTTATATCAGCGTTTTTGTCTTTTCATATATCTGGGACTTTTTTATGATAAAATGCTGAAATTTCGTACATCACCTTATTTGTGTATGAGGCACATTTTACGCATTGGAATTGTTTTTGTACGGGGGCCATATAAAAATTTAAATTTTGTATTTCTTAAAATTTAATTCCCTAGAAAATTTTAATCGATTTCATAAAATTGTGTACCTTTTTTTACGCAAATTTGTAAGTTATTATATATGTCTAAGATTAATATTTGAGGAATAAAAGCCGAGGACAATGTTTTTGAGACTCCCTGTATATTTGTATGTAAGCCGCATTTGCAAAATTTTTATATTATAGCCTATAGTAAAAATATTATCAAAGAATACTGTAAACTATAGTTGAAGTAATGCCATTAAAAGATTGAAAGGATTACTCTGAGTACTATATTATTGAACACTAAAGTGAAAAATAAAAATATTTTCCCTCAACGAACAGCATATATGTTCTCTAAAACAAAAAATTGTACCATTGTGATATAAAGTACCGTTTTTGAAGTTTCCGCAAGAATGTTCGAGTTAGAACTATGCTTTAGCAATTTCCCTTTTCTCTCATTAATCATCCACCGAAGAAGAGCTTCCCACGACGGGTAGTCCGCCATGCGCAAAATAAGCTTAAAATGGATTCCAAATAATGTAGCTACTCAGTATTTGAATTATATTGGACAATATTGAAAACGGATTGTGACGGTTTAATTATAACTCAAAGATGCATTTTTTTAAAAATTATCTGTATAATTCAACTTAATATATTTCTTTTAATGTTGAACTTAAAAGCTTGTACCATCCAATAATTATCTAGGTTACGGAAATTAATGACATACATCACTTAATGTAAATAAATCTATTCAATAGATTTATTTACAATTAATGTAAATAAACCTATTGAATTTGTGTAAATCTCAACTGATGTAAATTTATTAAAAATAATGTACGAATAATGCAAAATGAGTAAAAAACTGTAAAGAAAAATTCTTTCACTCAGAGTAAACTCATTTCTCTAGATTCTCTAGAACTTTACAAATATTTCGGACAAAATATTTGTACTCCGAAAGTAAAGCTCGAAAACGGATAATAAAAGTTTTGGGTACTCCTTCCGTAGGGCATTCGAGTTTAACATCAGAAAATAGTTATTAAAGGTGGCGCCATCTTGCGCAGCAAAATTACATAAAAATTAAAATAATAATTACACCTCTTATATTAAGCGATCACGTGAACATGATATGAAAAGATCACGTGACCCACTTCAAAATGATATACGGCATCCATCTTGTCTCAAAATCGTGATTTTTAAAGTTCTTTTTAATTCATATTGAGTGTTGTATCCGTCCTAAAACCACTTTATTTTTGCTTAAATTCTGTGCATCTACATACTGAAACAACGCAACCGCAATATATTTGAGTTTAAATGCTCATCCAAATTTGATTATTTCTACAACGAAGCCTATTTTTCACCTATGTAAAATGTAAACACCAAAATATGTAGAATGAGTTGTATTAGAATTGCTGTATTTCTTTAACACAAAATCATTTAGTTCATGGAGTCTGCATAGCTGATATGAATGAACTATTCATTGATTTTACAAAGAGAAGGACGATTATTTTCGATGAAGTTTTAAGCATAGAGTTTAATCACTTGTATTTCCATGGTCTTAATTTTTAAATAAAATACATTTTTATAGTATTGTGATGAATGAAATGAATGGGGAATTGTGTATGAATGAAATGCTGCTTTTATAGAGAGAGCCAGGCATGTTATTTTTCTATGACGTCATTTGAATGAATTTCAGTTGTTTTCGATGAAGTTTTCAAATATAATAAATTATCGTATTATTATGATAGTCTGAAAAATATTACCGTGGAATGTATCGCATTTTAGAGATGTTTAAACTAGGCAATTTATATTTCAATGCCGTCATTTGAATAAAGCTCATTTTTTTCGATGAAGGTTTAAGTTTTCAAATATAATAAATTAATGTAGTATTGTGATAAGTTTTAAAACATTACCGAGGAATGTATTGCATTTTAGACATGTTTAAATTAAATTGCATTGAAGTTGGAAAGTGTTTCATAATCAATGCTTTAAGATTGATTGATCTTTTTCGTTTTTAAATTTGAATGGTTTTTAACACTTTCCAACATAGTTGAAAAGTGTTTGACTTTGGTTATTATGTCTGGTTTTTTGTCCACTCGCACGATAACTTCAGTAAAAGTAACTTTATCCAAATTGCATTTCAATACGTTGTTCAGACGGTCTGTGAAATATTTGGGAATAAAAATGAATAATATCATCCAATTAGTTTCGGGTATTTTTCCGGGTTGAAAAATATGAACCCTATGGGATTTTTCAAGCGGAGTTAAAAGTCTAATGTATATTTAAATAACGTTATAATTAGTCTTTAATTTGAACATCATATATAAGTATTATTTTTGGTAAAAATATTTTCAATTACTTCTACGAGATAAAAATAAAACATAAATATATTTAAAAAAATAATTAAAAATTAATGGTAGCCAGATTAAAAAAAATATACATACCACATTACCACACATATATATGGTGCCAAGAAAAGTTATGAAACATGTCAATAACTCAAAACGATTCAGGGATATTGTATATTTTATGCATGTATATAGGATATATGTCGCTACACGATAAGGCAATATTAGGGGAGCTGATCGAATGTCTTCAAGAGGTATATGGAACTATCTTATATGTTATACATAGGGGTTAAAGTCAATTACAAATTTGTATATCATTAAAGAAATAGTACTTAGCGTCTGTGTAGAACGATAAAACCGCAATGTATAGCAATTATAAAAAATAAATGTTATTAATGGCGTAAACGTAGAGACGTTGAAATACTCATGGAAATCCATCATTACAAATGATCAAGCATGCATAGTTGCTGATTCCGAACATTTTTTATTTTGTGTGTATTACGATCAATTTAGTTAAATGCTTATTTTTGGAGGGAGGTGGAAGTTAGATTTGGAAGCTAGGTTTGCTCTTGCATATAAATCACAAAATTTTGGGAGATGGAGCACTGGCTGTTGCAACAGGAAATCGAACCATTTTGCACTGCCCAGCTGACTCTCTACTCTCAAGCTACTGGTACAAAATGTCAAGCTCTTGTTGTCAAAGTGGACTTCACAGAATATACACACTGATTTTTAGGTTTCTTTTAATTTTCTGCGGTGTGATAAATATGTGCAATACTAATTTTGCAAAGCCTTACATCTTTGTAACTAATTTTTGTCCTGTCTCTAACAGAAAGTTCGATAGCCCTTTACAACCCTCTAAAACGTGGTTCAGCTCTTAAAATTTGCTCATTTTGAATCGTCATTTGGTTTCCCAATACTATAAAGACAAACCTGATACTTTAGCGATTGGCTTAGACTATTATTTTCTTAAACACCATGTACACCACCTGCTCTTTTTAATTGGATTATTTTTGTTTTTATTCCTTCGTTGCAGATAAATCTAGATTCGAGATGCAGAATAAAAACACCAGTATAAATAATATATATAATTTACTGTAGTACTAACGAAATACTCCGTGATTATCAGGTTGTGAGTTACTTAAAATATCTTACACTGTGAAGATAAAGAACAGAACTTTTTTAGTATTATCATAATGTATCACTTTAAGAATACTATGTACCAACTTCTGATAAACACCACGTACACAACCTGGGCTTTTAATTGGATTAGTTTTGTTTGTAATCTTTTGTCGCAGATAAATCTAGATTCCAGATGCAGAATAAAAGCAACAGTATAAATAATATATATAATTTACTGTAGTACTAACGAAATACTCCGTGATTATCAGGATGTGAGTTACTTAAAATATCTTACACTGTGAAGATATAGAACAGCACTTTTTTAGTATTATCATAATGTATCACTTTAAGAATACTATGTACCAACTTCTGATAAACACCACGTACACAACCTGGACTTTTAATTGGATTAGTTTTGTTTATAATCTTTTGTCGCAGATAAATCTAGATTCCAGATGCAGAATAAAAACACCAGTATAGATAATATATAATTTACTGTAGTACTAAAGAAATACTCCGTGATTATCAGGTTGTGAGTTACTTAAAATATCTTACACTGTGAAGATAAAGAACAGCACTTTTTTAGTATTATCATAATGTATCACTTTAAGAATACTATGTACCAACTTCTGATAAACACCACGTACACAACCTGGGCTTTTAATTGGATTAGTTTTGTTTGTAATCTTTTGTCGCAGATAAATCTAGATTCCAGATGCAGAATAAAAACACCAGTATAAATCATATATAATTTACTATAGTATTAAAGAAATATTTCATGATTATCACGATGTGAGTTACTTGCAATGCCATACACTGTGAAGATAAAGAACAGCATATTTTAATGTCTCATAAAGTATCACTTTAGGAATACTCTTTACGATTTTCTGCTAAACACCATGTACACAACCTGAGCTTTGTAATTGGATTAATTTTGTTTGTATTATTTCATCGCAGATAAATCTAGATTCCAGATGCAGAAAAAAAATCAGTACAGATAATATATAATTTACATTAATACTAACGAAATATTCCATGATTATCACGATGTGAGTTACGTACAATATCTTACACTATGAAGATAAAGAACAGCATTTTTTTTAGGGTTCTCAAAATGTATCAATTTAGGAATTCTCTTTGCGGACTTCTGCTACTTCTCTGAATCATTAATCATCCACCAGGGGCGGATTGCCACATGCAGTCGTCCGTACCTACGACGAGCCGAAAAACAGGTCGTAAATAATGTAGTTGAATAGAATTTTTTCACTGTATATAAAGGTATTAAAATGGATTAGGGATTACAATTTATAAGGATATGTTTTTCAAGTGAGATCCATTCTGCAAGGCATGATAGAACATTTCCAATTACAATTTAACAATTCGTATATTTAAGAAAATAGTCTAAACACAAGTAGCGTAGAAACTAGAATTCCGTAAATCACTGTAGGAGCCAGCTTGTTTGATAAAATATGCAACATGCTTTGTAATGATAAAAAATTATAACTCTTTTGCTGGAAGCAGAAAGTTTTCTTGTTAAATAAATAATTTTACAAGCATAAATGGTTTAACATATTTTTTGAGGGGAGGGGGGTAAAACTGCATCTATGGAATAGAACATGATTGCTTTATATTGGGATTGTACTTATGCACCCAAGAATTGCATTAACCGCCGGAAATATTAGTTTAATCTGGATTACAAAGTACAATGAGCATCAAATAAGCATGGCAGTGACAATAAAATGAGCATGGCAGTGACAATAAAATGAGCATGGCAGTGACACATGGTGATGCACTACAAGACTGTGATGAAATTAATTTAAGCACATACCCTTTACCTATATCTTTAAATAGTGGTAAAAAATTCTCCAAATCCATTGTAAATTTACTAGAATGTGACTCAAATCGACTTTCTTATACCAGAATTATATATATATATATATATATATATATATATATATATATATATATATATATATATATATATATATATATATATATATATATATATATATATATATTTTCAAATTTTGCAAGTGAAAAATGAAGCAATATCGGGATACAAATGATTACAACTATAGGGTGTTACACTTCACTTTAAAGTGCTTGAAAAGTATTTGGATTTTGATGTCAAACTCGTCAATGTAACCCCCGTTGGGGTAACTTGCCTCCCAAGGTGGGGCTAATAACACCACAAACAAAAAAAATGTATTGCAACTATTTTTCACAACAATGATTGAAACTATTGTTTCGTTATCATTGAGCCATAAGTAAACCCTTTTATGCATGATTATATCAAATATTGTCCTGTGCTACCATATTAAAAATTATTTCGAATAAATTTCGGCGTTTTCGCAACAATTTAAGAAAATTAGATTTAGTTCTAGATGTTTTGATAGCAAAGCCGGATATAAAATTGCGCGAAAATCCCTTAATATTTGTGACTGCTGTCATCTACCACAGACAGATAGACAGAGAAACAGACAGACGTACATCGCTCCAAAGATAATCACAACGTGTTCAGGAGATCTTAAAATATATATTGGTATCAAAATATCAAAATCGTAAATTTCAGTGAGAACAATACTTCCTCAATACTACTATTTATGAGAAAGTACAAGTAGATTGGATAACAATGTATAAAAGCGAATGAAATTGTAAAATTATCTTGAGGTGTGCAAAATATAAGTAGCTTACAGGAATTACCTGATATTTTCCTTAAATAACCTTGTTACATTGAACAAAAAGTTTATTTTATACCCCAAAGATATAGGAAAATTAACCATGAAGTTAATAATGGAGAGAGTGTGTATGTATTTATGGGTATATGTGTGTGTATATGTACAAGAAATTTACTACATTTAATTTCTTTCATTGCTTTAATTGATCACTATTGATCTTTGTAATTTTCTTTGCCGTTTCTATTACTAATCAGTTTTATGCCTTGTAATATATTTCATATTGTTTAGTATGTTGGACAGACAACAAAATACACATGGAAATTGGCATTTAAAGATAATAATCCAATAATTCATTTAGTAATTTTATCAATTACCAAACAAATTTTAAGTGTGATAGGGGACTTTTAAGTGTGATAGGGGTGTGATAGGGGAATCGTAAGTATTTGACACATAGCAAGTAATCGAAATTATCACAAGAAAATTAATAAATAATACATATGTATATATATATATAGTTTATTTTATGATTATTCATTTTTATTCACTTATAAAATTAACAAATAATTATAATAATTTTTTAGTATATATATACAGATATGTATGTATGTATGTATGTATGTATGTATGTATGTATGTATG